>JADXDR010000079.1:295714-307084 GCA_025026875.1 Chlorella ohadii
GGGGAACGAGCGGCGTTGGCCGTGCGGCAGCCGTGCTTGGCAAAAGGGCTTGGTAAGGGAGGGAGGGAGGGACTGAAAGCACGGGTTGGGGGGACACAGACTGGGGCACGGCGGGTGGGAGATGGGAGSGGSCAAACAGCGCTGAGGGTGCGGTACGCGGCATCAAAGTGCGGCATGTGTAGCATCAAACGAACAAAAGGGGCGCGCGTGCGCAGGGCCCCCTGCGGGGCCCGCTACAGAGTTGTGTGCGTCTGATTGGGAGTGTGGGGCGGGCGCTAACCGCTAGGCGCTACTGGGGTGGGTGTGGGGCGGACGGACTAGGGAGGACGAGGTGCAGGGACAAGGGACTGAGTGCAGGGGGAAGCTGTCTTTCTTTCTTGATCGGGCTCTGTCTGGGGGCAAAGCGTGCGTTGGATCGGCGTGCGACGGAAGGTTGGGGCGGGGTGGGGACGCGGGTTATGTTTTGGGGGGATGCAGCAGGTTGGGAGAGGGGGAGAGATAGCAAGAGCAAGTGCAGGGCGCGAACTATGCAAGGGGACTGCGCTGAATGAAGGCAGGTACATACCCAAGCGGTAGGTAACAGCAAAGGGGCAGAGCGGGACACAGTGCTCGGCCAGCAAACAAGGCGGGGAAAACAGGGCACCGGGGCGGGCCACGGCGGGAATGTGGCCGGCGAATCAAGGGGCGGAAAAACACGGGGGCACAGCTCGTTTGTTGGAGCGGGTTGGGGGGAGGGGTGAAGGGGACAAAACGGGTTCTAGCTCTTCGCATTTGTTGTGGGGGGCTGCTCAAATTGCAACGGGCAATCGGCAAATTGGAGGGGGGCTTCATTGGTTGCTTGGTGGACGGTGGACAGGTGATGCTGGGTCGCAAGTGGCAGGTGGGGGTGGCATGTGAGAGGCCTGAGGCAGGCCTGAGGCAGCGGCACGCAAGGCGCAGCGGCCAGGCGGGGCGGCGGGGCCGCTGGGTAGTGGGCATGGAGATGGGCAGGAGCTGGGCCTCAGGCCCTTGCTCCAGCGCCTGCAAGCGATGGGGCCTCAGGCCCAGGTGCGCTGGCGCTTGGTGGGAGCGCCCTGCCCCTCGCCGCCGCAAGCCTCAGCGGGGCGGCTGTGCTTGTGCAGCATGGCGGCCTGCTGGCGCACGCGGCCGCACACGCCGTGCATGCGCTGCGCCCAGGCCTCCCGCAGGGTGGGCACTTTGCTGCCCGCCTCGCCAGCCAGCTGGAACAGCAGGCGGGAGCAGGGCTTGATCTCTGCAGGGGCGGGGGGTGAGGTGGCGGAGGGCGGTATGAGTGAGTAAGGACGGGGCCGCGTGTCAGGGGAGCATGGCAGGGGAGAGAGCTGCAGTGGGGCATGGTCGGCGAGGTGGGGTGAGCTAGAGCGTGACGACTAGCTCCTGAGCAGGGGCTGCCTGGATGGTGCTGCACACACTGCGACATACCATGGCAAGCAGTGCCACGCTCAGACAACTCTCACCAGACTCAACGTCCAGGCGCACGCGCCAGTCCAGGCGCGTCAGCAGGTCGGACTGCAGGGAAGAGAAGGGCAGCAGGGCCACAGGCAGCGTCAGGCAGAAGAGCAGAACCGGCAGCAGGGACCACAGCATGCTCAGCCAGCATAACAGGGCAGTTGGCCATCACACATCAGGCAGCCAACGTGGCAGCGGTGCAGTGTGCAGGGTGAGACGCCGCGGGTTTCCAGCCACACAGCGGGTGCCAAGACGGCACGCAAACGGGACAGGTTGAGCGGAGCTGCAGCCTGCGGAGGCGCACCTGTGCAGCCACCACGCCTGCCCGCAGCGCACGGAAGGAGCTCTTCCAGTCGGCAGTGATGGCAATCACCGCCTGTTCGAATGGGAGGGTTTGCGGTGAGGGATAGGTTGGCATGCGGTTGAGGGTGCTACCACACTGGNCAGGCACTTTTGATGTGTGGCACGCCTGCACGTGCCAGCGTACTGGCACCGACCGCGCCAGCGCTCCGTCAAGTTTCAGCGGCTGCCCCTCAACTGGTCCAGCAGCAATGCTGGGCAGGCAGGCAGGATGTGTGCACCAGCATGCACTTTGCTCTTGCAATCAGCAGCGGTTAGAGTAGCCAAGCGCACCTCCTGAGAGCAGCAGCAGTGGCAGCAGCAGCCAGGCGCACCTCCTGAGAGAACAGGGCCAGGTGCTTCAGGTAGTCGTTGAGGCAGACGGTGGCGGGGGAGCGCCACACGCTCTCCCAGCTCTCCAGCAGCCACAGGCTGGCCAGCAGCGAGTGCTCCGTGGCTGCAAGGCAGGGAGGGGAGGGGACGGCAGGGCAGGCGGGCGCGGTCACTACAGAGCAGTGGCGGCAGCTGGGGGTATGTCCCGGATCAACGGCAGCGGCAGGGTTGCTTGAAAAGCAGTCATCCTGGATCAACAGGCAGCAGGACTTCCTAACATCCACAAGAAGCAGGAGAGTGAAACAGCAGTTGAAGCTGCCAGCAACACCGAGCATAGCCGGGATCAACATGCACACCATCTAACCAAACACCTCCCGGATCAACGCGGCGGCAGCAGCGCACAAAAAAAACCGGCCCAGCCAACACACACCGTGTGCTAGCCGGGACGGTTGGTACTGCCAAAAGCAGCAGCAGTAGCAGCAGCAAGAGCGGCTCTCACCCTCAGCCCAGCCGGCCTTGAGGTGGAAGGACAGCATCTGTGAGAGGGTCCACTCCAGGCCTCGCTCCGCAGCAAGCCCCTCCTCAGCGGCCGCCGGAAAGGCACCCGACAGCTGCAGCGACAGCAGCGCCGAGTGCACGAGCGGCGATCCAGACACGCAGTGCATGAAGGACTGGATGCGGCGCCAGAGAGCGGCGGCGCTAGCCGCGCGCTGTGCCGCCGCTTCGGCGGCAGCGGGCGCCGCCGCAGCGTCGGTCTCGGCTGCCGCGGGCGTGGCGGCCGCTGCCGCCAGCAGCGGGCTGGTGGCTGCGTGGCTGGGGGCTGCTGTGGGGGTGATGGGGCTGCAGTCTGCCATGTCAGCATCCTCTGGGGTGGCTGAACGCTCGCGCAGGCGCGGCTCTGCAAGGCTGGGCACCTCGGGGGCACTGCTCCAACTGCTGAAGCTGGAGCTCCGGCCCATGAGGCAGGGCGAGCCAAAGGGCTCAGCAACGCTGCCTGCAGCAGGAAGAGGAGCCGGGAGGCACAGCTGGATAAGTGGGTGGTTGGATCCTTAGGGTTTGTGCAAGCAAAGGGCAAGGAGCCAGCAGACGAGCGGCCGGACGGTAGGGCGCCCCTGCCGCCGCCCGCTGCCAACGCTGCTGCAGCGGGTTACTGAACCCAAGGCTTTTGTGGCCAAACCCCAACTGGGCAGCGCCCATTTGGGCAAGGGAGGAGTGGCCGCTTCCCCAGCAGGCACTGTAAACGGGGCGTCGAGCCCGGCAGTTCGCCTACTCAGCGGGGGGGCGTGAATGTGCCTCCTCGGGGGGCCGGTGCACGGGGGGCGTTGCGAATCCGCCCAGGATTGCCAGCCCTCCCGCCCCGGCTAACAACCCAACCCGGGGGGCAGACTGCCACCATGGGCAGCATCCTCCAACAGCTAGGGCATGGTAGGGATCCCGTCCTGGAGCGGTCGCTGCTGCGGGCTGTGGCTGCCATGCCCTCCGGCGCAACGGCGGGAAAACCAAACCCACCTTGCACGGGGCGCGTGCAGGCCAGCCGGCTGCCACAGGCCTCCTGCTCCATCTCCACGGCCATCAGGCTGCCGCAGCTGGGGCCGCGCAGGTGCTGGGTGCAGCCGTGGGCGGCTGCGCCGCCGGCCGATAGCTGTGCCGGCGCGCAAGGTGCTGCCGCGGCCGCTCCGCCAGCCAGAGCCTCCAGGGGCGCGACAGCGATACCCGACCTGCGCATCGGGCCACAAATGCCGTGTTACAGGGGCCGGGCGGTGCGGGTGGGAGGCAGGGGCGGCGCTTGGTGCGCGAAGCGGGGGCACCCCGTGCCTCGCACACCACCCACCCTGCGCACGCCATCGCCGAGTCTGCTGCCTGTAACAATCCAGATGGATGCTCCCGAGCAAAGCCAGCAGCCTGCAAGCGGCGGGGGAGGGAGGAGGGTTGGCTTGGGCGGCGGCACGAGCGCTTGCAGCCCCGTCGCCCACCCCCGCGGCCCTAAGGCAATCGGATCGAGCCTCGGGAGCGCCCACCTGCACGACTACTCGGCAAGATATCAGGGGCCGCCGGCAAAGCGGCTCCTGCCTCGCTGCTGGAGTGCTTGGAGGGAGAGGGCAGGCGTGAATGGAATGTAGGGACGCGAGATAAGAGGGAAGCGGTGCGGGCCATCGCCTGGAATCCGCTGCCCCGCAGTCAGTGGGTCTGCAGACCGCGCTGCGCGCGCTGAAGCGGCGGCGCACCGGGCGGCGGGAGCAGGCATCGCCGGCTCGTCTGCACATCCCTGGCTGTTAACACGCCCATCTACTGTTGACTTGCTACATCGGTGGTGTGAATTACTCTTGCAGGCCGCCATAACCTCCAGAAGCAGGTCGGGCCCCTGTGCGCTCTCAACTTGTCCGGTGCCGGTCCGGCGCACCGGCCCAATCTGCGGGCCGCGGTCTGTTTGATTTGGGAGCTCATGCAGGCCGCAAAACCGCAGTCCCAACGGTGCAGTGCTTCGGTTCTGAGCTGTCCTCAAGCAATGGAGGGGTTGCAAGGCCGTCCTGTGGGCAGGGCGGCTTCCGCTGCGCCTTCCGCCGCTTGCTGCCAGTACGCTCGGTTCGAAATATCTGCGTCGATTCAATGGCGACTTATACATCGCCCCGGCTCTCCGATGCGTGTACAGCAGCCCCCCGCTCCGCCGCAGAGCCTGGGAGGCGTGCAATGTCCCACCAGTGGAGGGCGGTTCCAAGGCGTACCCTGCAGCAGCACTGCAACGGTCTGTGGCACCCATGGTACTCCGTGCCCTCCTTAATCATAAGTAGAGCAGCAGCGGCGAGCTACAACAGCCGAGAGCTTCTGACCGTGCACATGCAGTGCTCATGCAGAGCCCAGAGGCAGCTGCAGAGCTTCAGAGCACAAATTGGACCGCTTGCCATGCTCTTGAACGCATGCAGATTGGCACCCAGGCTCCACGCGCTGCACACTCGCCGATCGCTGCCTCGCCTGCTCGTCCGGCCTTCCCTGCGCGCCAGGAGCATCACCACGTGCAGCATGACCGACCTGAAATTCATCGGCAAGTGCCGATGCTGCACTTGCTGTCGCCGTTGCCGCCGCCTGCCGCCGCCGCTGCCGCTTGTGCCCGCAGGTAGCAACACTGGNCCCCCGTGCATGCTTGGCTGCCCCGCCTGCAGATATAGGTGCCAACCTGCTGGACTCTATGTACTCTGGCTGCTACAACGGCAAGGAGTACCATGCCCCAGACCTACAGCCCGTGCTGCAACGCGCATTTGACGCAGGCAAGCAGCTGCACCCCCCGCGGCATGTCATCACATGTGCTGCCTCGCCCTCCTGCCCCCGCTGCGCGCCTCTCATTCCCAAGCCGCCCAGAGCTCACCTGATGCATGTTGTACTGTGCAGGCGTGGAGCGGCTGATCATCACAGCAGGAAATCTGGAGGAGGCACGGAAAGCGCTGGCGCTCGCTCGCACGCACGGTGGGTGGGCGAAGGGCGATCCCGCCGCTCGTTTGATGGTGGTGCAAGGATACGGGAGGGGCGGTGGGGCTGAACAAGCCACGAGAGGCTGTGCTCCAGAGTGAGGGCGATCCGAGGTCGCAGGCACTGTCGCGTCATGATGCCGCTCTTTGCCATGCTCCCAGCTGCCGTGCGCCCAGCAACAGCACCGGCCCTGCACACAGCATGCACCTGCCGGACCCGCCTGCCTCCCTGTTCTGCAGACCGGCTGTATTCAACTGTTGGGGTGCATCCCACCCGCTGCGGCGAGTTTGAGGCACATCCGGGCGGCCCCGATGCATACATGGCAGAGCTGCAGGTATGCAGGTTGTGCTTCAGCTCCCAGGACTGAAGGGTTCACAGGGCGGTGCCTGGCCCAGCCTGCAGGGCGCCACAAGCCAGGTACACGTGCCCATGGCATGCAAGCAACCGAACCGCTGCCGCTGCCTCGTACTACTGCTGTTGCCGCCTCGTAGCTGCCGGCTTGTCAAACGATCGCTGCTGCTATCTGCTGCTGCCGCCGCAGGAGGTGCTGCGAGACGGCATGACTGATGGCAAGGTGGTTGCTGTGGGAGAGACAGGCCTGGATTACGACCGGTAAGAGGAAGCGCACAGTGGGCTGCTGTGGCGGTGATGCTGGGACACCCGCCGTACCTTGATGCCCCGGTCTTCAATACCTCTGCTCCTGCGGCTGCTGCGGCTGCCGCCGCAAAACGACATCTCCGCGCCAGCATGCATTGCCGCTGCACTCATCTCACGACCAGCCCTCCGCTGCGCTGCTGCTCCTCTTGACTGCGCAGGCTGCATTTCTGCGACGCCGCCACGCAGCAAAAGTACTTTGCGCGGCAGTTTGAGCTGGCACGCAGCAGCGGGCTGCCCATGTTCCTGCACCTGCGGGCCGCGGCAGCAGACTTTTTGGATATTGTGCAGCAGCATGCAGGTGGGCTGGGTGGGCAGGGGTGGGCAGGACAGGGGGCAGGGCAGGGCAGCGGCAGGGCAGGGTTCAGTTAGGCTCGGCTCAACTCACGCCGCTCGCCAGAGCCAACTGGTCCCTCGCTCTGCCCATNGATGTGCAACCGCTCGTGCCTCAACCCCTGCTGTTCCAGATGCCTTCCCCGCGGGAGTGGTTCACTCCTTTGACGGCAGCCAGGACGAGCTGCAACAAATACTGCAGCACGACAAGCTGAGGTGGGTGCTGAGCTGATTAGGTCACATCAAGCTGAGCAGTGCAGGGCGGTCGCAGCTGTAGAGCTTGGAGGTTGCGAGGGTGCCTGTCGGCGCAGCAGGGGTCTCCTGCACCACCTGCCGTGGCCATGCGCAGCTTGCTCCATTGGACAAGTCCCCTGCCAGCCACATCACACGGCTGAGCCTGAACTCCCTGTGCCTGTGGCAACAACAGTAACAGCCGCAGGCTCACGGGCTGTGCTGAGTTGCTGCCCTGCCCTGCCCTGCCCTGCCTCTGCCTCTGCAGCATCGGCATCAATGGCTGCAGCTTGAAAACGGAGGAGAACTTGCAAGTTATGGCGGCGGTCCCTCTAGACCGGCTGCTGCTAGAAACAGACTGCCCCTGGTGCGAGATCCGGCCCAGCCACGCAGGCAAGCTGCTGCGGGGAGGGGCCGCTTGGCTTGGGGCTGAGGTTGCAAGGACTGCTGCTTGCCCTTTGCCTCGGTTTTCATGCAGCACATCAGTGCAGGCCAAGAGTAGCCACGTCCCTGCATGTCAGGTCAGGTCATTTGCGTTCCCGCCTCTGGCACTCCCTGCCAACATGCTCCTTCGTTTGCAGGCAGCAAGCACGTGCTGACCAAGTTTGAAGCGAAAGATAAGAAGAAGCAGGAGGAGGGCAAGCTGGTCAAGAGCCGGAACGAGCCCTGCTGCATCGTGCAGGTGCGCTGCGATGGGCTGTGTGCCCTGCTGTGCTGTGGCTCGCGCTGCCCAGGTGCTGCAGTGCACACCCAACGCATGTTGAYYCCCCCCCCCCCTTTTTTNACTTCTATCTATTCTTCTGCTCTTGCACAAGTGTCAGAGGTGGTGGCGGGGCAACAAGCGGTGCAAGATGCTCAGTGACATTCCCTACCATTCCCTACCACTGCTGTTTGCACCTGTAGGTTTTGGAGGTGGTCGCAGGGCAGCGCGGCATCCAGGACCGGCAGCAGCTGGCGGCACAGGTGTACAGCAACACGTTGCGCCTCTTCTTCCCTGCTGACGTAACCACAGCATGACACAGCGCGAGCGTAGCATGACATAGATGTCACCGCTGCCACAGGGCCTGCCTGTGCGATCCAGTTCTGACCTCACTCTCGCANTCCCAAGCGTGCTAAGTCTGTTACAAATCACACAAACGAGCGGGCTGCAAGTCAAGTCCTGGCACGGCGGGGCTACCTTGCTGTGCTGCTGGTTGTAGAAAAGGTTTTTGGGAGAGGGGGCACGGGGGCCCGCTGGCTGCCGGTCGCCCGGGCAAGGGGTCGGCCGCTGACCAACGGGGCGTGCCCCCGATTTTTTTGGTGGTATGGGGTCAGCAAGGCGGCTGAGAGGGAGAGAAGGACGGAAGGGCGCGGGACATGAAACGAGGCGGCGGGCTTTGATTTTCAGAAGGCTGGGGTTCATATGCGGGGGGCAAAGAAGACGTGGAAAGGGGGCGGCTGGGTGCCAAGCCCGCAGCAGCTGCAGCTGCGGCATGCCGTGCTGCCTGCTGTTTGCCGGGGACAGCGGGTGTGTGTTGCCTCCAGCCTCGTGTGGGTGGCGGGCGGGTGTGCCCCAGTGCGCCCCATGGCTGTGCCGTGCCGTGCTGTGCTGTGTGTGGAAGGCTCTAAAACTCGCCTGTGGAAAAGCCGCGCCGTTCCGGCGCTGGGTGGGGGCTGGGCGGCAGCCTGCACAGGGTGGGAATGGCAGGCAACCAGTGTCAAGAGCAGAGAACCACGGCGGCACCAAACACGCAGGATGGCCCCACACAATTCACCACTTCACTGCATGCACTGCACTGTACACCAGCAGGCAGTTCCTGGCGCAAACTCCCACCTGTTACCGCCGCCGGCGCCCGCACGTAAAGGCCAGATGTGGCGCGGGGGGAAGCACGCTGCACGTGTGTTTTTGTGCGGCCGGCGCCTTTTGGCAGGAGGCGGGCGCGGTTTGGAGCTGCACGCCGGGTCGGGCGCCTGCCTGGGATAAAGGCAGGGGGCCCTCATGCGGTGGCGGCGCTGTTGTTTTGTGCTGCTTGTGGTTTGAGAGTGGGAGCAGGGGCAAGAGGGAGCGGGAGAGCAGAGGCAGGAGGGGAGGCTGGGCGGGGGGCGGGCGGGGCCGCTTGTGCGGCGSCCGCCCTCGTGTTGGGGCCGCAGCGGCGGAGCGGAAACAAGTGTAGGGGAGGGAGCAGAAGGAGGACAGGCGCCGGGCGCTAGGGGGGCGGGCATGCAGGGGCGGTTGGGGCCGCCTGCAGCCCTCTCGGTGGTGGCGGGGCGGCGGGTTGGGAGCCGCCGGGCCGTGCGCCCGGGCGTAAGAAGGGGRTGRCTCGTACAGCAATGCGAAGAGRAATGAGAACAAGCGACTTTATACAGAGTGGGAAGAAACAATCAGAGAAGGGGGGCTGCGGGCGCCGCCCGGCTGGGGCGGGCGCCGCAAGGAATCTCGAGCGCTGGGTGTGCTGTGCGTGGTGGGCGCGCTGTGTCAGCTCAGCGTGCCATGTCGCGAATGCGCTCCAGGTGCGTGGCCAGCTGCCTGCGGGGAGCGAAAGGGCAGGGCTGGGGGTCAGCTNGGGAAGGGGCCAGCAGAACAAGAAGCAGGCAGGCGCAAACGAACACCCACCCACCCACTGCTCAACACGGCACGGCTCGCAAAGCGTGCCACAATCTAACTCGCCTGCACGAGGGGCGGAGGGCGGGGTCCTCCACCCAGCACGACTCCATGAGCGCGCGCCAGTCCGGCTCGCACCACTCGGGGATGGTCAGCCGCAGCTTGCCCAGGCCCAAGGCTGCACGGTAATGGTCAGGGGTGGGGGCAGGGGTGGAGTGCATGAGAGTGTGACAGCAATTTTTTGGAGGGCGGTGAGCGGGCAGCAACACGTGGGCCTGTGCAGCAGCATTCAGAGCAGCTGCACCACCCCAGCCTCTGCAGCACTCAACTCCAGCCAGCACCAAGGCCAGATTGTGCGCTCACCGCCGATGAGCTGCGCGGGCGGCATGTCGGCAAAGGGCACCTCCAGCGTCAGCATCTCCCAAAACACGACGCCCAGGCTCCACACGTCCGCTTTCTCTGCAGGATGGGAAGGGGAGGGCAGGCAGGGGGGGGCGGGAGTGGTGAGCAGAAGGCAGGCAGGAGGGGGCGGGAGTGGTGAGCAGAACGCAGCAGGAGCGCGGAGCTGGACTGAGCGGTGAGAGGGTTTGGCACTTGGCTGTCCGCTCACTGGTATTGGCCACCGTTTCTGCGGCCCAGGGCAGTACAACAATGCCCACATCCTCTACGTTGACCCACCTGTGACGTGGGTGTGGTCCATGATCATTTCGGGGGCCATGTAGGGCAGCGTGCCGCGCAGGTCGTGCACGTTGGAGCAGAAGGTGTTGTACTTGTGCTTGGACAGGCCAAAGTCGGCCTGCGTTGTTGGGAGCGGGGACACGAGCATGTTACCCAACAGATCGGAATACAGAGGCTGCTGCTGGCTACAAAGTGGTGCAGCAGACAGGCTCTCTCTGCATGCTGCAGAGCGCATGTTGCTGTGCCTGGAGACGATTTTTGCAGCCCAAGCTGCTGCAGCCACTGAGCCAGACCAGTTGGGCTGCAACTCACCACCTTGACCACGGGCCCGCGCTCCGACAGCCAGTCGCCGTCGACG
This sequence comes from Chlorella ohadii, assembly GCA_025026875.1. Taxonomy (NCBI): domain Eukaryota; kingdom Viridiplantae; phylum Chlorophyta; class Trebouxiophyceae; order Chlorellales; family Chlorellaceae; genus Chlorella; species Chlorella ohadii. Next base: position 306,151 of record JADXDR010000079.1, read on the forward strand.
AGCAGGTTGTCCGGCTTGACGTCAAAGTGCACCACCTGCAGGGAATGGACAAGCCCAGAGGGCGGGCGGTGAGAATGCAGTGTGCAAGGCGACACATGTGCGCCCCGCGCCCTTGTGGGCGGCCGTGGTCGGCCAGCTGAGGGACAGCATGCACCTGTTGCCAGCGGCGACTGCTCAACCACAGCTGTAGAACCAGCCCGCCCAGCCCACCTTGAGCGAGTGGAGGTAGGCCATGCCGTTGACGGCGTGCAGCGCCAGCTGGGCGCGCTGCTTGAGCGGGATGAAGCCCACGCCGGAGCGCAGGTACTGGGCCAGCGAGCCGGCGGCCGCAAACTCTGCGATTGTGAAGGGTGGGGGGCCAGCGGCGGTGAGCATCGCATGCAGGATGCGGGGCCACGGCATGTGACTGGCTAGGCAGGCAGCCCGTTGCCTGTGACACTGCGCGTGAACACAGCTAGTCGGCCTTCCATATCCTCGGGCACACAGCGGCCAGCCACCCAGTCAGCTGCCCAGGTGCACACACACACCCGTCATGATGCCGACCACCATGGGGTTCTCCAACACCAGGTTGAAGCCCCCAAAGCACAGCGGCCTCCAGCCACTCTACAGGCCTTTCATACCCACCCGTCATGATGCCCACCACCATGGGGCCCTCCACCACCGGTGACCCAGAGCAGCAGAGCCAGAGTAGCCACCCCACCCACACCGCAGCTGATGCATGCCCACGATGCCCACCTGTCATGATGCCCACGACCATGGGCCCCTCCACCACCAGGCCGAAGAAGCGCAGCACGTTGGGGTGGTTGAGCCGCGACATCAGCTCCGCCTCGTGCCAGAACGAGGCCCAGTGGCGCTCCACCTGCGGGAAGAAAGCAGGTCGGGGCTCTTTGTGGACACATGCAGTGATTGCAAGCGCTTCTGAGAACATGTGCAA
>JADXDR010000079.1:309095-327841 GCA_025026875.1 Chlorella ohadii
GAGCGCGAGTGCGGCGCCGAAGCAGCCGCAACTACCGCTGCACGGCGCGCCGCCGCTGCCGCCGCCTCTGCTGCCACCGCTGCCTCATCGGCGTCTGGATCGTAATCAATGTCGTCCAGTACGCCGAGCGGCGTGGCAGCGTGCGGGGCGCCGCCACCAAACAGCCCACTGCCGGGTAGGCTGCCAGAGTGGTCCCAGGGCGAGCCCATGGGGCCATCCTGCGGCAGAAAATGGGAGGCAACACCAGCATCAGCGGGCTGCTGCAAACCCTCGTAGCAGCAGCAAGCGGGCGGCTGCCGCAGCTTGCTATCGTGCGAAAATGCGCACCCACAGCTGGCCGGCCCTCCCGCACCACAGCCGCCAACCAGACGCTGCTCACCTCGCCCCAGTGCGCTGCCTCTGCCTCCGCCGCGCTGACAATGTAGTCGCTCTGAACGTGGCCCAGGTACTGCATGCGGCGCGCCACCAGCCCCTGCCACTCCCCCTGCACCAACGGAGCGCACGAGCAGGAGCCGTTAGATCCAGCGAAGCGCAACATGCTTGCATCAGCACAGCAGGATGCGCAGACAGCCCTGCTGCAACCCAAGGACGCGGCGCATTACATGCACCAGCAGCACACACCAGCATACCACCAGTAAATCACCACCAGCTACACTGCAGCCGCACAGCTGCACAGGTCCCCGTGGCCCGCACCTGCGCCGCCAGCGCCGCGGCCTCCTGCCCCGCAAGGAAGCCGGCCTCCCACGCCAGCTCTGTGTCTCCTGCTGATGCTGTGTCTGCGCCGTCCTCCGGTGAGGCGTCACCGTCAGGACCCGAAGCTGAGGACAGCTCAGAAGAGAACGAGGAGGGCGTCTTAGTGGGGCCCGCCACCTTGGCAAACGCGCGGGTCAGGCCGGGGGCAACATCCCGGCTGCCGCTGGCGGCGGCAGCTGCCGAACCGGAGGGTGCGGAGCTGCCACCCAGCGCCGTCCCAGACGGCTCCCGCCCCAGCTTGTCAATACTGCGGCAGGCAACAGGGCGGCGGCAGCAGAACAGGTCAGTAGGTGCAGCAGAACGTGCGGCAGGCACGCCTCTTGCGCCAGCACGTGCCAGCAGTTTGATTCAGCAGCACCGGTGGCAGCAGCGGCGGCGGCAGCAGCGGCAATTCAATCCACCAGCACCACCAGCAGCAGCAACAGCAGCCAGCAGCACTTGCAGTACAACAGCACCCACCTGCTGGAGTGGGAGGCGTGTGAGTAGAAGGCCAGGTCCTCGGGCGTGACCGGCTCCTCGGCGGCCGGGAAGAGGAAGAGGCGGAGGCGGAAGGTCTTGATGGGCGTGCCCGGCAGGCGCAGCGCGTGGCGGTACTCGCCAAACAGCTCCTGCGAGACGTCGGTGCGGCAACAATGCTTCAAGCTAGCAGCCTGCCCAGACGGCAAGCGGCGAAGCAGGGTGCAGCAGCCAGCAGCAGCGGCATTGCCTCCAGCGCGGCGCGTGCTTCAGCATCCAACTGCAGCAGCGTCTGCACATTGAGGCAGCAGCACCTGTTGCAACCAGAGCACTCCACGCAAGCAACAGCGGCCAGCGGCCAGCACCCAGCAGCAGCCGCGGCCAGCACCCACCTTGATGTCCCCATCGTCGTTGACCGAGATGAGCGCCTCTGGATCCAGCTCCTCCCCGGGCATCTGGTATTTGACCGACACCGCGCCGTCCACCTTCTCCGACAGGGAGAACATGAGGTCGGCGTACCTGCGGGCAGAAAGCGCATGCAGGAGCGCAGGTCGGATTGCAGCAGGACGGGTCGTGTGGCGGGTTGGGCGGCGGCGGCTCAGCGGGCGGCTTTGCAGCACGGCGGCATCGGCGGCGCGCACCTGGTCGACTCGGGCAGGCTCTCCAGGAAGTGGTCGCCGCCCAGGTAGCGCCAGGCGCCGTCTTCTCCCTGCGGCAGGCGGGGCAAAGKAGGGGCGCGGCTGCCGCGTCGGGTGGACGKGCGGCGGTGCGGCGGTGGGCAGCGCGGCCGCCATCAGCGCTCCCCCTGCCCGCCGGCGCTGCAGCCCACGCACCTGGACGAACCGCCCCTTCCAAGAAACCCTCAGCCGGACGTGGCCCGACTCGGGCTCGCGGGCCCGGCCGGCCTCCACGTCCATGGCCGGCGGCTTGATGGGTGGTGCTGTGGGCGAGGCTGGGCTGCTGCTGCAGGTGACCATGGCGGGCTGGGCGGCCGCCTCAGAGGCTGCAGGCCATGGGGGCCCCGGGGAGCTGCGCCGGCAGCTCAGAACTGTGGCACCATGCTGCTGGAGGTGCTGGGGCGGGCGGGGCGAGCCGGCCGGAGTGGCCAGCGCTGCGCGAGCAGCAGAGGCTGCTGGGCTGCCTGGGGCGAACTCCCTTGCTGCCACTGCTCCTGCTCCAGGCTGTGAGGTAGGTGTGAATTGGGCGGGCAGGGGGAGGCGACCGCTAGTTCGCGCGCTGACATCACCTCCCGCATGGACCAAACGCAAGGCTCCCCATCAGTCGTGCGCAGCACTGTGTGCTGAACGGCGATCGCTCCTGGGGAGCAGTGGGCCCAGCTGCGGCCAGCTCTCGGGCCGCTCCCCTCCCACGCGGTGCAGGCCTCCTTGGCCCCCCAGCAGCCCCTGGATCGCACCCGGGCGTGCACTGAACGCATCAATGACCAGCGACGGGCAGCACGGCGGCCCTGCAGGCGGCGCCAGTGCGGGAGGGTGCAACGTTGCAGCGCAGGCCCGACGTGCAGCTGGACGGTTCGCAACATTCGCTGCTAAGCATTGCAGGCAGCCTGCCGCACAGCCACACAATACAAATACAGGGCATCCAAGGAAGCAGCGGGTGCGCTCTCTAGCAAGCAAGCACGACATACAATGGCAGTCCAGCCGCGTCACGTGATGCGCCGCTCCAGCCCGGCGCCGCACGCTGTGAGGCTGGCCATGCGGCTCAGCAGGCCGCGGCGACCCGAGCTCCTGGGCTGACCAGCTGCGGGAGTGCCCGCAGTGGTGCTCCGAGCGCTGCTGCCGCTTGCCGCCGTCGCGGGGGTGGCCGCAGCTGCAGTATGAGGAGGGGCGTGCAGCAGTCGGCATCGTCAGTTCAAATGTGTGGCCGCTTTGCTGCTGCACCAGCAAGGCGTGCCGATCCAGTCCGGTCCCCACCACAGGTTGGGCGCAGCACATAGCCTCAGCAGCGTGGCATGCGCAACCCTTCTATCACCCGCCTCACCTGCGCCGGGCAGCGTCATGTGCTGCATTGGCGTCAGCGGGCCGTGCCCTGCGCTGCCGGTGCTGGGCGGTGAGGTGTCCAGCCGCTTCAGCCGCAGCTTGGTGGCGTACACATCTGCGGATGAGCAGACTCCAGCGCTGGGTGCTGCCACCTCTGCTGGCTGCACCACCGCTACTGGCTCTGCCGGCTCAAGGCTGGATGGCGCCCGCTCCTCCGCCACAGCCTGGAAGGCCTTGAGCAGGCCCGGCCCCTGCGGCGATCCGCCCCTGCTGGCCACAGACGAGTGGCTGTTGGCAGCAGCAGGGCGGGTGGCCTGGCGCAGGGCTGAAGCGGGCCGCCACTCGGCCAGCAGGTGGGCAGCGGAGCGGGCAGCATCAGAGCCCCGCATGCGGCCTAGCGAGCGTGGTGCTGAGCTGGAAGACAGCACAGAGGTTGGCGCGCAGCTGGCTGGGGTGCCTGCCATGCGGCTAGCAGGCGTGGCCGACAGGCTGGCAGCAGCACTGCCCTCGGGTGATGCAGGGCCGTCGGGCAGCAGCGCCGACTGCTGCAGCAGATCGGCCAGGGAGCACCAGTGCGCCGCTCGCTCCGCCGCCACGTCGGCCTCGCGCTGTGGGGGAGGGCGGGGGCAGCAAACACGGGCTGAGCTACTGTGCACTGCAATCAGCATGGCAATGGCCACTCGAGTCACCCCATCACAGGTCTGCCGATCACTGCCCCCGCCAACACTGCACACCGCACACAGCACAGCCCGCACCTGCGCGCAGCTGGCCTGCATGAGCGCCTGAGACAGGCCCTCCTGCAGGCGGGCCCGCTCCTCTTCCACATCCGACAGCAGCGCCTGACGCTCGGCCTCCCATGCCCGCTGCGCCTGCCGCAGCTGTGTGAGCTGTGCCTGCATGGGGGAGGAGGGGCAGGGCGGAAAGCTGTGTTTGGGGTGGAGCCAGGCAGCTGCTCACGCCTTGCAATGGGTGGCATTGCACCTGCAAAGCAACCACAATGCGTCCGGCCTTTCACGGCATACCACGAGCAGCACCCACCTGAGCCAGCAGCAGCTCTTGCCACAGGACTCGGGGAGGTGTGGCCCCTGCCTGCTCCTCCTGCCCTGCCTCGGGCACCCCAGGAGCGCTGCTGCACTCGGCGTCTTCCGAGCCGCCATGCTGCTGTGCTAGCGCCGCCGCCAGCTGCCCCTGCAGCTCGTGCGTCTGCTTGAGCAGCGCTGACCGCTCGGCCAGCACGCCCTCCAGCACGTCCTGTGGTTTTGATGGGTGCAGGGCAGCGAACATAGGGCTGGATAGTTTGGGCTCCTGCATTTGGGTGCAGCCGTTGGCCGAGCAAGGGGTGCCGCCCTCCGGCCCCTCACCAGGGCGTCCNGCAGGCGGCCCTGCACGGTGGCCAGCTCGGTTGACAGAGCGGCGTTCTCCGTCTTGACTGCATCCATGTCCCTGGGAGGCGTGCTGGCATGGGCTTGTGGTTCAGGGGAGCTCTTGGTGCGCCGCGGCGGCGGCGGCAGCTGGCCTGCAAGCAGACGCAGCAGGCAGGCAGACGCAGTAGGGGCAATGCAACAGTGGGNCAAGCTGAGCGGGGCAGTGGTGCTGCTCGCAGGCTTGCCGNCCACCGCCGCCTGGCTGCCGCCGCCTGTCGGCAGCTGGGCTACGACGGCGCGGGCATCGGCGGGCCTGCCTGGCGCACCTATCATGGCTGTGAGTGCCCGATGCGGCCGGCGAGGAGGCGGCAAAGGCAGGAACGGCGCCTGAAGCGAGGTGGGGCGCTCGTTCAGGGCGGCTTCAGCGGCTCTGCTTGCCCACTTCAAGTGGGGCCNACGGACGCGAGCTTCTGCTGAGCCAGCAGGGCGCCGGGGCGGCCGGGGCGCGTGAAGCCGTGCGCTGGAGGCTCGATGCGGGCCTGGGCAGAGGTGCTGGGCTGCGCGAACAGACTGATACGCTGGTTTCAAACCGCATGAGAACTGATGCACGTGCATGCGGCGGCAAGTCGCGCCGCTCGAGTAGCGGCGGCGAGGCGGCCACCAGGGCATCATTCAATGGACTCTCACAGGATCTCTAACATTCAACATCTGCAGGGTACAAACATGTACAACATGGCAAATGCAAGGGCGCTCAGGAAATCTGTACAGCATATACACTCTGGCCGCTTCGCATGCAGCCGCTACGCCTCGCGGCGGCGCCGGCGCAGCGCCGCCTGCGCCTGGTGCAGCAGCTCGCGCATGGCCGCCGCGTCCTGCAGCCCATCCACATCGGCTGCCAGCACGGCTGCCTCTCCGTCGGCTGCAGCCAGGTGCTCACGCAGGGCCGCCAGCACCTCGCCGCTGCCGTCGCACTTATTGCAGCCCAGCAGCACTGCGGCAATGGGGCGGCAGGCAGCCAAGGCATTTAGCCAGAAGCAAGCAGGGAGTGCACATGGTGCGCAGGAGCCCCGCAACACGAGCCAGAATTTCCGACAGGTATCCAAATGCACAGCCAAGGCCCAGCACTCACCGCAGCGGCCGTCGGGCGGCACAACCTCCAGCGGCGTGCGGCCGGAGGCGGCAATGACGGCCACCTCCTGCTCACCAGCAGCCAGCCCCAGCTCTTCAAAGTTGCCGGCGCGGCCGGAGGCGGCAATGACGGSCACCTCCTGCTCACCAGCAGCCAGCCCCAGCTCTTCAAAGTTGCCGGCGCGGCCGGAGGAGAGGGCAAACATGCTGCAGGGGGAGAGGGTGAAGTGGAGGCAGCATGCATTGGTTATGAGAGGTGGGCATGGCCAACCATCTGTCCAGGCCGCAGCACACTCGAGCGGCGGGAATTCATTGATACCGCCCCTACRGCGAAGCAGCAGCAGCTGCTTYCTGGATGCAACAGCAGCGGCAGGCCAGCACGCACCCGCCGCGCAGGCGCAGCACCAGGTGMAGAGTGCAGTCGGCTTCAATGCCGTAGCTGGCCAGCGTGCGGTCGTCCTCCAGCTGCATGCCCGCATAAATGAGGCGCTGCTGGTCCGGCGGAATGCCTGCCGAAAACAGCAGCACGGTACGCGCAGCACTGATGAGCGACTGGGTGGGAGAATCACACATAGTGGCAGGCCGGCAGGCTGGGCGATTGGAAGGCACTGCCTGGGCCGGCAACTTGCAGCTCAGCAAATGCAGCGGACCGGCCACACCCCCTGTTGATGGAACAGCAGCAAGCTTGGCAAGCCAGCAGGAAGCACATGAGCACGCGGGAAGCAGAGCAGGTTATGCAACAAAACAATCAGGCATGCGCACCTTCTTTGTCCTGGATGGCTTGCTTCAGCTCGCAAATGGTGCTCTCTCGGGTGAGGCGCACCGTCACGGTTTTGCCAGTCAGAGTCTTCACAAATACCTGATAGGTGCCACCTGCCATAGGGCAGGCACAAGGCACCAAGGAGGCAGAGTCACTGCATTGGGGGCAGTAGCTGTGGCGGCTGGTGCACTCTTTCCTGCCCTCAGTGCAGGGGCCGCTTTGGGAGGCAAGCACGAAGAATGCAGGCCCTGTCCCTGGAACAACAAACCACCAAAACTGCAGCGGCATGCTATGGTAGTATCACGCACCTGGTAGGGCAGACTGCATGGCGCGGAAGCGGGTGCCAGGGAGCACCTGCTCGCCCTTGCCCAGCGGTCCGCGTGCGAAACTGGCATCCAGCAGCCGCCATGGCTGCAGGACCAGTGTGGCCGGATCGCAGCCCAGCAGTGCGACCACGTACGAGGCCACATCTCGGCCGCAAATCGTTTCAAACACGGGCAGCTGCACGCTGCAGCCATCGGGCAGGTCAATGGTGACCTGCAAGCCAGGGCCGTGGGCAGCAGTATGCACCGTGGCATTGCGGGAGGTCATTGGCGTACCAAGCAGCAGCAGGCAGTGCACATGACTAGCCCTCCCTGCAGCCGACTTGCCTGCGCGTGCTGTGCCGAGAACGTGCGCAGCTGCAGCAGGCCGCCGCGCAGCAGGGAGGCGGGCAGCTCGTCTGCCGTTGGCGCCGCAGCAGGCATGGATTCGCCAAAAGCCAGCAGGCTGGCATCCTCAGCCACCGTGCCGCCCGGCTGCCAGCCCTTGACAGACAGAAACAGGCGCTTCTTGGAAGACCCTGGACAGATAAGGTAGCAGATGAGTCAGGGTCGGTGGGAAGGCAGATGGCAAAGCCGGCTTCTGGGAAACATGCCTAAGCTTGGGTGGTGATGGGAGACACACTAGCACAGCTTACATGTGTCATTCACGCCCAAAACATGCGACAAACGGCTGCCTGTGAAGCGCATTATGCTGTCCGCATCTGGCACGTCGGCCCAGGCTGCGCCCAGCTTGCGCTTGGCATAGCTGGTGGCGTCAGCCACTGTAAGGCAGTCTGGCGGCAGCTCCAGCGAGCAGTCCTGGCCGTTGAGAGTGATGGCAACCATGGCCGCCGAAGCTGTGGTGAGGAGGACAGCGTGGCTGTGAGCTGATCACTTGCAGCCGATCAGAATGAGCGGCGGCGGCTGGCACGAGCGGCAGTGGTGACGGGGCCAGGAGGGTCTGGCGCCGCTTGCTGGGCGATTAATCACCTGCTGGTCGTCGTGGGCGTGCAACCGAGCGCCAGGCGGGCCTCCAAAGCGAGGCTGAGGCGCGAGCGCTTCTGGCTTCAGCGACGGCGAGCCTGCAACCCTGCCACACAGCTCTGCCAGCGATCAGACGTGCTTCGAAGGGCCGAAGGGGATGCGCACAAGCTTTCGCCGTGAAGCTAGGTTTTGGCGGTCACGCTGGACGGCTTGCAGCAGCCCTGCAGTGCCTGAAATGCAACCTCAGAAGCACGCCGGCGGGGTTGAACGGCGCCCCAGGCGCATTGCGTCTTGTGGTATCATTTCCAGCCGGGCGCCCGCTCAGCCGCAAGCGCAGGCGCAGCCTCGCCTCGATCGCAACATTTTACAGGCAGGCATGCCAACACGTGCGGGTCCTTGATGCAATGACACATTGNAGATAGGCTATGTGCNTTCAGCAAACGAGTTCAATGGCGCAATGTGCCATGCTCACAAGCCGCAACCACCGCGCCGCTACGGCTGGCGCCGGCGCAGGGCCGCCTGCGCCTGGCGCAGCAGCTCGCGCATCGCCGCCGCATCTTGCAGCTCGTCCACATCAGCATTTAGCACAGCCGCCTCTCCTGCAACGGCGGCTAAGCGCTCACGCAGAGCCGCCAGCACCTCACCATGACCATCTTGCTGCTTGCAGGCCAGCAGCACTGCAGTGTCGCCAATGGGTGAGGAGGCTTGCAGCGTGATCAAAGCAKGCAGCAGTGTAGTATATTCGCATGCAAGTTATGCAGCACATGCAASGAGCCTTCAAGCTTGAGCATGGCAAATAACCAGWTCACCACTCAGGTTTCACATTGGGCTCACACCCCGGTGCTCACCGCAGCGGCCGTCGGGCAGCACAACCTCCAGCGGTGTGCGGCCAGAGGCGGCAATGGCGGCCACCTCCTGCTCATCGGCAGCCAGCCCCAGCCCTTCAAAGTTGCTGGCGCGGCCAGATGAGAGGGCAAACATACTGCAAGACAGGCACGAGCCGGCACTGGTCACGTGGTGCATGCCAGCAGCTGACCAGGTAGGCCTGTGCACACAATAATGGCCAGCGCGGCAGCAGCAGCCTAAGCAGAGGGCCAGTGCAAGCAGGCACATCAGCCAACTGGGGCGGGCAGCCCAGATGCACAGTAGTGAGCCAAGCACGGCTGAACGAGCACGCACCCGCCGCGCAGGCGCAGCACCAGGTGCAGAGTGCAGTCGGCTTCAATGCCGTAGCTGGCCAGCGTGCGGTCGTCCTCCAGCTGTTTCCCTTCAAAGATCAGGCGCTGCTGGTCCACATGGGCACCTGGCGTAGACAGGAGCAGCAGGGAAAACACATGGCATGGCGGCAGGTTGAGCACGAGCAGGCATGCTCCGGCACCGCGGGGGTTGCTCGACAGCCAGCTGCCTTTCATGGCATGCACGGGCTGTCCAGGCAATGGCTGACAGGCTGGTGTGCGATACAGAGCCATGCGCCCCGTGGCATGGCCTGGCAGGCATCGCTGATTTGCAGGCTGTGCTATGCTCACCCTCCTGCTCGAAGACAGCTTGCTTCACCTCCTCTATCCTGCTGTCCGGGCTGAAGCACACTGTCACCGTCTTGCCGGTCAGCGTCTTGACAAACAGCTGCGGACCATCAGGGCCTGAGCAGGCAGTGGCGTGGCAACATGGAGGGTTTCAGGGAGGCCAGCTGGCATGGCACTCTGCACAGCGCTGCTACCAGCTCAGGCAGGGGCATGGCACCCGTGCCCATGCCCGCTCGTTGCAAAGCACAGGCCTGCAAGCATGCTGTGGCAGCATGGCACCCAACAGCTTGCGCGCCTACTATAGCCAAACCACACCCAACAGTATTGCACCCGCCTGCAACTGGCAGCTTTGGCAGCTTGGCAAGGAAGCGGTGGCCGGGAATGTCTTGGTCAGCCTCCCCCAGCATAGCTTTGCCACCAGGGTGCCACAGGCGCACTTCAGCGGGAGAGCATCCCAGCATTGGCGCGACGTAGGCGGTCACATGCGCGCCGCAAGTCGCCTCGGACACTGGAAGCACCACGTTGCGGCCGTTGGGCAGGCCAATGGTGACCTGCCAGGGAGGGAGCAATGCAGGTCGAGTGAAACGTGAAGCGCCGTGGAACTGAGCTCCACAAAGCAAGCGGCAGTTCACGGCACGGCAAGCAGGCACAGCATGTAACCTTGATTAAGCGCCGCAGCTCGAATGCGGGCTTGCCTGTGCCTGCCGTGCCGTGAATGCCCGCAGCTGCAGCAGGCCGCTGCGCAGCATGAGAGCGGGCAGCTCGTCTGGGGGCAGCAGCGGCTTGCCGCTGCTTCCTCCGAAGACCAGCAGGCTGGCATCCTCAGGCAGCATACCGCCCGGCTGCCAGCCCTTGGCGGACAGGAACAGGCGACGCCTGTTGGTCCACTTGTCGCCTATCAAAAAGTGCAGGGTCAGCGGGCATAAGCGACGTGCAGTGAGCGCAGGCTAACACCAAAACGATTGGCAACAGGGCCAAGCACCTGCAATGCATCAAACCACGGCAATGGACCCCAGAACACACCTGTATCATACGCCGGTGAAAGCTCCCACAAATAGCTGCCGTCAAAGCGAACCACGCCGCGCTCTTGTGCAGCAGGGCAGACCTCGGCCCAAACGGCATTCAGCTTGCGCTTGGCGAAGCTGGTGGCATCAGCCACTGAAAGGCGGCATTCTGGCGGCAGCTCCAAAGGGCAGGCCTTGCCATTGAGCGTGGCAGACACCATGCTGCCGCACCAAACTGCAAGCCAATGGCAGCGTTTAGGCTCAAAACAAGCAGATCAGTGGAGCAGGTGAAGCAGCGGCAGGGGCGGCAGGCGGCGGCAGACGGCGGCGTGCTCAGGTGGGCCTGGCGGCGCCTGCGGGGCCTCTGATCACCTGCTGGTCGCCGTGAGCGTGCAGCTGAGCGCCAGGCGGGGCTCCAAAGCGAGTCTGGGAAGCGAGCGCTGCTGGCTTGAACGCTGGCGAGACTAAGGCCGCCTGACAGTGCACTGCAAGTGTCTCGCCGTGGCTCAAGGGACCGGTGGGCAGCTGAAGCGCTTTCACGGTGAAGCTAGGTTTTGGCGGTCACGCTGGACGGCTTGCAGCAGCCCCGCAGTGCCTGAAATGTAGCCTTCGAAGCACGCCGGCGGACATCCACGGCGTCCCAGGCGCAATGCGTAGTGTGGATATCAACGCCAGCCGGGCGCCCGCTCAGCCGCAAACGGAGGCGCAGCCTCGGCTGGATCGCAGCAATTTACAGGCATGCATGCCAACATTCGCAGGTCCTTGATGCTATGACACATGCAATAGGTGTTGTTCTGCAGCAAAGTAATGTAGTGGCACAATATGCTTTGTCCACAAGTCGCGACCTACGGCTGGCGGCGGCGCAGCGCCGCCTGCGCCTGCCGCAGCAGCTCGCGCATGGCCGCTGCATCCTGCAACCCATCCACATCAGCTGCCAGCACAGCGGCCTCTCCTGCGGCAGCAGCCAGGCGCTCGTGCAGTGCCGCCAGCACCTCCTCACAGCCGTCGTCCTCGTTGCAGGCCAGCAGCACTGCGGGTGCGGAGGCAACCGAACTGGCGGTTCAGCAGGCGGCAGCGTGGTGGAAACAGCAGGCATGTAGGAGGTAGCACAAGCACAAACGATAGTGCATGCCAGCCACATTTAACTCCCGTCCCTCCTCAGCGTCTGTATCGCAAGCTCCGTTGCGGATATGCAGACTGKAAACCCGAAAATGGAATGGAAATGGGCGCTCACTGCTGCTGCCATCAGGCAGCACGACTTCAACTGGAATGCGGCCAGAGGCGGCAATGGATGCCACCTGCTGCTCATCAGCAGCTAAGCCCAGCTCTTCAAAGTTGCCAGCACGGCCAGAGGAGAGGGCAAACATGCTGCAGGGGAGACAGCAGGAGAAGCAAAGGCAAAGGCTCAAACTCGCGCCCAGAGCCGGCCGCAAGCCTCAGCTCTCAGGTCGTGCACACGCTGTGCACCCCACAGCGGCCCCATCACGCTGATAATGCAGCGGAGGCAGCCGATACATGTACACCAGTGGCCCAACCAGCGAGGCTGTTGAAGCAAGGCGCACCCGCCACGCAGGCGCAGCACCAGGTGCACCGTGTCGTCCGGCCTGAGGCGGTAGCAGCCCAGCGTGCAGCTGTCGTCCAGCTCCCGAGCTCCAAAGACCAGACGCTGCTGATCCGGTAGATAGCCTGTTGGGGAAAGGAAGAGCGCTTGCAGCACAGGTGGGTGACAGCAATGGAAATGGTGCAGTGCAATTCCAGGTGGGTCACTGGGCTTTGGCTAGCAGCCCTGATGCCCGGCACTGGCTGGCTGACCAACAGCGCAAGCAACCTTCCACTTCAGCTGTCGCTGGATCGGCTTGCAATTCCATGGCAGGCGGGTAGCACAAGATGAAGGGCAGGTGGCATAAGAAGAAGCGGGAGGCAAGCCGGACGGGCAAACCCTTACAAACAGCGGCAGACAGGCCAGCAAGCAAGGAAGAGCAGCGCACCCTCTTGGTCTTGGATGGCCTGCTTCAGCTGCGCTACCATGCTGTCGGGGGTGAGATGCACCGTCACAATCTTGCCAGTCAGCATCTTCACAGAAATGGTTGCAAGGCCAGGGCCTTGAGCAGGGAAGGGGTGTGAGAGGGCAGGTAAGCCCACTGCAGCTTGTGGCTGCAGGGCCATTTGCAAACTTGCAATGCAGCGCGTTGATGCACATAGCAGAGCCCAGCCACCGCACCAGCATGCCACGCATGCGCACCTAACTCAGCGGCCAGCTGGGCACGAAGGCGGGTGCTGGGCAGGGCCTGCTCGGCTTCACCAAGCCGCTTTGGAAACATGCCATTGCCGCCAGCGTGCCACAGGCGCACGCCAGCTGGCTCGCAGGCCAGCAGTGCGGCCACATATGCGGCCACATGTGCGCCGCACGTTGACTCACACACCGGCAGCTCAACGTTGCGGCCGGTGGGCAGGTCAACCGTGACCTGCAAAGCAGGGACGCGTGCTACCGTAAGGTGTTCAGGCACAGCGGATCCGGAGTGGATGATGGAACACACGCGGCAGGTTTGATGGAACCGAATCCCCCATGCATGCAGTCGCCTTGCCTKTGCKCGCTGTGCTGTGAATGCCTGCAGCTGCAGCAGGCCGCCGCGCAGCAGGGAGGCGGGCAGCTCGTCTGCAGGCACTGCTGCATGGCTTCGGCAGCAGTCGTCAAACACAAGCAGGCTGGCGTCTTCCGCCACCGTGCCGCCCGGCTGCCAGCCCTTGGCGGACAGGAACAGCCGCTTTTGGGAGGGCTGGTCGCCGCCTGTAAGACAAGCGCGGGTGCAGCGGGCAGCAGTTCGCGACATTGCATAAGCGAGCCTCAACCGCAGCAGAAGCAGTGGCTTCAAACGCCGCGGAGTGTCGTCGCACTCACCCTCCTCGTGCATCCTCCCGAGATCCGACAGTTGTCTGCCAGCAAAAGGGATCACACTGCGCCCCTCGGCACCGCGGCAGGTGTCGGCCCAGGCGGCGCTGAGCTTGCTCTTGGCAAAGCTGGTGGCATCAGCCACTGACAGGCATTCTGGCGGCAGCTCCAGCGAGCAGGCCTTGCCATTGAGCGTGGCGGCGACCATGCTGCTACGCGGAACTGCGACCAAACGAAAGCAGCGGGGCCCGAATGAGCCGATCAGGCGAAGCGGCGGCGGAAGGCGAGGGCAGGCGGCGGCGGCGGCCGGCGGCGGCAGCCAGGTGTGGGCCTTGCGCCGCTTGCCGGGCGAGTGATCAACTGCCGGTCGTCGTGGGCGTGCAGCTGAGAGCCGAGCGGCCCCCCAAAGCGAGGCTGAGGCGCGAGCGCTTCCAGGTTCAGCGCCGGCGAGCCGCAGGCCGCCACAGTGCCCTGCAGGCGTTTGGATGTGGCGCAAGGGGCCGATGGGCTGCGCACGCGCTGCCACGTGAAGCTAGGTTTTGGCGGTCACGCTGGGCAACTCGCAGAAGCCCCTCCGTGCTTTGGCTGATATAGAAGGACGACAGTGGAGGCATGCAGGTCTCTCCCAAGCGATCAACGCCTTCCGGAGATGATGCCAGCGGCGCGCCTGCTCACGCCTGGCGCACCCGGCCAGCGGCATCTCGCAGAGGCTCTTGATGCAAAACATACACAATGCACAACATGGCACAAGTCAAAGAGGCTCATGTAGCTGGAGAATGAAATGGTTAGTGTATTGTACACGTGTGTCACTCAAGCCTGCGCATGGCGCCAGCGCTCGCACAGGGCCAGCTGTGCCTGCCGCAGCTGCTCGCGCATCGCTGCCACGTCCTGCAGCTCATCCACATCAGCCGCCAGCGCAGCTGCCCCCGCATCTGCAGCAGCTAGGCGTTTGCGGAGCGCCGCCAGCACCTCGCTACTGCCATCGCGCTCGCCGCAGCTCAGCAGAACTGCAGTGTGTGGGGTGGGAAGGCAGGCAGCCACCTCAAGGAAGGCAGCAGCACGGGCAATGCCAGGCATGTGTTGACTTGCACACAGCACGCAGGGCCACCCTGGCTACGTGCCGCAACTTCTGAGTGGCTCTCGAGTTGCATGCAGAGTGCTCACCGCAGCGGCCGTCGGGCAGCACGACCTCCAGCGGGATGCGGCCGGCGGCGGCAACGGCGGCCACCTCCTGCTCACCAGCAGCCAGCCCCAGCTCTTCAAAGTTGCCGGCAGGGCCGGAGGAGAGGAAGTATTGACTGTGCAGGATGTAGGAAACACAGCAGCGACAGGGGGTTTAGCCCTTGAAACTTGCGCACGATGAACACACGCCATCTCATTCAGATAGTGCAGTCGCAGCCCTTGACATACAGCAGCCGCTGCGGCTGCAAGCAAAGCCCCTGCATGCATGCAACCATGGTGGCGACAGGCAAGCACGCACCCGCCGCGCAGGCGCAGCACCAGATGAAGCTCAGCACCGTCTGCGATGTTATAGTCTGCCAGGGTGCGGTCGTTGTCCAGCTGCTTGCCTGCCCATATGATGCGCTGCTGGTCCACAGTGATGCCTGCACGGGTGATGCAAAGCAGAGCATGCGCCGCACTTGTGAGCAGATGAACGGTCACAGTGCTGCTGCACCACCAGGCGGGGCGGGTGATGTGCAGCTTTGCGGCAATAGCCAGCTGACCTCTTGCAGTAGCAAACGCAGCGAAATGGCCACAACCCGGCCGCTGGAACAGCAGCCAGTATGGCATTCCAGGCAGCACACAAACCCGCAGGAGGCAAGAGGAGCGCACCATCTTCCTCTTCGATGGCGTGCTTCAACTCCGCAACTGTGCTGTCTGGGGCGAGGTGCACTGGAATCAACTTGCCAGTCAGCGTCTTGATGGAAAGCGCTGCGACGCCAGGACCTTCGGCAGGAGAAGCAAGAGGCAGAAGGGATGCAGGTCTGCTGCAAGTGTGGCCAGACTGGCGGCTGCCTCAGTGTTTCGAACGCAAGGCAGGCACCACAGTGGGGTTGCAAAGCACAGCCGCCCACCACTTGCATGCCACACACACCTGGTTTGGCACGCAGCCTTGCACGGAAGTGGGTGCCAGGCATGGCTTTTTCGGCACTGCCCAGCGGCTCGCTGCCGCCTCTGGGCCACAGCAGCAGGGCGGCCGGGTCGCAGCCGAGCAGTGCGGCCACGTGGTTGGCCACATCTGCGCCGCACACTGCCTCAGTGACAGGCAACTCGATGCAGCGCCCGTCGGGCAGGTCAATTGTGACCTGCAAAGGAGCGTGGAAGGATGCAATATGTGGGCTTCCATGGCCTTGTACATGCTGCAGAAAGGTCACTGGCCCGCACAGAGCAGAGCAGCGGCGTACACCGCAAACTTCGCTGAAGTGCTCATCCGCCTTGCCTGTGCTCGCTGTGCAGAGAACGCCCGCAGCTGCAGCAGGCCGCCGCGCAGCAGGGAGGCGGGCAGCTCGTCGGCTGTGGGAGCTGCTGCCTGGGGATTGTCGGTGAAGGCCAGCAGGCCAGCATCCTCAGCCACAGCGCCGCCCGGCTGCCAGCCATTTGCGGACAGGAACAGCCGCTTCTTGGAAGCACGCGGACCGCCTGGAGAGGGCGAAGGGTCAGTGGGAGCAGGGTCAGGTGGAGCAGCCCTGACAGCACCAAGCTGGGCGTGACTTGTCAGCAGCCCCTGTGTGTAGACACCGGCACCTACCTATGTTGTTTTGAAGGCCGCTCAGGGTTTTGCCGTCAAAGTGGGTAACGCACTGCAGCCGCTGCAGATACGGTTCACTCGACGGAAGAACACAGGCGTCGGCCCAGGCAGCGCCCAGATCTCGCTTCGCATAGCTGGCGACTTGCGCGAGTGAGATGCAGTCTGCTGGCAGCTCCAGCGAGCAGGCCTGGCCGTCCAGCGTGGCTGCGACCATGCCGCCCTTGCGCAACGTGCGGGAAGGGGCAACAGCACCGCCGCGCCGCCGCAGTGCCGGCAAGCAGGCGCGCAACTGCGATGGTGGAGCTGGCTGCTGACTGCTTCCTGCGCTGCGATGCGTGGCCGGCGGGCCACACAATGGAGACGACTCGCTACTGAGCGCCTGTTGGCAGTTTTGTAACGACCGCGCTCGCCCCANCAGCCTGCAGAGTTGTCGCTGCAACGCGATGGACAAAGATTGGCGCTGTTCATAGTGGGTTCATCATGGTGCGCGACAGGGTTCTGGCCAGGGGGCCGGTCTGGCCTTCAGCAGCCTCTATTCTGGAGCCCCGAACATCAGCGACACACCATGGAGGGTGTGGAGGCCGCCCTGGCCAGCAGTGACCCGGAGGTGCTTCGGGCAGCCCTCAAAGCGGCTCAGGCAGCTTTGCGACAGGCCCGGGAGGCAGATCAGAACACCTGCCGATGCGATGAGCTCGTCGAGGCGGCTGCCAGCAGTGCTGCGGCGAGCAAGGTTGGCGGCGGCGGCGGCAGCGGCGGCCCGCCCCTCATGTTCTCTCTGGAGCAGCTGCAGGCAAGCAGAGCAGGTGGCAGTGATCGGTGCTGACTCTGAGCAGCAGACGGCACCTCGTGCTAGCTTGCGTCGAGTAACCAGGGTCTTGCTCAGCAGGCGGACCAGCACGCCTCTGCCTCCCTGACTCCCGGCGGCCACCCGGCCCTGTACTTGCTGCAGGCAATGCTGCGGCGAGAAGATGAGCTGCGGCTGAGCGCAGAGGTGCAGGAGGCGTATGCAGGCACACGCTGGGTCTAACGTGGAGGGTGCTAGGGAGCATGTGTGTTCACTCCCGAGCTGCTGCCAACAGCGCCGTGCACTGCAGCCCGCGTCGCGTGGATGGCGATGAATGCAACATTCACGGGCCCCCAGTCTGCATCCTTGACTTTGAACATTCGTAAACTTCACAGCTTCACTCCATCTCTGCTTTTTCCAGCGGCGGAGCTGCGGGAGGACACAGACTGGATGGAGGTGACCGAGGGGCTGCAGCGCCGCGTGCTGCGCGAGTTTGGCGTGCCGCCGCACCAGGTGCGAGCATGCAAATGTGTGGCGGGTGTGGTGAGGGCGTCATTCTTGTGCAGTCTGATTTGGATGAGCTGCTGCTGTAGGAGTTGTGGCGTGCCAGAGCAGCAGGTTTCAGATGGCACATGTGCAGCAGCAGCAGCTCAAGCGACAGTAGATGCCATCCACCCCTTGCAGCATGCTTGCAGCAGGAGGTGGCATTCCGCCACTTCATGACCATCCACTGCACACAGCAGCAGCAAGTTTTCCCCTTCGCCGTCGTTGGCTGTGTTCATGCATGCAGGAGGAGACAGCGCTGCGCCACTTCCGCGCCGCGCCACATCTGCACCCTGAGCTGAAGCCGCTGGCGATCTACCACCGATGAGCCAGGGGTTTTGCTTTTTACGCACAGGGTTTGGGCAGTGGTGCACAAGGTCTTGTCCGGCCTGCTTGCCAGCCCACCCGTTCCTCGACCGCTACCTCCCGTGCCTGCCGACCAGCTTTCCCCCACATGCTGCTGCCTCGCTCCTGCAGCCACCAGCGCAGCCGGCAGGGCCCATACCAAGAGGGAGACGCTGTGCCAGCTGGCATCACTCTGCTGGATCTTCCTCAAACAGCCAAAAGCGGCGGGCAGCAGCAGCCAGGGGCGCAGGCGCAGGCGCAGGCACCGCCGCTCAGCTGCCGCAGCGTGAGCCTGGAGAGCCTTGCAACAGGGCCGCGGCCCCTGGTGCTGCTGGCGGGCTCGTGGAGCTGACCCCCGTACAGGTGCGGCCATCATTGTGTTATCCGGCGTTTGTGGACAAATGCTCGTTCGACGAATGCTCATGGGTGGGCAGCCACATTGCCAATGCGGTCTCTTACCACTGCCGCTGCTGCTGCTGCTGCTGTACATCCTAAGCCTGCATCGGCAGCATCACTCACCGCCTGCCTGCCAACTTGCTTTGCAGGGGCTTGGTGGGGGCGTTCAACAGCCTCTTTGCTGAGCTCCGGGACCAAGCAGACATTCGAGGGGTGTACATCACAGAAGCGCATGCGCAGGTGAGCGTCAATCTGGCTGCAAGGCCTTTCTGTGGAGAAGGCGAAACTTCTGCCGCATGTGAGCAACGCTGTGATGTGAAAGTGAACGCCTGCGTGGATGGTGGACTGCCTTGATGAACACACATGCTCAGCTGGGACCTCCTCCTCCCTCCACCCACCCTGCCTGTGCCTCCCGGCAGGATGAGTGGCCCATCTCCTCTGCTCGCTACACACCTGACCGCAAGCCTGTCATCCTCACCCAGGTGCCGCGCTGCTGGGGGCTCCTGCAGTGCTGCGGGGACGGTTTATGTTCCTGCTGCTGCCATTAGTGCCTTGCTGTTGCAGTCAGTGCCCCGCTGCTGCTGGCCTGCTGCTGTTGCGCATCGGTTGGGAGTGCCTCGCAGTCAGCTTGAAGCTGTCTCTGTCGTGCCATCCCGCAGCCGCGTACCATTGAGGAGCGCATGGCGGCAGCCACCCACTTTGTGCAGCAGTTTGGCTTCCAGGTGGGCAAAGCCAGGGTCGTGCCTGCTGCTGCCGGGCAAGGCACAC
>JADXDR010000079.1:330381-345262 GCA_025026875.1 Chlorella ohadii
GATAAGTGGTGCTGACCTGGCGTGTTAAGTTGTCAGCAGCAAAGGTGGTGGAACTCCCCTCAACCACCCATCCTGGCAATGCAAGTGCACACTTGGCAGCTGCTGCGCACACCGCACCGCACCTGGGCGGCGGCGGCGAGGGCGAGGGTGGAGGTGGGCTGGGGCTGGGCGGTGGCGGCGAGGGGGAGGGCGGAGGTGGGCGCGGGCTGCGTGTTATGAGGAGTGCATGGGCGTGGGCGGCCTCTAATGGGACAAAGCCGTAAAAATGCGAGGGCCGTCCTGGGCATCTTGCCCGCTCGCATGCACCGCATTACAAGACGCAACAACCCCAGCCCCATACCTGGGAGGCGGCGGCGAGGGCGACGGCGGTGGTGGGCTGGGACTGGGCGGTGGCGCTGGCGGCGGCGGCGGCGGCAGGCGGCACGTGGGCTGCCCATCGTTGCAGCAGTCCAGGTCGGAGTCCTGGTCGTACTGCAGCCATCCATAAAGAGTGACCGTGTCGATGTCCCCAATTGTGATGCTGCGAGGCAGCGGAACAGCAGCGAGGCAGTTGTGATTGTGTTGCAGCGCAGCAGCGCTTGCTTGGCTGACGTGCTGTGCTGCCTGGTAAGCACCACACTTTGGGCCATGCAGGCCACCCAACCCATGTGAGCCACACCACTTCCCTGCAGAGCCATGGCAAAGTTTTTCCCCAACAGCCCACCTTGTGTACAGATACATGTAGCCATCAGGCGTGCCATCACAGCTGCCGTTCAGGGGCCCGCTGCCGCCGTCCCGCGGCGCAATGTAGACCACTTGGCACGGGCCCACCACTGCTGCCGGGCTGGCCAGCGACAGCTTCTCGGTTGTGGAACATGGCTGCTGCAGAATCTCCAGGACGCCTGACGTGGCTGTCGTGCTGCGGCACAGGCTGCCATCGCAGGGCCGAGGCAGCGGCAAGGGCCGCAGGGGAGCAAGCGGCTGGGGTGGTGGCGGGGGCGGCAGTGAGGCGGGTGAGGGCGGTGGGCTGGGTTGCGGCGGTGCAGGCGATGGTGGCGGTGGCGATAGTTCTGGCGGAGGGGGTGAGGGCTGGGGTGGCGGAGGGCTGGGGCTGGGCTGGGGCGGAGCAGGCGCAGGTGGGGGCGGGCTGGGGCTGAGAGGTGGGGGCGGGCTGGGACTGAGCGGCGAAGGCGGCGGCGGCATGCGGCAGCTGGGCTGGCCGTCCACACAGCAGTCCACATCTGCGGGCGAGCGCAGCTGCAAGTAGCCATAGAGAGTGACGGTGTCGATCGTGCCGGTTGTGACCCTGCAGCGGGCAGTGCAAAATTGTGAATCACGGCGCCTAATCAGCTGTAAGAACTGCCACAATTCGGTTGGGGCGCCTGCCACGCCGTGGTGCCATTCACAAGCCAACGGCTGACCAAGCACAACACACCGGTGTGTTGTGCTTGGTCAGCCGTTGGCTTGTGATACCAAGCCTGGCTTGTGGTACCAAGCCTGCGACTCAACCCTTACTCACTGGATGTGCAGGTATGTGTATCCGTCGGACTCCTCATTGCAGCTGCCGGGAATGAACCCTTCTGTGTAGAGCGTCACCACCTGGCAGGGCCGCACCACCAGGCTTGCATCGCTGGCCGACCACTTGTCCGAGGTGGCACAGGGGTCCTGCAAAATTTCCAGGGTGCCACTTTCCGCCGTGGTGCTGCGGCAAAGCGGGCCGCTAGGGCAGCCGACTGCAAAGGGCGTGGCCATGGGGGTAGCAAGGCAGCATCGGCGGGGGTGCAAGGTGCACAGGCAGAGGTGGTGGCCTTGCTGACTGCAATGCCTGTGTGATACGCAGTCCGACAGGCTGTACAAAGGGTCGGCTGTGCTCAACCAGCTCCAGTGGCCATGCTGGCAAAGGCAGCTGCACACTTGCCTGTGGATGCTATGGGGGGCGCAGGCACCGGTGGAGAGGGAGGAGGTAGGGAGGGCGGAGGTGCAGGCTGCTCTGGCGAAGGCGGCGGCGGGGATTCAGCCGGCGGCGGCGGGGATTCAACTGGCGGCGGCGGCGGGGGTTCAACTGGTGGTGGTGGCGGCCACTCAGCTGGCGGCGGTGGGGATTCAGCTGGTGGCGGCGGGGATTCTGCTGGTGGCGGTGGCGGCAAGTCAGGGGGCGGCGGGGACTCAGCTGGTGGCGGCGGGGACAGCTGGCAAACTGGGCTGCCATCCTGGCAGCAAGCCAGTTCATCTGGTGAGCTGTACTGCAGCCAGCCCACGAGGGTGACCGTGTCGATGCTGCCAACAGTGACCCTGCAGCCATGTGGATGTTTGTTTGGCGGTTGCGCAGACTGCGGTGTTCCATGGAGCAGCAGCATGGTGCGGCAACAGTGCTGAGGTTGTGCCTTACCACCAGCCAGGCCCTGTTAGTTACTGCTGCCAACTGCTGTCCTGCCCTCTGCCCTCTCCTCTCTTGCTCACTGGATGTGCAGATAGGTGTAGCCGTCTGGCTCGCCGTCGCAGCTGCCAGTTGTCGGCCCCCCATCATAGATCGCCACAGTTTGGCAGGGGCCGATGGCCAGGCCCGGCTCCAGCTGTCCTGAGCTGGCACACGGCTGCTGTAGAACCAGCAGAGACACCACTCTGGCGGTCGTGCTGCGGCAGCTGGGGCTGCCTGGGCAGTCCTCTGCGGCATGGGCGGGGTGGAACAGACTGATTGAGCGAATGCGTGGCAGCGACAGCAGTGCAACAGCGGCAGCAGCAGCAGCAGCGATGCGACAGCAGCAGCGACGCCGCACAGGCCAGTTCGGTCTGGTCAAGTTACAGCACCAGCTGCACCGCCACCAGGAGGGTGCACCGCCACCACGCTCACCTGGGGGCGGCATGCTTGCTGGCGACATGCCAGGTCTTGGGGAAAGCGCAGGAGCCTGCTCTGGGCTGCTGCCCGGTGGCAACAGGGGTGGCGGCGCCTCTGAGCCCCCATCCGGCAGCGGCGGCAGCGCTGCCGCGCCGGAATCAGGGCTGGGTGGCACGGCTGGCGCCGGCTCAGGGCTGCCTTCAGGTGACGTCGGCGGCAAGGTGTCCGTCTCAGGGCTGGGCGGCAGGGCTGGCTCCATGGCTGCTGGCATGGGCACAGCAGCGGGCGCCAGAGCAGGTGCGGGTGCAGGAGCTCCGCTGCTGGTTGTGCTGCTGCCTGCGGGGGCAGCGGCAGGTGAACATTGATTGACTGTGGCTGTCCTGGCAGTACTGTGTGTACTAGTGCTCCCCAAAGTATAGCTGCTTCACACGCAGAGGACAGCCAATGCATGTAAGCAGGCCTGAGCAGTTGCTCCCACCTGTGGGAGGCGTGCAGACCGGCTCTCCTGTGCCGCCATCGCCCTCCTTGCAGCAAGCCAAATCCTTGCTGGACTTGTACTGAAGGTAGCCGCTGACCCGCTTGCCGCTGGCGGTCTGAAAGCTGCAGACAGAGGGGCAGTGCAATGGCAAAACGTTCCGGTCAGCTGCGATGGCGGCATGCGCCGGCACCGTGAACGCCAGCCAGCTCAGCAGACGGCAACTTCAGCCAAGCCGGCTCCGCAATGGGCCGCCTTGGGTCCTTTAATCAGCTTGCCTGACTTGCAAGTACAGCCAGCCATCGGCCTTGCCGTCGCAGCTGCCCTTGCGTGGGGTGGCTGCCTCTGCAACCTCCACAACCGTGCAGGGCCCCACCACTGCCTCCGGATCATCTGCTGACAGCTTGGTGGAGCTCTCGCAGGCCGATTCGAGGATCTCTAAGGGCTCTGAAACGGTGTCGGTGGTGCTCAGGCAGCGGGGAATGGCACAGTCTGCAGTGGGGACACAGACAGCAAAAGGAGGGCTGGCTGATCAGCCTGCTTGCCTGTGCAGGAGCTGATGTACGCGGCCGGTGTAGTTCTGTCCCAAATGCCAGAGCTCTACCTTCTGCAACTGCATGCAGGCAACGTGGCGAAGCACACAACACGCCAAAACGCGCCAGTCTGCCCACCTGCATCGGGCGCTGCAGGTTCAGGGGAGGGCTGGGGGGACGGCCGCGCCTCAGGTGGGGATGCGCCTTCTGGAGAGGGCGAGGGACTACTGCCACTGTCTTGTTCTGGAGAAGGAGACGGTGAACCTTCAGAAGGGGGGGAGCTGTCGCCCCCGCTGCTGTCTGGGGGAGGCGAGGGAGCCTCACCGCCGCCCCCGCTGCTGCCGCTGCCGTCTGAGCTAGGTGAATCGCCAGTTGCATGCAGCCGGCGGGCGGATTGCAAGCGAGCCTGCAGCAGAGATCAGTCCAAAAGTCAAAGCAGAGTGGCAAGCAGGAGCATCCTTGTTGTTGGTGCTGCCTTGGCAAAAGATCATGCACTCATGCCACACAACGTGCCCAGGCAGGTGCATCCAGCACACCTGCTGCGGGCCGCCCTGCAGACCGTTGCCGCCGGCATGCTGAGCAGCTGATGGGGCTGAGTGCTGCAAGTGCCAGGAGGCTACAGTGCTACGGGTGCTTGCCTCTGCACAGGCAATGCTTGGGAGCATGGCGACTCCAATGTGAATGGCTGGCGGGCAGCGGCGGCGGCGGCGGCGGGGCCAGGGGGGATATAGCGCACGCCGCAATCTGCCCTGATCTAATCTACAGGGCGTGAACAAATTGTCGATCGGCTTGCAATGCGGCGGCAGGGCCTCCTTACCGGCGGTCGCTGACACCGCGAGCAGGAGGAGCAGCCCCGCCGCGGTAAGAGCCCAGCAATGCCGTTTGCAGAGCGCGTCGCTGCAAATTGCACCGCTTGAAGGCCGAGCGGGACAGCGCATGTTCGCTGAGCCCTAGCCTGCTGCCCAAGCGGCCATTATCCTGTCATGTTTTCGCTCAGATCATGATCGACACGGAAATGCGTGCAAGCGGGGTTGCCACGGAAACGCGGCACAGAGCCAGGTTCCAGCCGGCGTGCGGCGGCCGCCGCCCTCCCGCAGCCACAGGTTTGGCGGCGCGTCCAGATGCAATGCCTGGAGCAGGACATTTGCTGTGCAGAGCCGTAGGACTGCAATTGTGCTGTTTGCATGCATAACCCAGTGCACTGCGCCTGTTGCAGCTGCTGCCTGCTGAGCAGAACACGTGGCAGGAGACCGCTCAAGGCGGCGACGCCGCACTCACATGTGCTGTGGCGCTCACTCGAATGCATCACATGCTGCCTGACATTCAACCTGTTGTATAGCTTCAGAGACGGCAGGCGGCACCTCCTCATTCTGCATAGCAAAGGCAGCTGCTGTGATCGACACGCAATTCACGCCGGTGCCGCCGGTGCCCGGCACCGGCGGGCCGCCCCCGCCCGCCAGGGGGACGCAGAGCAGGGGATCTTGGCCGCGCGCCTCCTCTGGAGACATGTATCGCCTTACTTCAACCCCAATGACCCACAAACTATCCATGAGGGGCCTGCGCGCCCTGGTGGCGGGAGCAGGCGCTTCCCAGTCCCCCCCAGAGGATATACCGTGGGCCGCGGGCTTAGTGAACGCCCCAAAATGTGCGTACGTGCGTCTCCGAGTCACAGTGCCGCTGATCAGAAGCTGCCGCAGCAGCAGCGTTTGAGTGCTGCCACCCTGCTGAACTGCGAAGGTGCGGCCTGGAATTTGGCGGCTCGCCATTTGGCTGCACGCTTTCTGCTCCCAGAGGGTGGGGGGCTGGAGGATCGCATGTGCAAGTCACGCGCTGGGCCTAGCAGCTGCAGCAGGCACCAGGGAGCGGCGCCGCTAGGGCGCCGGCAGGGATGCGCTTGCTGCCTTGGGGCACACTTGCTACCAACTGCTGTGTAGTCTGTCACGCAGTTGGGAGCCGCTCGTCGGCAGCCTCCAGACTGGTTGCTCGGGACATGACGCGAGCGCCTGGGCGGCGGCGGCACGCAATAAGGCGCCGCCTTTCAACATCGACATCCAGCTCCTATGCCGCCCCTCTGCTGCAGGCGGCTTGATTGCAGTTGCAAGCAGCGTGATCGCCTGTGATGGGTGAAGCGACAGAGGGGAACCATCCCGAGCCCGACCCCCGCCAAGCTGGTGGCGCTGTGGCTCCCGAGCTGCCCTCTGCGGGTGGCACCACCCCAGATGCGGCAGGGCAGCCGCCCCTCCCCTCCCCCGCCCCCTCGGGCATGAGCCGGCTGGTGAGCGGCTTCAGCAACCTGTCGCGGGTGGCCAGCGGCGTGTCGGCCAAGTCCATGCAGCGCCAGATCTCAGCGCGCGCGCCGCTGGACGTCGAGAAGCTGGGCGATGGTGAGGTTTTCATCACAATTTGCTGGGTGCACAGCGCATGCATGTGCAGGCTGGATCGGCATGCCTGCCGTTTGGTGAGGCTGTGCACCTGGTCTGCGCAGCATCATGCAAGCAAGGAGTTCTCGAGGCTAACCCTCACTCACTTGCCAACTAATGAACCCTTGCAGACCCCGACATCCTGGAGCTGCGCCAGTCGGTGGGCACGGACGACCTGCGTGTGCTGTCCCGCCTGCGCTCCTGTGAGCCCTGATCTGCACTTCTCGCTGCGCCATGCCGTGCCGTGCTGCTGCCCCGCCTGCGCTCATGTGAACCGTGTGTGGAGTCCCTGCTGTGCAATGCTGCGCCACGCCGCCCACCCGCTTCCGTGGTCTGCTGCGTGGCTGTGCTGTGAGGGAGTGGCTTGCTGGGTGATGGGCGCACATTGGGGGTGCAGCCTTTGCTGTGCTGTGCCTGTATTGTATGCGTCAGTGTGTCCGCCCAGCGACGGCTCGCCGGAAGCAGCTGGCTGGCCTGTGAGCATGCAAACTCCACCACCATAATCCCTGTCCCTTTGCTTTCATCCCTTCAGTCGACCACACATTTGCCAAGAAGGCCCCGCCCACTCGCAACCCGCTGCTGCGCGCGTGGCAGTGGTGGTGCGCCTACCTGCTGCCCGGTGAGGCGGCCAGCTTGGGGGTTGCACAGGGTTGTGCCTGCCTTAGCGAGTGGCATGCATTTGCAGTATGCAGGGCCCACCGGCAGCAGCCCTAGCACCAGACCCCAACCCCGCCAACCCGACCTATACACGCACATTGCGCAGGCATGGGCATGTTCAGCGAGGCCTACTTCATTTTTGCCATCGGCAACATCGAGCCGCTTTTTGCGGTCGAGTCACCAAACTGCTGGTCCTGCAAGGATGAGGCGGCGTGCACATGCAACCAGACGACGGTGGAAAATGTGCAGGTACGTGTCGTGTTAGCAGGAGGAGGTGGGGCGGTTGGTGGGGTGGCGTGAGATCATTTAACGATTCCCGGTGTGCTGATGTGATTTGGGAGCATGGCATGGCATGCCACGAGGCGCGTAAACAACTGGCAACAGATGCAGGCCAAGTTAACGATCAACACCATTGCCATTTTTGCGCAGAACATTGAGATCACTGCCATCATTGTGGGCATGCTGTCGTTCGGCTTCGTGGCAGACGTGATTGGGCGCAAGTGGGGCAGCCGGTGAGCAGCACTGCATCGCAGCTGCAAGGTTCTCTGTATGTGCATTGGGTTTGGTCAGCCTGGCACACATGCTGGGCTAGTCACACTACCTTGCAAGCCCACACACGTTGCAATCCCGCCACACAAACCCAGGCTGACCATGATCATCATGTTCATCGGCGCGTGCCTGCTGACGGGGGCCTACGGCCCCACCGACCAAGTCTTCCTCTCCGTGTTCTGCTTCTCGCTCTTCTTCTATGCCGTGGGTGAGCGAGTGTTTCCTGCTGGAAGGTTGTTGATCACTGCTCTGTCATGGCAAGCTGCCAACAGCTGAACTTGCGTAACTGCTGCACCCCTGACACACAGGTGTGGGAGGCGAGTACCCTCTCGCGGCCAGCTCAGCGGCGGAGCGGGCAGAAGGCGATCCAGAGCTGCGGAAGCGGCGCGGCGAAATGGTGGTGCTGACGTTCAGCCAGCAGGGCTGGGGCAACTTCACCAACACGGTGCGCAAGTGTTGCACTTGCGGGTGCTGCACTGGCGCTAACAACATGCATGCAGGCGATACAAACGCAGTAGCTAACAATGCCATGGTTCCCTTCGTCCCGCTCTGCAGCTGGTCATCCTGCTGCTGCTGGCGATGCAGGGGGCCACGGGCACTCTCACATCATCGGAAGCCGAGCTGACCTGGCGCCTGCAGGTGGGCGGCAACTGCTCAGTGTTGCTGGTAAGCAGCAGTCATGCCAGCTTGCATTGCCAGCACATTGCTTGGCACCAACACACGTGCTGCATGCCACTGCTCCCCCACAGTTTGGTGTGGGTGCATTCATCTGCTTCTGCGTCACGGTCTACCGCTGGCTGTACCTGGAGGAATCAGAGGTGCGCTGCTGTATGCACTGGCTGGGTCCGTGGATAGGTAGTGGCCTGCTGGCTGGGAAGTTGGAAGCTGGCTGGGCAGGCCAGCGCGTGCCAGCAGTGTGCAGCCGCATTGCCCTGCCCATTCAAGTTGGCGGCAAGCTGCCCTGCACTGCATGATGGCCTGTTCACCTTGCTGCTCTGCCGGCTCCCTCCTCTTCCGCAGGTGTGGCAGGCCGAGCACAAGGGCGTGCAGCAGGAGCTGGTTGATGAGGGAGACCAGGCGGCGGTGAGCTAGTTACACAGCTGTGGCGCTGCTGTACAGCACCAGCCTCCCGTTTGTTGTTTGGATGCCACCCTCGAGGTGCACAGGCACGGCAATCTCAACCTGGCCTGGCGGCCAGCTGCGAGTGCCGCCCTGAGCTGCCGTGATGTGCCATGCCCACGCGCCCATTGTTTACCATTTCCTGCAGCTGACGGGGCGGCGCTCGTGGCGGGAGCACTTGGTCATTTTCAAGGTGGGCTGAAAGCTAGGCTGAAGGGTATCAAAGAGGACAGTGCGCTGCAGCGAGCCCAGCTGCACACACCCAGCTGACGCTTGTGAGTTGCTAGCCAAAGCTGGCATCTGCACTCTTGCCGAGCTCACCGCCCTGTCGTGCCTGCCCTTCCCGCAGCACTACTGGCCGCGCCTGCTCATCACCTGCGGCGGCTGGGTGGCCAACGACTTTGCCTTCTACGGGGTGAGGGGATCAAAGCGCAAAATGGGATGCTCACCACATATTCAGCCAGGGGCTACGTCAACCAACAGCATGCGTGCCTGCATGCCTGGGATACTGCCTGGTTTGGCTCCTGGCGTGGCTGCTTTGCCGCCACACCGCTGTGACACCTGTTCAACAGCATGCCAGCGCCCCACTGTGCCCCACTGCGCTTCATGCTTTTCCTGCAGAACAAGCTGTTCCAGAGCAAGTTCATTGCAGTCATCTCGCCAGGCGCCTCGCGCTTCAAGCAGATGCAGGCACGTTTGCGTTTGCGAGCATGCCATCCGTGTGCACGGTTTGGGTGCCAAAGGGTCACTGCGCGTCTGCACACACCGTTCTGTCAGGTCGCGTCCGGCATATTGTTGCACCCTACACGACCGACTTTGCTGCTCACTGTTGCAAGCTACAACTTAGTTCTCCTCACGGGTCTGCCTGCAGTGGACCCTGCTGAACAGTTCTGTGGCGCTCGTGGGCTACTACTTTGCCGGTAAGTGCTGCAGCTGCTGCAGCCCATGCACCCACTCCTGCAGCCCTGTTGCAAACCATGCTGCGACCAGCCTGGGATGCCTGCCAAACCCCGCTGTCCCCATTGCTCCAGCCTACACCATTGACCGCAAGTGGATGGGGCGCAAGCGGCTGCAAACCATGGGCTTTCTCATGATGTGAGTGCGGCGCTGCGCTGTGCGCGCTGTGCTGCGCTGCGGCAAGGCTGGCACATGGCACCTTAGCCTGTGGGCCTGTCCGCAGCCCGTTGCCCGTTTTCCCTGCTATCTTAGGCTGCTACTGCCGCTGAACACGCTGCCTGTGTGAGAGCAGCTGCCTGCATGGGTGTGGCACTGGGTCCATACACTTGCATGCTTCTTCCCCGCCCCNTTTCCCTTCCAGGTTCATCCTGTACCTGCCCTGCGGCATCTGGTACAACGAGCTGGTGGACCACGCAATCAAGTGGTTCCAGGTGGGGGCATGGGGTATGGGAGCAGACACAGGCAGTTGCATTCTCGAGCGGGACGTGGGCCCGCCAATCCTGCTGTGTCCGTTCGGTGCCCCACATGGCATGACCCGTTTGAATGCTGCCTCACTTCGTGAGTTGCAGACGCTCTACTTCCTCAGCTCCTTCTTCAACCAGTTTGGTCCCAACTGCACGTCCTTCCTGGTGGCCGGCGAGGTGCGGGCGTGTTTCACAGTGGCACAGTCGTGGCCAGCGTATGGCTCGCCTGCCTGCCAACCTTGCGTGGCATGTGCTTGCACTGCCCGCCTGCCACCACCTGGCCCCACAAATGCGGTGCGGCCCTCTGTGCAGGTGTTCCCAACCGACGTGCGCGCCTTCTTCCACGGCATTTCGGCTGCGGCCGGCAAGCTGGGGGCCATCATGGCTGCCTCTGTGTTCAGCCACGTGAGAAGGGCCAAGTTTTGGTGGTGTGCAGCTTGCAAATGCTTCTGGAGGTGCTAAGCAAATGATTGCAGGGCAGGTGGCTGCCTCCCAGCAACAAGCTTAAGCGGGTGCTGTATGAGTCAGTTATCCTGTGAGCCGTAGCACGCGGCTTGCTCTTCATGCGTCTACCACGCTCCTGGCGCTGCAGGTTGACACGGTGACAACGTTCTACTGCTCCGCGGGTGCTGGCATTGTGGGTGCTTTCTTTACCTGGATCTTCCTGCCTGATACCACCGGGCTGGACCTGGCCGAAATCGACCGCTACCACCGCTTCATGCTGGCGGGGCAGGTGAGGGAGGGGCGGCCAGCAGAGTCGTGCACTGGTCGAAGCATACCGCCGCCGCTTCTGCCGCTGCTCCTGCCGCTGCTGCGAATCACATAACCATGCGCTTCCCTTGGGCTGCCGTAGACTGAGAACTACCACGGCCCGGCTGTGAAGCCCAAGCACCTGTCTATGTACGAGCGCTGGAGGGGCTACGGTGCGTGCTTTGGCAGGGCGGCCATTACACGTGTTGGTAGCTTTTGAATGGCATGCGCTGGAGGTGCAACCGCTGCGAACGTTGCTGTACGCCAGCGGCCGCCAGCAGGGCGGTGCTTGTCACAGCCGGTGCGCCAGCGCCTTCCTGTTGCTGTGCATGCTGTGCATGCACGTGTCTCACAGCATGCATGTGTGAAGAGCGTCGGCGTGCCGCCCCCTCCCGCCCCGCAGGCAAGCACTACGACGCCCGTCTGGACGCGCAGCAGCGCAAGCTGCAGGACATGGCGGCGGAGCAGGAGGAGTGGGAGCAGCCCGCCTCCAAACAGTGAACGCAGCGACGGGCGGCTTCCTGGCAATGCTCACAGCTGTAGGCAACATGGCGGCGGCACTACATTGTGGAGGACCACTGAGCAGGACCGAAGGAACAGGCAGTTTCTTGCCCGGTCTGGGCGCCACGCATGCACACCGCATACACATTGGGCAGCACGCCTACCATGCACCCATCTTTTGGACTGACGACGCTTCATTTATTGAGTACCACGACCTTCTATACCTCCACCATTCCTGTCCTCTTTCGGCTTCTTTTGGTCTTGCCCCTGCCGGCAGATACGGCATCGCAGTTTGACACATGACCTCATACTACTGCCATTACATATACAACTGCCCCGGACGCGAGCTCCATGCTTTTGCCAACCATATCTCAGTTGCGGGGCTGCGGCATTGGTAAACCAGCGCACAGTGAAAGTTCACCAGGCGGCGGGAATCTGCAGACTGTCCGCTGTTAAGCTGTTGGCAACCGGAGGCGGCCAGCTGGTTGGAGTGTGCACAGCCTCACGGGTGTTCGGCTGGGAAGCACAGGTCGCCAAACAGAGCAGAGCGGGCTGCTGCTGAGCTTCGATTGAATGCCTGCTGCTGCCATGTCCCGCATGCGACTGTGAGGCTGCCTGCGCTCCGACCGGGGGTGGCGGCAGCAGCTCTTCATCAAAAGACCCGCCTGGATAGGGCATGCGCTGCGGCTCGCGCCTGCACTCCTACCATCAATAAAGGCTCTGTGGCAGCAGTGGGCGGCCAGCTGCGCTTGTCCAACCGGCAGCAAGGGTAGCGCTCGCTCGTGAGCAGCCGGCAGCGCTTGTGCTGAGCTAAACGCATCCAGCGAGGCTGTTGGAATCGACAGCCGGACGAGGGAGGGCTCCGCAGGTGGGCTGCGCTCGTGCCTTGAAGCCGGGCGGCGCCTGGGAGCGCAGCTGCCCCTTGCGCCACACTTGAAACTTGCACTGGATGCGGGTATGCCTGATTCAGTGCCCGCAGGGCCCCGCGAGCATATCTGACCGCTCCCGCCTGCCGCCGCCCACCTGCCGCCACCGAGTTCCTGCCCGTCCCTGCCCGGCGAGCTGGCCAGTTGCCCTGCACTGCTAGTCACAGCTGCAGCACCACACATCCACATGCAGGAGCAGCGTGCCCGGCCTCGCAGCAATGACGGAGCAACAGGCGCCGCCTGAGAAGGGCGCAGACGGCAGTTCGCAACCGAGCGATGCCGCAGGGGCAGGGGCCCAGCGCTCGATGAGCGGCGGGCCTCGCCGCRCCRTCAACCGSCAGACCACTGTGCCCCGCAAGCCGCTGGACGTTGAGAAGSTCGGCGACGGTGAGCAGGCGGCAGCTGTGGGGCTGGAGCGGCGGCCCGGCTGGGTGCTGGCACGCCTGGATACCATGTGCACGCCGCAGCCACCRGCTGGCGTGGTTGGCGGGACTGCACCGGTCGTTGCTTTGGATGTTCACTGAATGTGCGGGCAGGGCTGCCTAGTCAAGTCAGCACAGTTTTCTGCTGCTCGCCTAACAAACCTGCTGCATACACCTGCACGCAGACCCCGACGGCCTACGCTGTTTCTATTTGAACCGAAAGCAGTCCCCACCAATCCAAGCACCGCCAGTGTTTCCACCCCTGCAGACCCCGACATCCTGGAGCTGCGCCAGCTGGTAGCCAATCTCATTGTGTGCACTGTATTCACTGCTAACGTAGTTATATTTTCCGCCCCCTGCAGACCCCGACATCCTGGAGCTGCGCCAGTCGTTTGACCCGCAGCAGCTGGCCGTGCTGTCCCGCCTGCGCTCCTGTGAGCCCCTTGTTCTGCCCTGCATGCCATCCCTGGCCAGATGTGCGGCTGCTCTGCCCGCAGTGCTGTGAGCCTGCATGCTCCAGCTGCTGTTGCTGCGGGCTGGCACGCCTGGATGCTGCCAGCTGCCAGCCATGGTCGTCAGTGCGGCTGCGGCGTCATGTAAATCGGCGTTTCCCACCCTGCAGGTGACCACTCCTTTGCCAAGAAGGCCCTGCCCACGCGCAACCCGCTGCTGCGCGCCTGGCAGTGGTGGTGCGCCTACCTGCTGCCTGGTGAGGCTGCGCTGTGTTGCTGTGCGCTTTGTGCCGTGCACCATGCTGCCTTAGTGTGTTGACCCAGCCCGCCACTGCTCTCGCCGCCCATATTCAAACCAACTCCGCCCACCCAACCCCGCTGACCCAAACTTGCCCAGGCATGGGCATGTTCAGCGAGGCCTACTTCATTTTGCCATCGGCAACATCGAGCCGCTTTTTGCGGTCGAGTCACCAAACTGCTGGTCCTGCAAGGATGAGGCGGCGTGCACATGCAACCAGACGACGGTGGAAAATGTGCAGGTACGTGTCGTGTTAGCAGGAGGAGGTGGGGCGGTTGGTGGGGTGGCGTGAGATCATTTAACGATTCCCGGTGTGCTGATGTGATTTGGGAGCATGGCATGGCATGCCACGAGGCGCGTAAACAACTGGCAACAGATGCAGGCCAAGTTAACGATCAACACCATTGCCATTTTTGCGCAGAACATTGAGATCACTGCCATCATTGTGGGCATGCTGTCGTTCGGCTTCGTGGCAGACGTGATTGGGCGCAAGTGGGGCAGCCGGTGAGCAGCACTGCATCGCAGCTGCAAGGTTCTCTGTATGTGCATTGGGTTTGGTCAGCCTGGCACACATGCTGGGCTAGTCACACTACCTTGCAAGCCCACACACGTTGCAATCCCGCCACACAAACCCAGGCTGACCATGATCATCATGTTCATCGGCGCGTGCCTGCTGACGGGGGCCTACGGCCCCACCGACCAAGTCTTCCTCTCCGTGTTCTGCTTCTCGCTCTTCTTCTATGCCGTGGGTGAGCGAGTGTTTCCTGCTGGAAGGTTGTTGATCACTGCTCTGTCATGGCAAGCTGCCAACAGCTGAACTTGCGTAACTGCTGCACCCCTGACACACAGGTGTGGGAGGCGAGTACCCTCTCGCGGCCAGCTCAGCGGCGGAGCGGGCAGAAGGCGATCCAGAGCTGCGGAAGCGGCGCGGCGAAATGGTGGTGCTGACGTTCAGCCAGCAGGGCTGGGGCAACTTCACCAACACGGTGCGCAAGTGTTGCACTTGCGGGTGCTGCACTGGCGCTAACAACATGCATGCAGGCGATACAAACGCAGTAGCTAACAATGCCATGGTTCCCTTCGTCCCGCTCTGCAGCTGGTCATCCTGCTGCTGCTGGCGATGCAGGGGGCCACGGGCACTCTCACATCATCGGAAGCCGAGCTGACCTGGCGCCTGCAGGTGGGCGGCAACTGCTCAGTGTTGCTGGTAAGCAGCAGTCATGCCAGCTTGCATTGCCAGCACATTGCTTGGCACCAACACACGTGCTGCATGCCACTGCTCCCCCACAGTTTGGTGTGGGTGCATTCATCTGCTTCTGCGTCACGGTCTACCGCTGGCTGTACCTGGAGGAATCAGAGGTGCGCTGCTGTATGCACTGGCTGGGTCCGTGGATAGGTAGTGGCCTGCTGGCTGGGAAGTTGGAAGCTGGCTGGGCAGGCCAGCGCGTGCCAGCAGTGTGCAGCCGCATTGCCCTGCCCATTCAAGTTGGCGGCAAGCTGCCCTGCACTGCATGATGGCCTGTTCACCTTGCTGCTCTGCCGG
>JADXDR010000007.1:0-12602 GCA_025026875.1 Chlorella ohadii
GCAGCTTGCTGCTGTACAATAGTTGCTTGCTGCTGCAGTGCAGCTGCGGCTGCCGCTKCGTCAAAGGGCTGGCCGAAAGCTCCTGCCGCTCCTGCAGCTGCCGCCGCATTTAACGGTACGCCTGCAGCAATAGCAGCCTCTGCTGCTTGCATAGCTTGCTGCGCTGCTGCCTGCTGTGCTGCTGCCGCTTGCTCTGCTGCTTGTTGCTGCAACTCAGGCGGCAGCCCTTGGGCGGCAGCGGCAGCGGCGGCGGCAGCAGCTGCCTGCTGCGCAGCCTGCTCCTGCTGGGCGGCAAAGTCTTGCTCCATATTATTTATACTCCACTAAGTCCTTATAAACGTCCGGCGAGCGTGACTGCTGAGAAAGCCGCGAGGCGCCTGCGCGCGGACAAGTTATGCTCCAATGGAGCAACTAGTTAACTGTTAAGGGTCCGTTGTTCAGTRAAGTWAGGCGCTGAGGCACGAACGCGGCCCCGCGATCGGGCGCCAGTTGTAACACAGCGGCCGGTCTCTGAGAGTCAAGTGGGGAATGTCTATTTACACTGGCACAGTTGTGCAAGTGATCAGGTAAGTCGGGAACTGGTTNCTGTGCAGGTCAGAGGCAGTGCATAAGTAGGAGGGGAGCGGGCGGCGGACCGAAATGCCGCACGTCGGATTAATGTGCAGGGTGGCAGGTTGGAATCGAGGTGCATGCAGGTTGATGGTCAGAGGAACGGGTTGAGCAGGTTGCCTGATTGAGACAACGGTGGATTGGTACAGGTTTGCAGATTGAATGCGCTAAGTGGGTTGGGTGAAATGAAGGCAGATTAAAGTGKTGGCAACTTTGAGCCGGTTGATTGCTATTTTTGATTCCAATCGAAGACTGCTGATGTCTGCCGTAGTTGTTGCCGTTGTTGCTGTTACACCGAGAGCTGAGCGCTCTCAGCGCCGAGCGCGCT
This sequence comes from Chlorella ohadii, assembly GCA_025026875.1. NCBI lineage: Eukaryota > Viridiplantae > Chlorophyta > Trebouxiophyceae > Chlorellales > Chlorellaceae > Chlorella > Chlorella ohadii. Next base: position 938 of record JADXDR010000007.1, read on the forward strand.
CAAGTGGCGGTTGCTACGCCGTGGGCCCTGGGGCTGACAGCTTGGGTACGTGCGCTGCTGCAGCCAATGGCGCGCCACCCAGTGACGACCCTTGCCGAGTGGGTGGCCGCCCTTCCTGTGTTGCTCACTTGCATCTGCGCCGCTGCAGCTTCCCTTGGACCAATCATCCGATGAGTCATTGCACACACTCACTGCCTCGCTGCTGCAGCCTGAGCAGTAGAGGCAACCACACTCGCTGCTTTGCCGACCTGCTGCTCTGTGAGCAGCCACACCACTGGGACGTGAGTGCGCTGAAAGCCTTGCCTGGCGCGCAGCGCTTGACAGCTGCACATGCTGGCTGGCAGCTTCACATGTACATGCTCGTTGCCGAGGAGCACTAGTGCANGCCCTGCTACCAGCTGCCGTGCTTCCCTGCCACAGGCGGAACTGGCATATCAGGCCTCTCAGCACACGGTGGAGTACTGGCGGTCCAGTTGGTCGGTCCAGCAGCCCAACATCATTTGGCATTCAGCAACCGAGGCGGCCAGCAGTGCAGGCAGGAGCGGGACCCGCACGCGGCACGGGCAACGGCCTGGGCGCACATGGCGGGTGCTATTTCAGACCCGGACAGATGCAGTGCGGCAGTTGACCAACCTGCAGCAGTTGCTGGACCACTGCTCCAACTGGCAGTACACCGATCCCGCCACGGGACAGGTGCACCGTGCACAATGTGGCGTGTGGCCTGTGACGGCCGCGCCTGAAGTGATTGCAGGTGCGCTACAGAGTGTCCGTGTGCAGCAGCAGCAGCAGCCCCCCCGGATGCGACAGCAACTGGTTGCGCCGCATTGTGCCATGAGCTGTTGCAGCTGGCCTGTGCGCGGCCCACCCGGGACTGCGCCTCCCCGTCTTGACTGACTGACTGAGGTTACAGAGGCTGGGCCTGGTCCRCAGGCTTGCTGGCTCTGGAAACATCCTCACCGTCTTGCACCGCCTGCAGTTGCGCAAATGGCCGATATTGCAATAGGAACGCATGGCGCCAACACAGCCAACGCCCTGTTCATGCGGCCAGGGTCTGCCTTGATTGGTGAGCAGTTGGTTGAGTCACTCAGTGCAGCGACAGCTGCAGGGAAGCATGGGTCGTGTGCTTGAATCCCCCATGAATCTCTCTTCAAGTACAGAGATTTTTCATCCGGACTGGAATCACCAGTTTGTGCGGCACTGGCTGGAGTCAGATCCGATGTCACAGGTGAGGTACCGTTGCGTGCCTTGAGTGCTCGTGCACACCGTGTGCAGTTTGCTTTGGTTGGGCAGCAACTTACCATGCAGGTGTCGCTCATCGTGCTGCTCACCAGCGTACGTTCCCGCCTCCGTTGCAGGTGCATTGGTGGGGAGTTGTGGTGGAGGACCGAGAGTTGTTTTCTCCGGGCGCCCACGAACAGCGCGAACGGCAGGAAGGCGGGCTGCCATACAAAGGGCACTGGAATGCGAGTGAGTGCTCAGTACAGTGCAGCGAGGCTGCTTTCATACATGGCAAAACAGGTTCAACTTGAAGTGCTGATGCATCGCATGTTGGGTTCCTCATTGCATGCGCTGTCGCCAACTGGCACGCAGAGCAACATTACCGTGCGGGGTGATGAGGCGTGTCCCAGCATGCCGGCTCAAGCATGCCGGCTCAACAAGGTTGTTGAGCACTTTGTGGCCCCCCTTTGCAGTGATGCGCGATCGCAACTTGAAGCTGCCCTGGGATGTGCTGCGGGGCGTGCTGGACCGGATAGCAGCAGTCAACGGCTCCGTCAATGCATACCGCAAGCAGGTTGCCAGCGGGAGCAGTGTCGTGAAAGTGCCGTCGCGGGGCCTGCTGCCGGTTGTGCGCCACTGGTTCGCATCAGCGACACACTGGCTCAAATCGGTGCAGCAGCGTTCCGCTGGATCTGCATCGTGACCCACACAGATCATGCTTTCCCCTGCTTACCCTGCTGCATGCCCCGCTTTCCCCTGCTGCCTGCAATGCGACACCGCAGTTCCCCTTTTACAGACCCTCGTGTAACTGAGCGCTAGTGGCACCGCAAGACACCAGCAGCTAGCTGGGATGGGACCCTTGCGGCAACTCGCTGAAACTTCTTGAATGTTACACAGATTTGCAGCGGCCACAGCTGCTGCCATGCTGAAACACAAAAGTAATGAGTAGGGAGCCCAGAATACAGAGCCAGAGGAGGAAAGAAGCAGTGCTAAGGTACAGGGTGCAAGTCATTGAGCCCGGGCAACATTTGTGGTATCAGTACAATTACTGAGGGCAAAAATTGGGGTTCTCTGGAGGCGCCACCACCACAGCTGCCGCTGCTGGCGCAACACCCTCAGTCCATTTCTTCGAGTCTGCACAGGAATTGGTGCCCTGGCCGGCCAGGCTGCGGGCCGTGGAAGGGCTTGTTGCGCGTGAAGTGCACCACAACAGGGTCCCGCCCGCCCAGCGTGCGGTTGCCCGCCAGGCTGTCTGATGCCATCTGTCGCGGGAGGGCGGGGTGGGTGGGGGGCAGTCAGTGGCAGCAGGCAGCCATCTCCTTGGGTTGCCTACCACTGGCAACTTCAGAGTGTGTGGCAGGTTGCAATGCTGCTGCTGCTGCTGCTGAAACTCGTGCCACCCTGCAAAGCTGGCTTGTCATGGCAAGCAGGCCATGCAGCGCCGGTGGCTGCACCGGGCCAACCCTTCAGCTGCACCAGGCTCCACACTCACCGTGTTGTACTCAAGTGGCAGCCGCATGCCCGTGTACTTGAAATACCTGCTTGGGAGGAGCAAAGCGGTGGTTATTGTGGAGCTTGCCATCAAGGCTGCAGCACCACTGCCACGCACGGGCAGAGTGCTTGTCAAGGCTATTGATAGGAGCACAGGTGCACTTCAGTTGCACCGGGCACCATTGGGGCTGCTGCCCTTATTGCATGCGGCCACACTGTCCTGCTGTGCACCAGCTCACAGCGCAGCACAGCACAGCACAGCACAGCGGGGCTCACCAGTGGAAAAAGTCCTGCTCTGCCGCTCCATGCGAGAAGCGCAGCTTGGGCTGGGCCTCCAGTACTGCCAGCATGTGCCGCATGACTGCTTTGCAGGGCCGCAGCAGCAGCATGCCACCGTTGATACCCTGGAGGTGCGGGCCAAACCTGCACAGTGGAGGGAGGGTTGCAGCCAGGGCATGCACAGTCAGCAGGGCTGACGTCGATGTGGGGTGGAGAGGCAGGCACAAGCCTGTGCATCCTGCCACCTGTTGCGAAAGGCCAGTGTGTTGCCGCTTGCCAGCCCGCACCCCGGGTGCCCCCTCACAGGTGGGCCCTCACCTGCCCAGGACCTTGGGCTGGTCCCACACCGCCGCAAACTCGGTGGGTAGCGAGAAGAGCGGCGAGAGGTCGCCTGCCACCGCCACGTCGCTGTCCAGCAGAATGATTGCGTCGTACTGGGTCAGCCCCAGCGCCCGCACCTTCATAAAGTTGGAGCCGTACCTGTACAACAGGCGGGCGGGCGGGCGGGCAGAGAGGTGGGCCGCGTGGCAGGCAGGTGGGAGAGCGGAGAGCGGCGGTTGGCAAAGTGCAGGCCGGGGCTCAGGCTGGCAGACCTCCCCCGCCTGCCAGCTGAACACCTGCCATAATACCTGTAGACAACCAATACCCCGCGCACCTGGCGTCGAAATGATTGGTGTAACTAAGCGGCTCAACCTGGACGCGGCTGATGCGTTTGCGGTCCAGCCAGCTCAGCACCGTGGGGCTCTGCTGCTCGCCCCGCACCAGCATCACCCCCAGTTCCAGCCCAGGGTTGCTCCTGCAGGGAAAATGGTTACGATGTACGTGAGTGAAATTGCAACTTGCAAGCCCATGCCACACCCACTGAAGGCGGGCAGCACGTGCGCTCATGCCTTCAAAACCAGCAGCGGCAAGTGCAGCCATTCGTGCGACAGCTAGCAACCTCTAAATGCACGCAAGCTGTCATCACAGCAAGCAGCTGGGAGGCGCAACCGGGCCGTGGGATTACGAGCGGGCTTGCCTGCGCAGCGTGCACTCCAGCTGCTGCAGCAGCGGCAGGTACGCCTCTCCCTGCAAGTACGTCAGCACCGCCACGCGCCCCGTGCGCTCCTGCGCACACTCGGCGCCGCGGCAGCAGGACGGCGACGGAAAGCGGCCATCATCCCTGCAGCGGAGTAGCAGGCCGAGGGTGGGCAGGTAGTAGGGCATGGGAGGTTGGCGGCGAGTATCTCCCCAGCAACTGCACGCAGTTCTGCACCACACAAATCGGCTGGCGCGACACCCTCAAAAGGCGCCGGTACGCCGCCCATGGTGCCTCACCTGCCCAGGAATAAGGGGTCTGTGGTGTAATACAGCGCCCTGACAGCATGCCGCAGCGCCTTGCCCCCGCAGCGGACGGCTGCCAGCAGGGTGAAGCACAGCAGCAGCAGCGCCAGGGCGGTGCCTAGCACGCCTCGCGGCCTGGCTGGCGCAGGCAGCCAGCAGCTGCTGCGGCTGAGCGGCGCTGGCTTGGCTAGCAGGCTCATGTGCAGGGTATCACTGTCTGCTGCAGCCTGGAAAGGGTTCGACAGAAGGGGCCAGCAAAGCGCTTGGGACCAGATTGTGAAGAAGGTTTGCTGGGATGCGGGACAGCATCTGATGTGAGAAGCTGCGGCGGCGGCGGCAGCTGGGCGGCGGCGGCGGCGGTCGGCGGTCCAGCTCCCGGGCTGCTTGCAGCGTGACAGATACCCTTACCGGATTTACACGCGGGTGGAGGCGCCTGGAGGCGGCTGGCACCTGCAGAGACAGCTCCAGCGGCCGCGGCAACCCCACCGCTTCAACTCGGGGGCTGGGCTTGATTGATAGCTATTTGTGAGTAGTGTGGAACAAAGAAGCGATCCGCCTTTGCTCTTTGTCGAGAGGGCCGCGGTCAGTGAGTCAGTCAGGTGCGCGCGCCACGCGCAACGCCAAATCACGGGGGACCGCACTCTGACTTCAAAAGCAGCAATCGCGCCAAGGGTTGGTGGGCCCCACAAACAATCCTAGGGGTTCCTGGAGGACATCGCCGCCGCCGGCGCCGCTACTGCAACTGCCCCCGCCGCTCAACCGATGCAAGGGCCGCCCTCAAGCCCGGCAGCGCGGCAGCGCCGCCGGCAGATGGAAGATGCTGGCCCAGCTGCGCTCTAAAAAGTGGCCGGCCTCTGGGTCCGGCCCAACAGCCAGCTGCGCCAGCAGGGTGGCGTAGCACGAGCGGGGCCGCTGCCGCGCCCGGCTGCGGTGCACCGCCATGATGGCGCCGGGGCACCAGGCCTGTGGTGGGGTGTGTGAGACGGCAGGAGCAGGTTGGGAGGCAGCTGAAGTTGGAGGGATGCTGCCGCGTCAGGCGTCCATTGCCGAATAACTGCTGTGTAAAACGGCTGACCGCAAGATGGGCTGTGGGTGGGCGTACTGCAGGCAGCCCTAGCGCCATGCGGGATGCGCATGCAGTAGCCCACACCCCAGCGCTGCCCACCTGCGGCAGCTCCCCGCCAATGTACTCCGCAAACCAGGCGCCAAAGGGGCGCGGGCTGGCGGGCTGGAGGCTCGAGCGGTCATCATCGGTGCTGCCCTGCCATCTGCAAGTGCGCGGCAGGGACCCAGCTTGGGACCACCCGCAGGCAGCGGCAGTGGCCTGGGAGCCAGGAGGGCACACACATCGCCGACATTCAGCAGGCAGCTAAAGGGCTCTAATCATGGCACTCTTGCCACTAATGGCCACTCACTGGTCGATCGCAAAGCCCTTCTTTGGCCGCGCTCTGTCCAGGCCGCCGCAGTACATGCCCTGGGAGCGGGCTTGGTGCCAGTTGGCCCTCAGCTGTCGGAACGAGCGCCGCTTTTCGCTGCGATTCAAATTGGGGTCATGCCGTCAATCATTACAAGCAACACTGTCAAAGCGCTTATCACTGTGCGTGGCCCGAATGCAGGCGCACCAGTGCTGAACTGCAGCTCAACCGCCGGCGGCAGGCATGCAACATGCAGGCTGTGTTACAATATGAGCAGTGGGCAGTGGTGTGCAGCAACATCCCACCTGCTGATCTCAACCGAGTCCATGACAAACAGGGTCACCTCTGCCAGTGAGTCGTAGCGGGCGTGCAGGTGGGCCAGGAAGGTGTGCCCCTCCCGCCCCACGTTGGGCAGCTGCTGCGCTCCTGCTGTTGGTGGTGGTAGCGGGACAGGGGAGGGCAGGTGATGCAAGGCAAGCGGGCGGACCTGTTTGGTGGCATCAACAGGACATGACAAGGGTGGCAGAGGTAGGCTGCAGCCACGCATACCGTCCCCTCCTCACCCGGCGGCGGCTGGCTGCTCTTGGAGTAGAGCGTGAGCTGCGTGCCGCTGCCCAGCTGGGCCAGCAGGCCCGGCACAAACGACAGGTTGCCGGAGTGATGCGCCACCACCAGCTCGACGGCGGGCCCCGGCTGGCGCGGCAGAATGCCGCCGCTGCTCAGCAGGCAGCAGGGCAACGAGGGAGCACAGCTGCCGGGCCAAAGCCGGTACAGCTGGTCCCAACCGGGCAAGCGCTTTATTAGTAACCCGGGATGCACACCCTGCGTAGTTGTTACAGAGGGGGCCACTGCGGGGTGGGCGCGTTGCCCGACCCTGGTCCCCAACCCTTAGGCAGAGGCAGCCACCCAGCTCAGTCAGCCGTTGCCTTCAGCCCTTTAGTCAGCCGCAGTGCCAGCCGCAGAGTCAGCCATTACGCCAGCCGCAGCTCGCGGCCGGGCCGCCCATGATAGGTGCCCGGCGTTGCTGCATCTGCACCTTTCATACCTGCTTGCCACATGAGCCGCCACGCTTGCCACATGTGCCGCCATGCTTGCCGCTTGTGCCGCTGCCACCCCCGCCACCGTTGCCTGCTGCCTGCATGCCGCCACCCGCCGCCGCCGCCGCCGCCGCACTGCCACTCACACCACCTCACCGCCCACCTCACCACCCACCTCACCACCCACCCCCGCCCTGGGGCCCTAGGGGCAGCAGCGAACGGGTAGCTACGGCCGCCCTAGTAGCCCCCAGCGCGGGCTTGAACGCGCTCGACTCGACTCATGCAGCATTCATCCCATATGCTGTCTCTTCTCACCATGAGAGCCCTCCCACCAGGGCCCCGCGTCACAGCGGGGCAGCAGTGAACCGGCGCCTCGGCGCCCTAGTAGCCCCTGGTCCGGAAAGCGGTTGGGTTTGCACGCATTGCGACGAAGGGGGGGCACCGCGCCGTTTCAGGACCCACACCAGTTTTTTTCCCCTACGGGGGTGTTTCCTGGTCATGAGCGATTACCCCCTAGTGGGCGGAGCCGGGCTGGTGTCCGGGGCTCATCAGATACAGGCAATGGCCGCCTGCGAGCCCCACTCGGTGTGTTGTCCCCCTGAGTCAGGTTGGCTGACCTTCAGCCCCGTGTCCGGAGCCACCACTGAGGCTCATACACGCACGGTGATTGTAACAGAGAGGAAAGCAGCAGCGCAGCGAGCAGGAAGGCAGAAGTGGCCATCCCTGCAGCGAACCGGCTGGGGTGGCTCTTCAGCCGCGCGGCGACCCCGCCGCCGCTGCCGCCGCTGTCGCTGCAGCGCCGGCGGGGCATGGGAGCGACCTCCAAGGCTGCCATGATCAATGGCTCGCTGCTGGTGGCTACAGAGTGGCCAGCAGAGGGGCGAAGAGCTGGCCAGAGCCTGAGCACGGCCTCAAGCTGCTGAGAGGGGCTGTGCAGCGCCCCTCTGCATGTATGCGCAAGAATGAATGCGTGAGGTCCTGCTGGAGGGGGTGGAGCACCAGAGCACACAGAGCCTTCGCATGATGGCACATGCCGCGCATGGGCGCTCGGACTTGGCGGCGGCGGACATGGGGGAGATGAAGCGGGACCCGTGGCTGCCATGCCTTCCTTTCGATGAACCGCAGTTCTTGATCAGTTTACATGCGTTTGCTCCATGCTGAAGGCAGCCTTCAGCCACGCGCTTGACCGGCCGACGCTGCACAGGCCCGCTCGGCGCCTTCTGCTGCCTGCACTGCTGCTGTGCACTCTGCTGATCCTGGCATCAGCAGCAGCCCGCGCCAGGTGAGCCTCCGAGCACTGCCACCCGTAATTTCCACAGCAGCTTTCTGACCGCAGCCACATCTCCGCAAACAAACACCTGCAGACGTTCCAGGCACCAGCAGGAATCGATCGCCTTGCACGATGCGGTCCTGAAGGCCATGGCCGCCGCGCCGCCGCTGCCGTTGTCCGTGCGGCAGCGCTGTGCCGCCGCCACGGCCACCGGCACCAGGCGGCACCCGCTGGTCAAGGCCATGCGCATCTGGCGCCGGGTGCGTGCTGCGGACTTGGAAGCAAGCATTGAGCTGGGCAGGGTGGCCATGCCGGCAGGGCGCCGCCGGCGTCCGATCACACTCGCATGTCACCTCTGCAGTACGTGCCATCTGTGCTCCGCAGGGCATCCCCACGCTGGTGCTAACGGATGCCTCTGGCGCTGAGCTGGCTGCGGAGGCAGACGAGGGCCAGCAGTGGGGCGAGCTCTGGCAGCACTACCCTGACTTCCGCCGCTCGCCCACCGGCAAACCGGCCGACCCCCGGGCGGCCGCCGCCGTGGCGCTGGCGCTGGAGGCGCTCTCCGGTTCCGGCAGGGCCGCCAATGGGAGCGCAGCTGATGTGGCAGGCGGACCCGGATTCGACTGGCTCATTTACGGTGATGACGATGTGGCGTTCATGTGGCCGGGCCTGCTGAGCATGCTTGAGGGGCTGGACCCACAGCAGCCCTACTTCCTGACGGGTGCGCTGGCTGCTGTTGCAAAACTGTGGAGACGTACCTGAGGTACAGATTGTGCGGGTCGCCAGCTATTGATGCATCAGTACATCAGTGCAGCGCTGCTTGAGTGACTGCAGGGCGGGCATGGCAGCTGCCAAGCACGCACAGCTGTGCTTGCACTAGTGCTGGGTTGTGCCGCCCGGAGCCAGGCATGCTGCGTGCAACTCCAGTCCAGCTAGCTCTTCCCCAACTGCTCCCCTGAACAAGCAGATGATCTGTGGAGCTGGTGGCCCCGGGGCATCGACCCAAAGAAGCAGTGGCAGACAGCGCCGCGTGCGGACCAGCCGCGCTGCCTGCCCTGCAGCTTCAACGACGCGGGTGCGCTGCGCCTGCTGTGCTCCTGTGGACCGGCGTGGCACATGGCAGGAGAGTTGTGCAGGCCTGGAATGCTTCGTGATAGGCAGTTGACCATTCCTGGCTGTAATGCCATCAGCTTGTGCTGTCCAAATGGCCTGCCTGCATTTTGCTGATCAACTGCCGCCCGCTGCCGCAGGGCTGGACCTGGCTGCGACCCACGCTTTCAAAACCTGCAATTGCACAGTGGCGGCCATGGCGGACGCCTTTGGCCAGCTGCTGGCTCCCAGCGCTGACTGGCTGGACTTCCCCGCCCACCCGCCGGTGCGCCGCCGCGGAGCTGATATCTCAAGCAGGCACAATTGCCCTGCATATGTGCAGCTTGTGGCCCTCCGGCCCACATGCCTGCTGGCGGCAGGCAGGAGGTTGGTCACGATTCTGCCCCCGGCAGCGCTGCCCTGCTTGATGCTGCATATATACGCACACTGCGCTGCCCTGTCCCGCAGTACATGAGCATGGACGGCGGCGGGGGCGCTGTGATCAGCATCGGCCTGCTGCGCCGCCTCAATGCCACACAGTACGGTCGCTGCATCCGCGGCGAAACAGGGCGGACGGAAGTTTATGGTGAGAGACCCAGAAGAGGCGGCACTGCTGCCTGTTGCAGTGAGCAGGCTGGCTGTGCTGGCTCCGTCTGCCGTGCCGCCGCAGCCACCATGCCGGCAAACTTGCGTGAGCGCCCGTGTGGCAGCAGCTCGGTTGTTGCCAACAACCCTTTTTTTGTGCCCATGTGTGCAGGCAGCGACGGGCTGGTTACTGAGTGCGTGTGGCAGCAAGGTGAGAACTCTGCTGCTCAGCTACAATGATGCACTAGGCCTCAGATGTGGCAGCAGGTTGAACCGTGCAAGTGCAGCCGCTGCCCCTACCACGTGTGCCGCTACATGCTGCCATGTGTTTCGACCATCACAGTGGTGGTGTTGCTGACGCAGGGTTTGGCATCACCGACCCAGGCTACGAGCTGCACCACCGTGGCTCCTTCCTGTTCAATGCCGGCGGGCCTCAGACCAGCTGGAAAACGGTGCGCGCCTGCTGAGCTGTGTTTTGGGAGGGCGCATGCTGGCGTGTTCAGCGGGCTGCATCTGTGGCTGCCTGGCTCGTGTAAGCGCATGCAGCCGAGCGCCGTGCCGCACGTCTGCATACAAAGGCAGCCGGTTCAACCCATGCCTTCTGCCTTGCTGCTCGTGGTGTGCAGCTGGCTGCCGAGGCGGAGAGCGCGTTACAGGGCAGCGGCGGCCGTGGCGTCAGCACTCAGCAGCAGGAGCGCTTGCTCCACATGGTCAGCAAGCACACCGATGGAGGGGCGATGCACAACCATAGGGAGGAGGCCGCCCACGTGGCGCGCTTCCTGGCCAGCATGGCGCAGCATGCGCAGCGCTTCTCGCCGCCACTAGAGCAGCTAGCCAAACGCCTGAAGCCGTGAGTTCGAACTATTAAACGCACTGCAGCACCCTGCCGCACAGTTTTGTTCCATTTTCGTTCCAAAACATCAACGGCAACGCCCTTTGCAACGTTTGAACCCAATCACCCAAACAAATTCCGTTCAAATCTTCACCTCAACACTATTCTGCATTTCTTTCACATTTCAGTTCTTGTAAACACTGGTCATCAGAACCTATGGAGGGCACCGGCATGGCAGGACGTGATGCAAGCACACACATTCAGCAGCACCTGCCGCAAGGCACAGCCCCCTGCCTACCGCCGCCGCCCTGGCGACCGGCTGCGGCTACGGCCGTGCCGCTCGCGGCTGTGGCTGCGCGCCCGCCCCCTACTGCGGTCATAGTCAGCCCTGCGGTCCCGTTCATCGTACCGCCTTTCATCGTGCCGCCTATCACCTCCCCGCCGCGGCGAGCGGCTGCGGCTCCTGCTGCGCCGCCGCGGCGGCGAGCGCTGCCGCCGCTCTGGCGAGCGCTGTCGCCGCTCCTGCTCCCTGCCACTGTCTGGCCGCGCGCGGCCCCGCTCGCCGCCGTCATCACCCAGCCCGCGCCCCTCGGGAGCAGGATGCTGCTGCTGCTGCTGCTGCTGGCGCCGGCCCCGCTCCTCTTCTGCTGCAAATCCCTCCGGCTCCTCATCGCTGCTGTCATCCGAGCTGCTGCCGCCCCGCTGCTTGTCCTTCTTCTTGTCTTTGTCCTTCTTCTTCTTCTCCTGCGAATTTGAGGATAAGCGGTATGGAAGCAAGAGTGAGGTGGCGGCAAGGGGCAACAGGGGTGCCAGCATGGACGTCGCGATCAATCAGCGCTTATGCCAGCACTTTGGCCTGCCTCTGTGTGGCCTCGCAGAGCGGGGCACGCCTGCTCCCTGCTATACAGCTGTGGAACAGCCGGAACAGCAACCAGCAAGATGCAGAGGCGGCTGCGCCACACCCATTTCACGTCACACACGCAACGCATGAACCGGCTGCGCCACACCGCCTGCTACACCCCTGCCCACCTTTTTGTGCTTCTTCTTCTTCTCTTTCTTCTCCCCCTTGCGCTCCCGCCTGCCGCCCTCCGCCGCCGCCCACGCAGCACGCGGCGGCGGCCCCCAC
>JADXDR010000007.1:12798-47504 GCA_025026875.1 Chlorella ohadii
GCGCTCTCCTGGCGCCTCCACAGTCGCTCCCGCCGCCTCGGCGGCCTCCTGCTGCGCCCGCCGCTGGCGCGCCTCGTCCTGCTCTGCCGCCGCGGCTGCCTCCTCATCATCGCTGTCAGGCACTGGCTCGCCCTCCCTCTGAGGGTGGGCAGGTGACGCAGTGGGGGTGCATGTGGGTGAACCATAGTAGTGCGGGTGGGAAGCACTGCGGGCAGACAACCAGACACAAGCAGCAGCAACTGCTCACCTCAGCGCGCTTGCGCTTGCAGCTGCCCACATGCTCCACCCCACTGCACAACAGGCTGCCGCTAGCCCAAGCAGGCATCAGCAGCAGCAACCCCTCACCTCGGCCCGCTTGCGCTTGTAGTTGTCCACCTCAATTCTGTGCGAGGCAGGCCGCTCTGGCCTCAGTTCAGTCCCAGGAAGCCTCAGCAGGAGCATCCAGAACGCTCACCTCGGCGCGCTTGCGCTTGTAGTTGTCCACGTGCTCCACGCGGATGACCCGCCCCGCCACGCGCGCGCCGCTCAGGTTGTCCACCGACAGCACCGTGCTGCGCTGGTCCTCGTAGGCTAGGAAGGCAAAGCCGCGCGACTTGCCTGCGGGGCCAAAGGGCGGGCGCCACAGTAGCAAGCTCGCAACGTTGCAGACAAGCGCAAAAGTGCGTCTGCAAGCTGACACGTAGCCTGCCCCTTTTGCAGAGTGGCACGGCCTGCTGCAGCTGCGCCACCACCAAAAGCCGACTGTCCGCACAGTCCTGCATCCCCTATCTACCCACCGGTCTTCTTGTCCCGCACTAGGTGCACATCCACCACCTCGCCATACTGCGACAGCAGGTGAGCAGCAGACAGCACGGCACAGCGTGAACGGCAAGCTGAGGGCTGGGGACATGGTGCGCCCGGCAGGGGGCGCGCAGGTGCAGCACACCGCCACCTGCAGCCTGCCAATGAACATGTTTTCTTGGTTCTGTGAGCTTCAGCACGCAGCTGCATGGTCTGACTCCCCCACCACCCACAAACTGCACAAGGCGCGACACCAAGCTGCACACTGTTGCGAGCGCACCTGGGCAAAGACCGCCAGCAGGTCGCCCTCGGTCAGCTCAAAAGGCAGGCCGCCCGCAAACACATACGCGCTGTGCTTGTAGCGGTCGTGCCAGGAGGCCTTGTCCGTGAGGCCAAGCTCTGTGGGACAGGGGGTGGGATGGGCAGCAGGTGGGCACGCAGCGGCGGCGGCAGCGGCAGCGGCGGCTGGCTCGGCAGCGCGCCGTGCAGCCGTTGGCGCGCCTGTAAATGATAGCAGCGAGGCTTGCAGCCTACTCACAGCCTCCAAAAGCGGCTGCGGGCTCCACAGAGCTGCTGAGGCCAAGCCATCACCCCGCCGCACCTATTTCGGCCTTGGTGACCTTTTGGGTGTTCTTGATCTGAGTCAGGGGGTTCATCGTGCGCACGAACGCCCCGTCTGCAGCCGCCTCGGAGCGGAACCGCGGCCGACCGGCGGCTGGGAAGCGTGAGGCGATTGCCTGGCTGCACCTGGCAAATGAGGCGGCCGCTGGGACCCGCAGTGCACCACATTTCGCAAGGCACAGCAGCGCAGCACGTGCATTTGGTCGCTGCCGGCCCAGCTTCCCCCCGCAACGCGCTGATCGCAGACTGCCCATCATCACAGGTGCTTGGAACGCACAGCCCCAGCCCCACCAACGCCCAGTACTCTGGAGCTGGCTGCCGCGCTCCCGTGCACTCCTGGGCCCAGCCCGCGCTGCCTTGGAGCCGCACACGCCGCCTAGCCGCTGCCAGCCATGACGGCCTGGGGGCTGNCCGCTCCTGAGCCGCCGGCCGGGCGGCGACGGCGGCGGGCGGCAGCGGTCCCTTTTCAGCTTGGTGTGGCTGGGCCTCTGCACGCTGTTGCTGGCAGCTGCGGCGTTCACCTGGCACGAAGGCTGCCCCTCGTCGCTGCCGTGCTGCCTGCTGAGCGGCAGCAGCATGCTGCCGCACCAGTCCGGCCCTGCCACCGAGCTGGTTGTTGCACATCACTCCGGCAACCTGTCCTTTGTGCCGGGCCTGCTGGCCCAGCTGGGCAGCGGCGCGCAGCTCACGCTCTACTCCAAGAGCAGCCAGCCGCCGCCAGGTGAGCAGTGGCAAGGTGTGGGCTTTGAAGTGAAAGGCGCTGCTGCCTCGCATCATGCGCCGCCGCCAGCCGTGCTTACCTGCTCTCCCCATCCCGCCGCCACCAATCATCACAGGCGCGCAGCAGCTGCCCAACGTGGGGCGGGAGGGCCACACCTTCCTGGCCCACTTGCACGCCCGCTACGATTCGCTGGCAGAGGTCACCCTGTTTGTCATGGACTCGGCCCAGCTGAGCAGGTGGGTGCTGGCAAGTACGGGGCAGGCAGGCGTTGAGAACGACCTCTGCATGCGTGCCCTCAATAGTGCTCTGCTGCCTTCGCTGTCGCGTTGGTCCGACGAGCATGAACTTTTGCAGAGGGCGCATGGCATGGATTCGGCGCCAGATGTTTCTGTGCACACCGCTTCATCTCANTGGCTGCCTTGCGCTGGTGCCCCGCCAAGCTGCAGAGACAAGCGGCAGGCACTGCAGGAGCTGATGGCCGGCTGGCAGGGAGCTCGATCTGCGGGCTTCTTCTGCGGCGGCCTTGACAGGAATCGGCCCAAGTGGGGCTTCACAGAGGAGCGGTGAGCAGGGCGGCACATGCCACGCTTGTGGGTGGTGTGATGGTGTGAAAGTAGCAGGCCGGGCTTATTGAGGTGCATGGCTGCTTGCCAAGGGCCCTTCGACCGTTAAGGCCCCAGGTGCATGCGATGCCTGCATACGTGAGCACTGCCGACCCCCTGCCGCAAGCGGTTGCAGGTGGCAAGGCACCACCGATGACAGCCAGGCAGGCAGCAAGACCGCCAAGCAGCGGGAGCACAGCGGCCCGCAACTGCAGCCCGCCAGCCCGCGGCCCTTTGGTGCCTGGTTTGCGGAGTACATTGGCGGGGAGCTGCCGCAGGTGGGCAGCGCTGGTGTGGGGTGTGTGTGTGCACAACTGCCTGTGCATCCCGCATGGCAAGAAGCCCGTCCAGCTGATGCCTGAGCGACGCCTTGTGGCCGAGCAACAGGTGCTGTTATGCCACTGCACTGTGCTGTTGCAGCATCCTTCTGTCCTCGGATGCCTCCCAATCTGTTGCTGTCCTTCCGCACACCCCACCACAGGCCTGGTGCCCCGGCGCCATCATGGCGGTGCACCGCAGCCGGGCACGGCAGCGGCCCCGCGCATTCTACGCCACTCTGCTGGCGCAGCTAGCTGTTGGGCCGGACCCAGAGGCCGGCCACTTCCTGGAGCGCAGCTGGGCCAGCATGTTTTACCTGCCGGCGGCGCTGCCACACTGCCAGGCTTGACATTAAGTGCTGCACATAAACCCTCAAACTCAAACCCTTCCACCAATTCAGATTGATGGCATGAACACCTTTGACGCTTTGCACAACACACGACCTTGCAATCAGCAGCAAGCAATTTTCGCAACCATGGACCTTTGCTATACCCTTCACCTGCCCTTGACCGACTGTCAAAGTTTTGTAACAAACACATGCTCACGTCATGCATCTTTGGATGCAAGCGTACTGGCCAAAAGCAGGGAGGCAAAAACAGAGGAGTTCGTGGGTCGCAGAAAAAGCAGATGCTGCGGAAAGGTGTGCACGCAGGTTGAGCAAAACGCAGTGCAAAACAAATGGAGGGTCAGTGGCAGGGCATGCAAGGCGCAAGATTGGTCCTGAACAAAATGACGGTCTGCTTTGAGAGCCAAGGCGCGTACAATCCCAGGGGGTTCATTTGCGCTAGGTTTGGCCTTATTGTCAAGCACAGTGTGAGTGGACAGTTATTTCATCAAAGCCAGGGGTACATTGCTACGGCTGCTGGCTGGGCGTGCCGCCAGAGCTGGAAATGCTGCTCCTGCTCCTGCTGCTGCGTCCGCTGGCAGCTCCACTGCCGCCGGCTGCTGCAGTGCCGCCCGCAGCAGCGGCTCGAGCCTCCAGCTCTTGCAGGCTGCACAGGAACTGGTGGCCCTCCTGCCCAGGCTGCGGCCCCTTCATCGGCTTCTCCGAGGTGAAGTGCACGATGCGGGGCTCAACGCCACCCACTGCACAACGTGGAAAGGAGGGGAAAGAGTGAGCCGACCATTCAGCGAAAGGCCAGCGGCCAGTAGACCATCGTGCATGCACCATGCCCTTTGCTGCTGCTTGCACAGCGCGCACCAGTGTGCCAACCGGAGTTTGGCATCTGCAGAGCTGCGCTGCACAGAGGGCCGCCGCGCAACATCAAACAAACAGAGAACGGGCACGCGGGCACGTGCCTGTCAGGTTGCCAGCCAAGCACTGCGTGGCCTGGCAGTTCCAGTGCATGGGCAGCGTGGTCCCGGTGTATCGGTAGTACCTGGGAAGGGCGTGCAAAGAGGCGGATCCGTAAAGCCAAAGCAGGCGCAGTGCTAGCAGTGGCGGCGGCAGTGGCTGGCATCCAGGCTGCCCAGCAGTTGAAGTACGAACCCAACAAGCGGGCCTGCTGCTATGTGTACAGCCCGCGCTGCCACCAACTAAAGCCCAGCGCCTGCTGCACGCTGCAGCCTTGCAGCACCACCAGCAGCAGCATTGAGTGCATCAGATCAGTAACCACCACCCCAACACCGTGGGCTCACCAGCCAAAGAAGTCCTGCTCCGCCGTGCCATGCACAAAGCGCAGCTTGGGGTGCTGCTCCAGCAGCTGCAGCATGTGTGCCTCCGCCGCAGCGCAGGGGCGCAGCAGGAACACGCCGCCGTTGATGCGCTGCAGCACGGTGCGGTGCCTGCGGCAGGCACAGACAGGTGGGACGTGCATGTGGTCAGCAATGGTTTGGCATACGAAGCATTAGCTGTGCATCTGCAAGCTGTANAGGCGCCGCAGCAGCAGCTCATGCCTTGCGCATGCTTGCCAGCCTGCTGCTCCCCAGGCAGCCCTGCACCAGCATAGCCGCTTCGGCACCCTCCTCCCACTGCAGCAGCATGTCATGCACCCACCTGTTGAGCCATCTGGACTGGTCCCACACTGCCGCAAACTCGGTGGGCAGGCCAAAGAGCGGCGACAGGTCGCCCGCCACCGCCACGTCGCTGTCCACGAGCAGCACGCTGTGGTACTGCGTCAGGCCCAGCGCGCGCACCTTGAGCCAGTTGCGGCCGTACCTGCGCAGGCAAGATGGTGCGGCACGAGGGGCCAGGTGACAGGTTGGGCAGCAGGCAGCAGGGAGGTGGTCTGCACAGGCATGCAGGTCGGCTGCCTCGCACGTATCCACGGCCTGCCTGCGACGCGCAGCATGCTACCGGTGCCAATTCAAACAGATCTTCTGGCGTGTTGGTTGGTTTGGCTGCATCCACGCCGCTCACCTGGACTCGTAGGTGTTGCGGAACTCCAGCGGCTTGACGGGCAGCAGCGTGAGGTTGAGGGCGCGGGCCAGCGCCATGCCCGCATCGCTGATCTCTCCGGGCACGTGCATGAGCGCCAGCTCCAGCCCCGGGTTGCTGCGCCGCAGCGTGCAATCCAGCTGCTGCATCAGCGGCAGGTAGGTGTCGTCGCGCAGGTAGGTGACCACCGCTGCACGCTGGCCCGGCGCGCCGGTGAAGGCGCACGCCTCGTCACGGCAGCAGCGCGGCGCCGGGTGCGCCGCCTCGGAGCGGCCCAGCATTGCGGGATCCAGGTTGTAATAGGCGTGGGCCACTGCGTCCTGCGCATGCCGATACAGCTGGCGGTGCTGCGTGAGCAGCACCAGCGTCAGCGCAAGCGCCAGGGCCGCGCTGAGCGCACGGCGCCACGAGCGCCGCAAGGCCGCTACCGCCGCCGGGACTGCCGCAGCGCGCCGCGGCCGCTCCCCCTCACGCTTCCTGCGGCAGGCGGGGTGCAAGGGCAATTGCGTTGTGCCCCGAGGCTTTCTGGGCAGCGGGGGAGCGGGGCCAGCGCGAAGCTGGGCGCTTCAGTTCGCAACGGCGCGGGCTCACCGCTCCTCGTCGTCCAGGCCGCAGTGCACCGCCACATGGGCCACCAGCTCGGCCGATGAGGGGCAGGGGCGCCGCTTCAGGCCCGGCGCGTCCACGACCAGCAAGTCGCCGCTGCTGCCGCTGTCCGAGCGCGAGTGCTGGGCGCTCATGGCATCTACGAGTGCCGGGAAAGCGTGATCAGGGCCCGGGGGGCGCGGACTTGGGAGAACGCGGCACCCAGTTTGCTTGTTGCACTGGGCAAAGCAGGTTGATGGGTCCGCTCGTGTTGTGCAGGCCAGCCAGAAGGCGATCAAGCGCTGAATGGCGCGGTCCGCACACCCCCCCATGTGCTGATGCACCCGCCCGCTGCGCAGGTCGTGCCGCCCAGCGGCTGGGCGAGGAGTTCAGTTCATTCAAGCCTCCCAAACGGAGCTGCCTTCAGCTGTGACGCAATGTCATACAACGCCCCGTCAATAGCAGGGCAGCCATGGACTGGTCATTGGCAGATGGGCATGCCCCACCGTCTTGCCCCCACTTTTGGCGCCCGCGCCTCTCCGGCGCCGCCGCTGCAATGCAGGCCGTGGGATGTGCGGCGGCTCAGTTGTTTCTACCAAATCATCCACACTCCCTGCATCAGGGCGTGCACGCAGCTGTGCCAATGTAAGCAGCAGTAGACAGGTGCGGGCTGCCGAGGCCTTGGCCCCAATGGCGGCGGCGCAAGGCACAAGCGCGCGCTCTAGGGGCCCCAGCGCGGCATGCGTGCCGTTGTTCATGTCAACCTGCACGGGATCCAGCCGTCCCCGCGATCACCCAGCCGTCAGCATGAGCCTGCTGTGTGCTGTGGCCTGCCTGGCAGGGGCGTCCTGGGCGGGTGTGGCGCACAGGGGCATGATCAAAGCAACTCGCCCACGCCTCACCAGCGGCTAACAGCAGCAGCTCGCCCAAACTCGTGCTTCAGGGCTTTTGCGTGGGTCGGCGGCAACCGCAGCCCCAGGGCCCCTCCCACCGCCCAGAACCGCCTTCCAGGCGTTCAGACAGCCCGACACAGGCCGCAGCTCGCCCCAGAGAGAGNCCCATCAAGCCGCCACCACCGAGCAGGCCCACCAGCACGGGACGGAGCCCTGCCGCTCGCCATCGGCCAGCCCTCGGTGCTCGGCAGCAGCGCAGCCATGTCCAAGCGGCCGGGAGAAGTCAACGGGGTGGCGCCGCCGCTCGCCAAGCTGCCTAGGCTGGACGCCCAGCCGGGCGTGCCCGGTGCAGTGGCAGCAGCAGGAGTAGTGAAGAAGCCAGGTGGGGATCTGAGATGGGGTTGCTGCAGTGACCAAGCATGACTGCCTGACCAGTGTTTGTATGCCGCCGCCTGCCTTTGTCCTACTGTCCGGTGCCAGCACGCGACAGCCTGCTGTTGGCCCAAATGCCCACGCAATGCATTCAAGTGTTCAGGTGCCGGCAGTCGCTATTCCAGCTGCTGCGCACCCCTGCCTGCTCACTGTCCTGTCGTCGTGCTCTGCACAAGGCTGCCAGCCCACGCATGCATTGCTCCCGCAGCCCCTGCTGCCTGGGTTGCACCACCTACCTGGCGGGTGCTTTGCTGTCCTAAGCCCACGTTTTGCTCCGTGTTCCCAAGTGTTTCTCTGCACGTGCTGCGTTGTGCTGCAGGCCCGCGGCTGCCCATGCTGATGTACAAGGAGGGGGAACCGCTGCGCGACCTGCGCTCGTATTACAGCAAGGACGGCGCCAGCCAGTCGGTGGAGGTGCGGGATGCTTGCATTTCAGGCTTGTCTGCGTGCCCCATAGCATGCTTTCCAGGTGCTGTTGATGTCGCTTTGAGTGGCCTGTTGCTGTTATTAATGCCTGCAATTATAACAAACCGTGCTGAGGCTGCTGCCGCCGGAGCTGCCGCCGGAGCTGCTGCTGCCGCTGTTGCTGCTTCAGCTGCTGCACCAGCAGCAGGCCGGTGTGGGCAGCTCCGGGCCAAGCGGGCAGCACTGGGACCATGCCGCCACCGCTCTGCGACTGCAGCCGTACAGCTGCAAGCATCGCTGCGCCTTTACCAGCTGCCCTCGCTTGACCACCTGCTCCACCCTCCCCTGCTCTGCGCCGCAGGTGCGCATCCCTGCGCACTGCCTGACCAGCAACAACCGGCACGTGCGGGCGCGGCAGCTGTGGGGCAGCGATGTGTACACAGAGGACAGCGACCTGGTGGCGGTGCTCATGCACTGCGGCTACTGGTACCACTCACGTGGGTGCTGGCTTGGCTGTGGGTGGGGTGGGAAGGACGGAGGGTGGGCGGGTGGGAAGCACCATGGACCGGCATGCATGAGTTTGTCAGCCAGGTGGGCAGCAGGCGCAGGCTGCAGCATGCCAGCAGGGCAGCCGCAGCAGGCCCCCGCCTTGCCATCTTGTGGCGCACGGCATCAGCTGGCTGCCCTGCAAGCTGTGCTCACCTGCCCGCCGTTGCTCCTGTTCCCCTTGCACTGCCCGCAGTTACGCACCCGCCAGCACAGGTGGCAGAGGTACGGGCGGTGCTCAAGCCGCAGGACCCGCGCGACTCGTACCCTTCAACCGCACGCAACTCCATCCGCTCCCGCGCCTGGGCAGCGCCCATCGAGGCAAGCCTGGCTGCTGCTGATACTGCCGCCGACACCGCCATCGCTGCTGCCGCCGCTGAGGGTATGCTGCCGAGAGTGTGGCTGAAACGCTTGCTGTTTTTGTTCTGTGCCCGCGTTGAAAACCACCCTGCTCCACACCCCCTCAATATCTGCCGCAGGGCTGCTCCTACGCCGTGGAGAAGTGCTGGGTGGTGACGCGCAGCGGCACGAGCGTGGACCTGGCGCCCAACCTGGAGGGCCTGCCCGCGGCAGCACCCACCTTCACGCCCTCCCACATGGTGGGTCAAGGGCGGCGTGTCAGCTGTATTTGCTTGCACGATAAAGGCGCCAGCGGGACCAACCAGCTTTGATCGCCAGACTGATTCGTCCTGATTCAGCTCTTATACTGCTCGCGTGCTACGCACACCCGCAGTATACCCACCGTCTGATTGCTTGTTGCCGGCCCCACTGCGCTTCTGCTGTAGGAGCGCATCATCACTCGCAGCAGCGGCGCCGGCGGGCGGCAGCGGCAGGTGCAGGTGCGCATTGGGCGCAGCAGCGTGGGGACCCGGCAGCACGACGGAGTTCATCAGTTAGCATCTGGCTGCAGACGCGCTCCGTCTGCGCTCCTGTCCTTTCATGCCTCAGCAGCCAGTTGGTGAGGGAGCCGTCGGGCAGCACTTGCATACCCCAGCAAGTGCTCAGTGCCAAGGGGCCTGCCTGGACTGTTTTGCTCCGCACTGCAGGAGGTGACGGTGATGTTCAACCTCGTGAACGAGCCGTGGCCCAAGTACAACATGCAGGTGAGCGCCAGCCTGGGAAACAGGCACAACCAAAGCTGGCGCAGCTGCGATCCACGTTGGCAACTGCCCGTGCTGCCTGGCCCCATCTGCAGCTGCAACCTGCTGGAGTGCAGGCCTGCAGACTCGCAAGGGCAGCACCCCACCTCGCCCAGCACAGTTTATCATACCCTGTGCACTTATCCACCCTTGCCCACCCGCTTGCAGGCTGTGGCGGACCGCGGGCTGAAGCCGCACGAGTGGACCAGCGCGCGCCTGCACTCCACGGTGCTGTACCTGGAGAGCCACAAGTGAGGGCCTTGAGTGACGAGTGCATGTCTCCAACTTGTCACAACGTGCTTGCTTGCAATGCTGGCTGCATCGTTGCCACACCCACGGCCGTTGTCTTGAAGCTCATTACACAACCCCCTTGTTCCCCTCCTCCCCAGGGAGCGGTTTGAGCTGGCGCTGTCCTCGCCCGCCGCCAACGAGGCGGACGGCGAGGCGGCGGGCGGCGGCGAGCGCTACCGCTTCAGCCGCTGCACGCGGCCGCTGCCGGCAGCGCTGATGGCCAAGCTGGGGGTGAGCGAGGCAGCTGGATGGATAAGCTGAGATGGGGCTGGCTTGGAGCTCATGTTGTGCGCAGGCGGCCGCTGTTGGGTGGCCGTGATGTTTCCAGCTTGCAGCTGCATAGCTTTGGAGCTTCTATGAAGATATAGGCAGGAAATGAGTAACACTTGCATGTACATCACTCCCCTGCAGGTGCCGCTGCCCGAGGCGGAGCGCAGCGTGCTGCACGAGGACCTGTCCTGGGAGGAGATCCAGGTGCGAGCGGGTGCGGTTGTGTTGTTGTTGTTCCGTCCAGTTGTTTCGTGGAGGGCTCAGGGGCATGCTGTGCAAAAGAGCTGCATGTCACCGGCAGCGCCCCGCCCAGCCAGCTGAGGGGGCGCGGCGCACATCAGCGAGCCCCATTCCAGCCCCTCATCTAGCTTCACTGAGCCCCCTCCCCTCGTGCTCCCTCCCTGCCGCAGTGGGGCGCCAACGGCGTGAGCTTGCGCGGCCAGCTGTACCCGCTGGTGCGCATCCACTTCATGCCGCAGACCGGCAAGGCGCAGTAGGCGGCCCAGCGGCAGCAGGCGGGCGAGCTGCAGCAGGCGGCGGCCTAGCGGCAGCACCAGCCGGCAGCTGGCGGGCCAGCGGCAGCAGGCAGCGGTCTAGCGGCAGCAGGCGCTGCGCGGCAGCCGGCTTTGGCCAGCTGCGCGCCGCAGTCCAAGCAGCCAGCTGGCCAGCTGACCGTTCCAGTGCAGGAGGCGCATGCACCTTGCGCAGCCAGGCTGCCCTGCGGCCTGCATGCTGGCAGCTAGACCCGCCACGAGGCAGTTGCAGGCCCATTTTTTCCGGCTTTTGAGGCTGCTGACGTGCTGCTGCTGGCGCAATGACGTATCACCAACCCAACTGACTGGCACTGCACCTGTGGGGACTCTGGGGGACCACTCTCACTTGTTGTTGCTGGCCCACACCTGCCCTCATCTGATGGCGCCTGCTTGCGGGGTGCAACACCGGCTGCCTGCTGCTTCGTGCGCTGCCGCTGCCCTGAATCGATCCCGGCTGTAGCCAAAGCTTGACAGAGGCAGTACCGTAAGGCAACCAAACCAGATCAGACAGGGGAGCAGAGCGGGACGGGCAGTGTGCAGCATGAAAGCGATGGGATGAATCCGGGCAAAAAGGGGGGCACCGTGCAAGATCGAGCCCGCGGCTAAAATTTGAGGGGTTCAATGGCAGGCCATAGGGGAGGGGGGAGCGACTCTCGTGCGGTTGGGTACTTGCTGAGTTGGTACGCAAAGGTGACGTGCGGGCGGGTGAGGTGCAAATGGGCGTGGCCGGCCCTGCCGGCCTGTGCAGCGTTGATGTGGGGTGCATGCCGAGGGCTCAGGCTGCGGCGCGGCGCTACAGCCCCGACTGCGGGGGCTGCCCTGGTGGCCCAGGCATCGCCAGAGCGTGAGCGAGCGAGCGCCTGGCCAGGCCCAGCCAGCTTGCAGCCAGCTCTCACGCTCCAGCGCTTATGCCGGGCGCTTATGCCGAAGAGCCCTCAGCGGGCACCTGAGCGGCCTGCGCCGCCGCCGCCTCGCGCTCCGCCGCCTTGCGCGCCTTCTCCGCCTCGCGCTCCGCACGCTTCTGCTTCTCGCGCGCCAGGAACTCCTGCAATATTAGAGGAGAGGCGCACGGTTGGTTGCACGCTAATGCTGTTTCAGTTGCAGGTTTGCTGGCTTGCCGGAGCCGGTTGCAGTAGATGCCGCCAGCCCCGGCTGGGCGCTCCCGTCTTCTGCCCCTTCAGCCCTCCCGCGCAGGTTCTTGAGTTACCATACCACCCTTCTGCCCAGCCCTCTGCACTTGCCTTCATGATCTCCTTGGCCGCNTCCAGCTTGGACAGCACGCCCTTGTAGGTCATCAGGTCCGCGTTCACGCGCTCCTGGGGCGAGGGAGGCAAGGAGCAAGGGGCAGGCGCCATTGGTTGCCTGCTGACATGCCCATCTGGTCCACGCTGAGCAGCTCTGAATACCTGCAGCTGCAGCTCAGCTCCAGCACCAGAGCCCTCCCCACCTGGCTGAGGTTGAGGGACTTGACCAGGCCAACCAGGCTCTTGGGGTCCTTGGAGCCTGCAGGCAGGAGCAGGACAGGAGGTGGGCATTCAGGCACCGGGGACATTGGTTGCATGCAGCGTGGTGAGGCCCGGCAAAGCCCAGCCCATAGGCAGGGGCCGTGGGGGTTGCATTTGAAGCAGCTGGGGAGGACCACAGCTCGCATGCACTTGGGCTGCGCTGCCAAGACAAGCCGCACCAGAAACTTGACAACACCAACGTGGCAGCAATGAGACCCACCGGTCAGCTCCACCAGGCGGAACAGGCCCACAGCGAAGAACTTGGTGTACAGGAACTGGCCCTGCGGGGACAAAAAAGCAGCAGGCAAGACGTGTGTGCAGCATTCATGAGGACACAACTGGGCAACNTTGCCCNTGCAAACATGCACATGGGCAAACAGATCTCGCAACGGGTGGCACATACAAGGCATTGGCAGCCGCGCGTCAGCAGCACTGCGCTCGCGAAGAAGGAACGCCTTCCCAGCTAAGCCAAGCTTCCATTTAGCCCTGCCCTTCCAGCCCAGCCCAGCCCCATCCCCCGCCCCGGCCTCACGTCAGCCGCCGCCGCCGCCACGCGTGCCAGCGCCTGCTGCTGCGGGCTGCCGGCGGCATCGGGCGTGATGGAGCTCTGGCTGCGCGCCCACTCCTCCATGGCCGCCGCGTCTGCAGGCGGGAGCAGCAGCAGCAGTTGAGGAAGGGTGACAGTGAGATGTTGTGTGCGCAGGCCGAGCAGGACAGCAGAAGACAAGCCACTCCAGCCTTCCATTTCCGCCCCGTGCATTCTTAAGAAAGGTCTGAAGCTCCTCAAACCCTATAGGGGCTTTACCCACCCTTGCGGTACTGGGCGGGGTCCTCCTGCAGCTGAGCGGATGACACCCCAGCCTAGCCCACCAACTGCTGCCACTCAACTCCACTCAACTCCCACACGCACCCTTGCGGTACTGGGCGGGGTCCTCCTGCAGCGCCGACACAAAGGCGTCAAACACGGCCTCGCGCTCCGCCTCGGGCAGGCCACCCAGGATCTGCTCAAAGATGGACACGATGCCCAGGGCGGTGACCTGAAAGTAGAGGGGGATTGCAGAGGGAATGGATTCCAGGGGAGTTGGGAGTGATTGGGTGCTGAGGTGAGGCCATGCTCATGCGGGCTCAGCCACCGGCAGGCGATCAGGGCGCTGCAAGTAGGTGATGCTCTAGGCGCCGCAGGGCAGGCAATACTGTGCCATATGCAACGTGCGCACCTCGTTGTACTGGTACTGCGCGTTCCAGCGGAACAGGTGCTGCTGCACCAGCAGCTCCTGCGCAGGGGGACAGCAGAGGGCGAGAAGTGTTGAGCAAGACTTTAAAGACTGCCCGCCAGGCCCCACGCACTGCAAGCCACACAAGGCAACCGTTTGCAGGCCNGCCCCCCAAACACCAGCGCACCTGCACCACGGTGGAGTAGATGGCTGGCAGCGGCTTCTTGAAGGCGGTGGTGAACTTGAGCTTGGCGTCGGCCACGGTGGGCGGCGAGTGCACTGCGGCACTCCGGAGCGCATGCAGCGGCAGGGTAAGCTGCTGCTGGTCCCAGGAGCGCCAACTGAGTGGGCTGTGCATGCAAGCAAGTGCAGATGATAACTGGGCACGTGAGGGCCAAAGAGATGCAAGGTGGGTGCTGCCTGCAGCCCCCGACGAATGCAGCCCGATCAACGCCCGCGGGCCCGCGGGATGCGCCTTGCGGGCGGTGAGCGGGAGACATGGCTGCCCAGAGCAGCTGTGCCGGTTTGAGGCCAGGGCATGGATGCAAGACACTGCACCCATCCCAAACACGAGCAGGCTGAGATACCACAACAGCAGCAGGCGGCGCACGCACCCTCGGCCCGCACGGCGACCGCCAGGCGCCGCCCGCCGGCGCGCCGCTGCAGCTGGGGGCTGACGAACTGCTGCGCCCTGCGGTGCGGAAGCAATGGGGGGTGATGCTTAGCGATGTGGCTGGGCGGCTGGGGCGCCAGGGCGGGGTGTGGGTGTGGCGCACAAGACCCGCTCACCTCGGCCGAGCCGCCTGCATCGGCTTGGCCGCCACCACGCCGTTCATCGCTGCCACGGCCTGCATTGGGAGCTTCTGCAGCCGCTGAGGGGCACGCTCGCCAGCAAGAGTTCCGCTCGCGCGCTGGGGAGGGGTTGCGGAGCTGCGCGGCGCTTAGATAACAGGGATGGGCGATCCGTAGCTTGCTGCCTGGACCAGACGGCCCATCGCATGCCGCCCTGCTCAGCCCATTTCCATGCAAGGGCTGGACACTTCGCCTGGATCTGCAACCAAGCACATTGTGCTCTGCGCGCTCTACAAAGTTCCGATCGCGCCAGCAGGGGGCCTTGCAAGGACGCGCACTTGGCCTTGCTGAAAGGACAGGGCCTGCCGCTCACGCTGCCTTGGAACCATCTAGACAATTGAGTTAATGCAGCCTGTGCCATCAGCCGCGCCGCAGCGAGCGCCGCCACTCCCTGCCGCCGCTGCCGCCGCCGCCAGTAGCTCACGGCGTGCAGCCGATGTGGCGGTCGTGGGCGGCAGCCTGCAGGCGTATGCAGCGGCCTACCTGCTAGCCAAACGGGGCAAGCGCACCGTGCTGGTGGAGCACGCGGCGCTGCAGCTGGCGGGGGTGACGCCTTCAGCTCGCCCTGATGTGGCGCTGCACCTGCCCGCAGCCTCGTCGCATGCTGTTAGGTGGGCTGGGTCGGAACAGTGGGTTATGCACTACATCATGTGCCTGCTATGCAGCGTTTAACTGCGTGCTCTGCTTGCAGCAAGCCATGCCCGCGTGCTGTCCTCGCTGCCTTTCTGCCCAACTGCCCTGCACACCAACCTGTCCGCAACACTCCCGCCTGCTGCGCAGCGCGGCCACCGAGGCCTTTGCACTGTGGCGGGGCATTGAAGCGAGTGCAGAGGGCGCCCGTGGCTTGCTGCACCTGTGCGGCAGCATCGACGTAGCGCCCGTGCGAGGCAGCAGCGCCGCCAGCGATGCGCTGGGAGCGATGCAGGACGCATCCAGGGTGCGCTGCGTTGGGTGCACCGGGTGGTGTGGGCACGGGTGTGTGCCAGCGCATCAAACTAGCATTGATGGGTGGCTTGCAAGCACTGCTTCACAACCTGCCATGACCCATGTGCGCTGCATAGCAAGCCCTACTGCTCCTTCTTCTCCCCTCACTGCCCTGCCTCAGGCTGCCAGCCTGCAGTTTGGCATGCTGTCCCCCGACGAAGTGTCAGCCGCCTTCCCCCGCCTGCGGCCCCCGAAAGGCAGCGCAGCGCTGTACACCAATGCCGGCGGCGTGGTGAATGGCCGCCTGGCAGCGGCCGTGCTGCGTGCCATGGCGCAGCGGGCAGGGGCCGTGCTGGCTCCCGCATGCCTGCTGGGCTGGAGGGACGCAGGCGGCCACTTTGCGCTGCGGACGGCCCCGCTGGAGGCAGCGGCGGCAGCGGATGGGCTGGGCGGCGAGGGAGAAGTGGTGTACGAGTGCGAGCAGCTGGTGAGAGGGGCCCACTGGCCGGCTGCAAGGCGGTGTGTGTGGTGCGGTTGGCGTGGTACCAGGGCCCATGCCATTGTGGCTSCTGCCCACCCAGTCAGCACATTTGCAGCATGCTAAGCGTTTGCTGTGCATGTGCTCTGGCAAGCCTCCCCCTGCAAACAGCTTGCAGCACACGCGCGGACACATTTCCCACTCTTTCTGCTGCCTTCCAACCCATCCCTTACAGGTGCTGCTCCCCGACGCCGCAGTGCAGCAGCAGTCGCTGGGCCTGTTTGGGCTGGCTGTGCCGGGTGCGCAGCTGTGGCGGCTGCCGGCTGGCCGCTGGCGAGCCCAGGAGGACTGTGCAGCGCTGCCGCTGTGGCAGCTGCTGGGAGCCGGCTCAACACGCACTGTGGATGACCCAACCGCCATTGACAGCGCCTGGGGCATCCCGGTCCTGGGCTGGGCGCCAGGCAGCATGTTTGTGGCGCAGTGCCTGCCAGACGGCTCACCAGCCGAGAACTTGGCAGCAGGGGTGGCAGCAGGCGCAGCAGGCGGTGGCGGCGGCAGCAGCACACCAGGGAGCCAGCTACCCACAAGCGGCGGACCAGATGAGCTCGCGGCAGCGGCAGCGGCTGCTTTAGGATCAGCAGGGGCGGCAGCCGCGCTGCAGCTGGGTGCGCTAGGAGAGGAGCGGCCGGGGTCGGAGGAAGCAGTGGATGCGGAGCGGCAGTGGCAAGCGGAGCGGCAGCGGCAGGAGGAGGCAGCTGCACGGCGGCTGGCCACTGCAGGCGCCCTGGCGGGGCGGCTGGTCAACGGCGTCGGCAGTCGGCTGGCGGGGCTGGACAGCCAGATGCGGCTGATAGTCACGCCTGATAGCGAGCCAGCAGTGGGCAGCCATCCAGGTTTTGAAGACGGGCGGGTGGTGGCTGCCTTCCCCGCCACAGCCGCGCAACTGGGCTGTCTCCCTGGCGACCAGCTGGCGCCCCTCATTGCCAGGCTGGCAGCCGATGAGCTGATGGGACGGGCGCCGCAGGCGGTCAGCGCTGCAGCAGTTGCGCTGGGCCGGGAGGCGTTGGCAGCCGAGGCGGCGGCGCTGCCGCACGACAGCTGGTTCGAGCTGGCGCGCTGCCTCCCTGCTCAGCTGTAGCGTAGCCTACCTGTGGCAGCTTGAAACTGTGTGACTTGTGAAACTTTAAATTGAAATGTTGTGGAACAGATAGATAACAAATATAGTGCGCAGGTTTAACTGGAAATTGCAATTGACTGATCAACTGGTAGATTGAGAGGGCAGGGGGGAATGCCGCTTGAACGGGAGTAAGAGGGTATTCTAGCCCGGGGCATTTTAGCGAGGGGACAATCTAGCCGCGGGCGGGTGCGTTCTCCATCAGGTGCCGGCTCCAAGCGGCGGCGGCAGCGCCCAGCTTGCGCAGCAGCCTGAGGGCAGGGCAGGGGCGCAGCAGCTGCGGTCAGGCCACTGTTCAGTGCGGCCATCACGTTGGGATGCGATTGAGCAGTGTGGGCTGGGCTGGGCAGGAAAACCTCAACAGCTACACACAGCCTGCAGAGCTCGGCCTCAAGGCAGGCTCACCGTTTGCACGGCTCCGAATCTGCCTCGTTCAGGCCAGGGTCGTCAGATGCCAGGTCCAGCGGCGTTTTGAAGATGTCTAGCGGATCGTATCTAGGGGGAATGGGGCGCATTTGGGCGTTGGGACACCTGTGAGTCGTGCACCTCTGGCATGCCCTCCAGCAACGCAAGGGAAATATATTTCGGTCGCACAAATTGGCGGTGGTGGGCTTGCACCGTTCAAACACTGGCCAGAGTCATGCTGTGGGCCAGCCGCCGCGGGGCAGACTGGCTGTTGCCCTGTCAATACGCAGCTTGTATCACAAGCTCACTTGACATTGGCGCACTCCACGCCCGCAAGTGCGCTGCCGTAGTAGGCGCTCTGCCTGCAGCAAGAGATTGGGCAATGGCTTGGTTAGGTGCCTGAGGCATGGACACATTGCACAGTGTGCAGCGTCTGCGCAAATCCCCCTCTATTTCGGTGTCCCGCTCAGTCGAAGCGCTTATCCTGACCTGCAAACTGCTGCAAAGCATGCATGGCATGGACACGAACAGCATGCAGCACGCCGCCTCAGCGGACGCACCAGTCAGCAAAGGCCACCACGTCTGTGTCACAGAACGACACGTAAGCCTGGTACTGGGGCACCAATTTGATCAACCGGTCAATCGTCTGGGTCGCCTGCAAGTTTGGTTGGAACGTTGAGTGATGCATTGGGATTGAGTGAATTGCGCCGGTGGGAAGGCAATTCAAGGGTAGCGCAGAATACGGGCAAGCAGGGGCGGACGGGCTTGCCACAACAGGCGTTAGCACAGGAGGGCATGCAGGCGGAGGCGCAGCTATCGGTGCCAGCTTGTTGCGGCATCACTGGGTCTCGCAAATTGCATCCCCTCCTGCCACCCCCGCACGCTCACATTACTGAGGGCAGCTAGCGCCTCGGTTTCATTCTTGCTGTTTGCCCGCAGGATCAGGATCGCGCTGGCTGTGCGCAGGTTTGCCGCGGCCGTGGCAAGCTTGGGCACTTCTGCCGCCGCGCCGCCCAGCGCCTGCAGCAGTGGGCGCGGCATGTTTCTTTGCAAGGGGCCACAAGATGCCCCAGGTTTGCAGAGCGTGCCTGGAACTCGATGACTGGCAGAACGCACACCCAAAGACACCCATCCACCCAATCAAAGCCAGCAGCGGAAAGCGTGCAAAAGCATGCCTGGAATTCAAAGACGCGCGAGCCACGCTCCCCGCTGGACGCATAGTCCAGCACTGCTTGGATGCCTTCCTCGGGCAGCGGCTCCTGCAGGATGACCGTCTTGTACCTGAAAAGGTAAATGGGCAGGGAAGACAGAATGATGAGGCACGCAACAGTTGCAGGTTGTAAACTTCATGCCTCATCGTGCACGCAAGGCTGCACACTCAGTTGAACGCAGGTGGATGCCAGCTGCACTCGGCGCTTCAGAACCGTACTGCCCAGCTGGCAACCGGCCCGCTGATGCTGCGCCACCATTACCCACACGCAATTCAAGCCACCAGCTGCCGACCCGTCTCTCGCTGCCCTCACTTGTAGTACGAGCGTTCGCCCACCCAGGCCTCGGGATCGTTCACCGCCTCCAGCGCGGTGTAGCCCTCGGGCACCTCCCAGCCAATGCCGTTGACCACCGCCTGCGGGGAGGAGGCGGACGTTTGGTAGGGGAGCTTCCACGCATCTGCAGCGTTGGTTCGCTGGGCCAATGCATGGTTCGGGTGCGCTGGTTGGCAAGGGCCCTGCTGCAGCCAGGTTGGGCAGCATCGGGCCGCCGAACTGCCGGCAGGCATCCCGTACCAGAAACCCATCTCCTGGCAGCAAAACTTTCTGGCTCACATTCACGTACAGGTCCTGGATTGCATCTGTCATGTCGGTCTGGCGCAGCTTGAACAGCAGATCGGCCACAGGCCCCTCACTAGGCAACGTGGCATTTAGCTCCCGCTCGCACTGCTCCAGGCTGTCCATGCACTGCAGGTTATGAGGGGTTGAGGGCGGGATGGGAGGGCTGTTTGATGATGGGGTGGAGGAACACCAGAGCGGCACCGCGTGTGTGGCTGGCATGGGCGGGCAGGGGGACTAGCTGTAACACCGCGCCGTCCTGAGGGGTGAGGCACGCTGTGCCACAACCAAACACGAGGCTGAGTGAGCAGCTGGGGCTGCTGAGCTCACCCATCCAGTCAGCTCAACCGACACCTGGCCATCATCGGTGTTGTTGGTGTAATCCACCTGCCGGGGAAGTGGCAGAGAGAGGGAGGCAAGTGGCATCAGGAGTGTGCGGAGCCACAGAGAATGCGCAACAGCCAGACGCATTGCAGGCTGTGTAGCTAACAGCGAAGCGCAGGCTGCAATGCGTTGCTCCTCATGCTCAGCCCTGGGGCTTGGCTGCGCCCCAGATGCAGCTGCGCATAGCCGTCAAAGAGGCTGCACACCGTACCCGTGTGGTGAACTTGTTTGACAGCTGGGTGTGCCACGTCTGCCACCAGTTGGTTATTTCCACCGCCCTCTCACGCGGAATCTGCACTTGAGTGTGTCACAGTTTGGGAAAAAGACGGCAGAGCAGATCAGCCGCTGGGCCGTGAAGGCGCCGCTGCTTGCTGCGACAGGGGGTGCACAGCATGCACAGCGCACTTGAAAAGGCGCCCGCTTGCAGCATGGTGAGCAGCTGAGGTCCGCATTGCAGCCAGCAATGTCAGCCAGGGCGCACCACCGCCCTGGTGCAACAGCCAGCTCACCAGTGCCGACAGCTGGGTCACGTTGATGGAAACATCCATCGTGCGGAACTTGAATTCAGTGACAATCGCAATGCCTGCAACACATGGTTGAAGGGGCAGGGCTGCGTCGCACACGTGAGTCAGTGTGGCCAGCAGGCAGCAAAGGTAACAGCAAGCCGGCAACACCTGCTGCATGATGCGAGCAGGCAATGCCCAGCTGTGGCGACTGAGCCCTCAATCAAACAGCTGTTCTGCAAAAGAGAGCTACTCACGCCCGCCGCCGCCGCCACGAGATGCCCACAGCCTGCGAGCCAGGGCGGGTGGTGGGGCGGAATGGACAGGTCATGCCACACTCAATGCCAACCCGTGCACAACAAGCTTGCGGTTGTTGGGCAGCATGCAGCATATGCCCTTTCACAAGTTCTGCTGCCTCACAGGTCTGAGTTCTTGGTGTGGTCGGCCCTCAGGATGCGCCCCCTGCCGTCCACCGCCGTCAGCGCAATCAGGTTGTCGCCGCCCAGGCCCGCCCAGCGGACCGTGCCTCCAAAGCCGCCGCCTGCAGGGGCGGTACACGTGCAAGTAGTGCACCCATCCCATTGATGGCCCGTGTGCGCAATGTACACGCCACGCTGCGTGCGCTGTGCCACCGCACCCTGCTTCCCCTCCATCGTGCCCTGCAGAGCGAGATACTTTATAAGAAACTGCTGCCACCGAGCGCTCACATGTCCGCCATCCCTAAACTCACCCAGGGTGTAGCCAGAGATGCCCACGGTTGGGCGCTGGCCGCCGGGAAAGCCGCGGGTGCCGTTGCTCTGCTCCCACAGCTCCGCTATCACCCTGGGGAAAGCAGAATAACAAGAAATGGGGGTAGAATCAAGGCACAGGAAGCAGTTGGCATGAGCCGGGCACATGAGCCGGCTGGTGCAGCATGCTACCCAACCCAGTCCAGCCCTGGGGTACAGCCATTGTGCAGAGGATTGCACCTTTGCCAGCCCAGCCCAGAGCGGCTCACTGGCCCACGCGTGCCCCCGCCTGCACCGTCACGCTGTTGCCGTCCGCAGCCATTTGGACGTTGCTCATGCGGCTCATGTCGAGTGTGAGCGCGCCCGTGGTCACAGACTCACCTGCATGAATGGGAGAAGAATCGTTGTTAGCATGCGGCGGTGTCTGGCCCTGCCCAGCTCAGCCCGCTAGAGCACTGTCCGCCTGTTCCTGGGGTGACGAGTCTGGGTGCCGTCAAGACCAGCGCCCTCCAGCCAACCAAAGCAAGCTGTGCCCTCGTCCATCCGCTCCCTGCCGCACCCTCGTTGCCGTGACCGCCGCAGCGCGGGTGCACGGCCGCCTTGTACTTGACGGCGCACTCGACCGCCGCCGCCACGTGCTCGGTGTTGTTGGGGTAGGCGATGGCCGAGGGCCAATGCCTGAACAGCTTGCTGAAGGTCTGCAGGAAGGGAGGGAGAGGGGCATGCGACCAGTGAGCATGTGTTGGTTGACGGCAGCGCGGGCAGCGGCAGAGGCTGGCAGCGGCCCGTCCATGGCAGTAGTGCTGCCTCGAGCACCCACCTGGCTGGCCTGCAGGTAGGCGGGATAGTCAATTCCTGTGACCACATCTATGTCGTTGTCCCGCAGGCACTGCACCAGCGAGCCGCGTGTGGGAGCGGCCACGGCTGCTGAGGCGGCGCTGCACCAACGGGGCGGCGGGGCGCGCTTCAACGGCTGCAAGCCGGCGCAGCGCTTCAGCAATGCCGCCACAACACTGCCAAACACGCTGCCCTCCTCAAACCCCGCACCTGAGCAGCAGCAGGAGTGCCAGGCGTGCCGCGCCAAACCGGCGGAACGCGCCTGGAGCGCTGCAGCGCGCCATCGGCACTCGGCAGTGCTCACAAAGCGGACATCAGCAACATCCCGGGCGCAGACCTGCGTCTGGGGCGCCTCTCTCCCTGCTGCCGCCCGCTCAGCGGCATGCGTCACTTGCTGATGGGTCTGATCGGTGCCACATGCTCCGTAGGTACCTAGCTCCTTCTTTTGCGATAAATAATTGCAACATCACGGTAGGTAAGGATTCAAGGATGGAAGGCAATGTGTAGCAGGCAGGGTGCATCCCTAAGCCAGGGGGTGCCAGTGGCACTCGCCACTGCATGCGGTTGTGACTGCTGGCGACATGCAGCAGGGTTTGTTGAGGCCAGGCTGGGCAGTGCGGGCCTGGAAGATTGCATGAGTTGTGCCTCAGATTACAGGGGTGCACCAGTGTTCAGATTTTGATCAGCCCGCATAGCTCATGCGCAAGGCCGGCCACGGCCCAAGCTGAGCGGTGACCGCCGCAGCACTCCGCAGTGCACCTCATAGCATTAATGGAGCACGCCTCTGAAGAATGCACAACGAGCTGCATGAATCTCCACGGCAATGGCAGCTTGTGCAGCAGCGCAACTCCCAACCATCGCCCCACGCAAGCTCGCATGCTATCGCGGCGGCGGCGGCAGCGCGGCAGCGGCGCTGTTGGCGTTGGCCTGCTTGGCGCGAGCCAAACTCACTGGATCGCATCTTGCTCACACAACGCCATCGACAGACTGGCAGGGCTTCCAGGCCTCTCTGCTCCCCAAAGCCCTGCAAACCAGGCTCGACAAGCCAGCGCACGCCATGGCGGCCGCAGAGGTACATCTGGATCGGATGATGCAAGCGTTCAGCATAGAGATCGCGACTCTCCGCAGTATGCCCTGCTGCCGCCGCCGCCGCCACCGCCGCCGCTGCTGCCGGCTCGTTGCCTGCTTGCCCATCCTGTGCCTGCTCCCCCANCCTGTCTGCAGCTGCCCGTCGAGGTCAGGGAGCTGATCCAGCAGCTGCAGCTGGAGCCGCACCCAGAGGGCGGCTATTACCGGGAGACGTTCCGAGATGCGCACCAGGTGGGCGGCAGCATGGGCACAGCGGAGCGTTGGCGCGCTTGACGGCTGATGTTCCAAAGCGGTGTGCCGCAAGCAGGCCTTGCCGCCGGCCCTTGCAGCGCACGATGCTGTTTGTCCGGCCCAACCAACCAACCGCAGGTCAACGGCCGTGCCGCATCCACCGCCATTCTGTACCTTCTGCCCGCGGGCGCCAAGTCCAAGCTGCACCGGCTGGATGCATCAGAGTGCTGGCACGCCTACCTGGGTGCGGCTGGATGGAGTGGTGCCAGCTTCTCAAAGCTTTGCAGAGGGACGCAAGGGGTGCAACAGTGTTGGCCAGGAGCAGCTGCAGGTACTTGCATCCCAGGTGTGTGGACCAGCGAGGCTGGATGCGCTCACAAGCGCCAGTGTCCCGCCCCAACCAATTCTGCAGGTGGGCCCATCACCATCGTCGAGCTCGACCCCTCGACACAAGGAGCGCGTACCACACAGCTCGGCAGTGACTTATCGGCGGGCCAGCAGCTGCAGCACGTGGTGCCGCCGCACACCTGGTTTGGCGCCGCGCCGGCGGAGGGCACTG
The DNA here is from genome assembly GCA_025026875.1 of Chlorella ohadii. Taxonomy (NCBI): domain Eukaryota; kingdom Viridiplantae; phylum Chlorophyta; class Trebouxiophyceae; order Chlorellales; family Chlorellaceae; genus Chlorella; species Chlorella ohadii. Next base: position 36,021 of record JADXDR010000007.1, read on the forward strand.
CCTGGGCGCTGGTGGGCTGCACCGTGGCGCCAGGTGAGGCAGGGGGTTGAGGGGCAGGTGATGTAGTGAGAGTGAAAGGGCGAGCCGTGCTGGAACCCCCTGCCAAACAGAGGGCGGGGTGCTGTGCTGCTCGGTACCCTTGCCACTGGCTGACCCACCTGACATGCTCATCTGCCTGCTCGCTGTCCGGTCACCAAGCGCAGGGTTTGAGTTCCAGCACTTTGAGTTTGGTGACAGGGAGCGGCTGCTGCGCGAGTTCCCGCAGGCGGCTGCATGGATCGAGCGGCTGATGGCCGACTGAGCGGCGCTTGAAGCAGTGCCCTTGATTTTGATGCCGCATCCGTCGCTTCCTAATATCCTTCCCTGCCCGTTGGCATGCATCTAGATTTCACACGCATCCTCATGTCCGAATCGACCTGACTACGTTACTGTGCTCACACACTGCTCCAACCGAAAAACCCAATCACCGCTCCCACGGCTGTGTCCGTGCTGATTACACGGCTGATTCACGTACCAAAGCAGGGCGGCCCAGTAGGATGGCGGAATGGCGTCATAAGAGAGGTAAAAATATCAAGGCTGCGATACTGAGGTACCATGGCTGAACTCTGCATGCTGGCGCTGAACAAACGCCCCGTCGGTGCGCTGCCGCTCCACGCTGCGTCGTGTGCATGGGCAATGCAGGCTCCGCCGCCGCTGCTGCTGCTCTGTGGCCAGCTTAGATTCAGCAGCCAGCTCAATAGCGGCCGGCTCAGAGCTTGAGGCCGGCCAGCTTGGTGGCGGCAGCCAGAGCGTCGTCCACCTTGCCAACATCCGGGCCGGAGCCCTGCAAATGGAATAACACCAGAGTTCAGGGTTAGCTGGTTTGGCCGGGTTTGGTTGGGCAGGGCGGGTGCGGTGTTGTGGTGTGCACGTGAGCTGCACCGCTGATGGCGCAGTAAGGAGGTGCGCCTTCCTGGGTGGGCTGCCTGCCCAGGACTGCACTGTGCAAGCCTGCCATGATGACTGATGCTGCTGCCTGCCCTGCCTAGTGGTCGCCCCCCTGGTCACCTGCGCGGTGGTGGGCTTGCCGCCGCCCTTGCCGCCCAGCTGCGCCAGCGCCTCCTTCACCCACTCGCCTGCAGGAAATCACACAAGAAGAAAACAGCAAGCGGTGGGTGCGCAATGCATTCCAGTTCTCAGCAGATTTTTTAGTGTCTCCTTCACCCACTCGCCTGCACAGACAAAGCAAAGTGCATGCGCATAAGTCAGGCAGTAGCCCATGTGCAGCAACCGTTTGGACATGCCTCGGAGGGGCCCCCCCAGGACCTGCTTGGGGTGCAACACCCAATCCCATTGCAAGCTATGAGTCAGGATCACCCACACCGCAGCCACAGCAGGCGAGAAGAAGCAACCTCCAAAACACTGCAACCCACCGGCAGGCAGCTGCTTGGACAGGTCCTGAGGCACGCCTGCGTAAGCCATTGCCTTGTCGTCGCCCGCAGACACAAACAGCACCGGCAGCGCAGGGTGCTTCTTCTGGATCGCGTTCCACGCCTCCTGCTCCCAGGGTTGGAGTGGGGGTTGGAAGCACGGGTTTGGGGTGGTTCACAGCCAGGGCAGGTCAAGGGCCGGGCCAGAGCCCGCCGGGACCACACCCACAACCCCCCAAAAAACCAAACGTCGCTAATGCAAGCCTGCGCCCAGCGGGGCGCGACAGCTGTGCCTTGCTGCCCTTTAGCCCGCGCCAAACTTCCGGCCAGGCCCGCCGCCCGCCGCTGTAATGAATCGTTCAATTGCCCACCTGCAGGGCCTTGTCTTGGTGATTACTCAAACCCAACAGCATTCAGCTGAAAGGCCACAAATCACGCACCTGCAGGGCCTTGGAGTCCAGCCCAACATCGATCTTGGTGACCAGGAACTTGTCCCCCCGCTCCACAGCCGCGTCAGATGCCTCCACCGCAGCAGCCACCGCCTTCTCCTTGTTGGCGGCCTGTAAAGGGCAGGGGAGAATGTTGCGGGATTGGGGATTGAGCAGGGATGATGCTTTTGGCATTGAAGGTTGCAGCCGAGCAGCCACTTGCTTGTGGCCTAGCCAGCAGGAGAGACGTGCAGAGGCGAGCACGCTGCAAGCTGGCATGGTGTTAAGCGTCATCCACAGCACAAACGCTGGCCGTTGTGTGTCTATCAACTCACCGCCGCCTTCTTCTCGTGGTCCAGCACGCGGCGCACCAGGCCGCCCAGCGCGTCCTGCAGCGCCGCCTTGCGCACCGTGGGGATGGTGGCGCCTGCGGGTGGTGGTGTAGACAGTACATGTTGTGAATACATAGATATGCATTGGTGAGGCACGTTGCGCACCGTGGGGATTGTGGCGCCTGCGGATTGAAAGGGTTGGCGGGTGGGTTGGAGGGTGGTTGTAGCGAGCGTTGAGCTGCCAAGGGAGCGGAGCGCAGGATGCAGCGGGCTGCAGAGTATGCACCCCGCAGAGCCTCTTCACGCGACACCCAGCGCTCTCAAATACCCTTGCCCCCAGCCCCTGCCCACTCACTCGACACCGTCTGCCCCAGCGGCTTGACGTCCCTGGTTAGCCCCAGCACTCTTGGATACCCAACTACCCCCTCCTGATTTTTCCGCCCACTCACTCGACACTGTCTGCCCCAGCGCCTTGACCTCGCTGGACAGCTCCTCAATGGGCAGCTTGCCCGCGGCCTCCACCTGCAGCAAGGCGGATTGATAAAGCGGCAGGGCGATTCCGTGAGGACACAGGGAGATGGTTGCGGCAATGGCAATGAGCGGCGATCGTGCTGACAACAAGAACACTCGCTGTCTGTAAGTGAGCCACCCAGCCGCACCTGTGCCGCCAGCTGGTCTGCCAGCGCGATGGCCGCCTCCGCCTCCTGGCCCGTCACCGCCACAATGCGCCTGCAACAACAATGATCAAATTGATGTTGAGCAGAACTGCCAAGTTGGCGGCAGTGGCCTGCTTGCCCGTCACCGCCATGACGCGCCTGCGGGGGGCGATTCAGCAATGGGAAGCCCAGGTCAGTTGATACCTGCTGCTTGAGGAGCTGTCCAGCGAGGTCAAGGCGGTCTGAGCAGATGCTGCTGCAAACACAGCCGTCAGTTGATATCTGCTGATGCCCTTCGCTGGCAAGCAGCGCATGGACGGCTGGCGCTGTGTCTTGTATCTTGTATCAAAGGTTGCAAACCTGCCGATGCCTCAGCGCTCACCGCACGCCCTTGGAGATGCCCTCCTCAGTGAGCAGCGCTGGCTCCTCCATCAAGAGCAAATGCAAGTCAAATCAAGGGCTGAAACAACTCACCGCACACCCTTGGAGATGCCCTCCTCGGTGAGCAGCGCGAATGCGCGCGCGCTGGCGGTGTTGTCCAGGTGCGTGCCGCCGCAGAACTCGATGGGGAAGGCCAGGTTGGCGTCTGGTGAGTGGAGGGTGGAAGAAACAAGCGTGTAAAGCCGATTGTTAGATCAAGTCGGAAGGTTGGCATTGCGCGGCAGAACAACTCTTGACTCATTGGCCGGCAAGGTACGTGGCAAAAGCAGGTGCACGCGTCGATTCAAGCTAGAATGAAGCTCACCATTGGCGGGGTCGGCCACCAGCTCATCAACCGACTTGCCCACGGACACCACGCGCACGGGGTCGGGGTACACCTGCGGCAGATAGAAATTCGGGCACAACCCTGTCAAGTGGAGTGCAGCTTGTCAAGAGCAGCACAAGAGAGGTTGATGAGACGGCAGAGGAGCGCGGGATCGGGTACACCTGCGGGCAGCCCAGGAGCGTTTTTGTTAGGGGGCCAGAGCAGGGTGCGGAACGCAGCGCAACGAGTTGCAGCACAGCCAATGGGGGGCAGCCAGCGCGCAGCTCTACAACACAGAACACGGCACCGCACAGCACAACGGGGGTGCCTCGTCAAAGCAGCATGAGAGCGCACCTCGCCAAACACGGCGCGCAGGCCGTTGATGGCCTTGGCCTGCGCCAGCGGCACCTCCTTCTTGAACACTGTGAGGGGCAGGCCAAAGAAAGCGCGAGTTGCAGAAAACGTTTGGTTGCGTTTCTTGGGAAAGTGGGAGGGCCCCTTCTTCTGGTACACTGTGGCGGCAGGGGGATGAGAGGAACACAATTGCGGAGGGAGAGCGGGGTTTATGTGGACAGAGGACAACCATCTGGGAATAAGGAGGCGGCGCCCGCACACCCACACACAGCATGGCACAACAGTCCCTGCCTTCGACGGCCGTGCAGGCCGCAGCACCACGTTGCCAGCAGTGCCGTGCATCTCACCCTGCTGCGGCTGCGCCACAAACTGCTGGCAGATGGCGTCCACCTCCGCCAGCTTGGCGGTGTCAACAATGCCTGCAGGGACAGTACGCACGAATGGTGAGTTTTGCTGACCACCCGTGTGTCAACCGTGAGATTGTTACTAGATGGCTTGCAATCCGTGCCGCAAGCTAGCAAGCTAAACTTGCCGCCCGTTTGTGCAGCTATTTATCCTGCCTGCCTGCACCAGATTTGGATAAACAAGTCGTAGCACAGGCGCCATCAGCTTACAAAATCAATCACTGTGGTAATCAAGTGAAGCCAAGCCAGCCCACCGTTGTTGGAGAAGTCGAAGCGCAGGCGCTCGGGCTCCACAATCGAGCCCTTCTGGCTCACGTGGTCGCCCAGCACCTGCGGAGAAGCAAAGGTGGCACGAATGTGGGTTGACAGCAGAGGTTGCATGTATGCCAAACGAAATGATCCAGGCGACCTTCTTGCTCACATGGTCACCCAGCCGTGCAGGGATGGAGGCAGCACTGCAAGGCTCAGCCGGCGCAACGTGCACAGCGTGCCTTTGGCCGCATGGGGGCACGTGCCAATCACTGCCAACCGCACCCCTCGCAGAAGCATTCAACAGACTCTGCAGCAGCACAGCCACCGCACCCCACCTTGCGCAGCGCGTAGTTGAGCACGTGGGTGAAGGTGTGGTTGGGCATGATCTTGTCGCGCCGGCCGTAGTCCACCCTGCGGGCATTGGTTAATTCCGATCAGAACGGTCGACACAGAGCTAGCACTGCCGCATTCACAGCTATACAGCCACGCGCACATTGCAGGAGCTGGTGGCAAAGGGGGCAGGCGCACCCTTGGCCGTCGCCGCTGCCTTGAGCCACATGCGCAATGCTGCAATGGCAGAGGACTGCGTAAAAGACTCTCCGGCTCACTTGGTGGTCACGTCGTCGCCGACCTTGATCTCGCCCGCCGGCTGCTGGCCCAGGTGCAGCACGTAGCCCGCGGCCACGATGCAGTCCTGTGAAACGGAGCGGTGCAGGGATGGTTGGCCAATCAGTCAGGTGAAGCGCATGCTCCACTACAGGTGTACCGCAGGCTCTGCAACGCGACGTGCAGACGAAAGCAAAAGCAGCAGCAGCAGCACGTCGCCACTCAAGGCGGCAGCAGCAGCAGCAGCAGCAGNNNTGTGTCTAGAGCCAGCCAGCAACAGTGCAACAATTCCTGCTCACCTCCACGGCCCAGGCGCCCGAGGCGGCCGCAACCGAGCCCGTGTCTGCGCACTGGCCGCCGCTCTCAGCATAGAACGAGGTGTCCTGTTGTGCGGGGGGTNGGTGGCANTGAAGGGAGGGTGAGCGCTCCCCAGACCACAGCTGCGCTTGCCGCCACAGTTGAGCCCTGCTGTGTCACTTGTTCTGCCATGTGCCAGCACAGGAGCACCTGCTCCGCCATGCAACCAAGCCCTGCTATGCTACGCGGCAGCCCTGCTTTCCCATGCGACAGCACTGTCAAAAGCACTTTCCCACCTGCAGCACCAGGCCCACAGCCGAGTCAGCCGGCAGCTCCTTGGTGGACTGCACAAAGCCCTCCTTGCTGCACAGGTGACAAGACGGGGACAGCGGGCCGCCGCTGCTCAGTGATACGCCAGGAGGGTTAGCAGGGGCAGCGGAGCGAGCGGGGAGCGATGCATGCGAAAGGGCGCCTGGGCATAGCCTGTCATGCGACACAAACAGGATGCGATTGCGACGGGGTAATGGCACATAATGGGTACAGGCCAGCAGGATGCACGAGCCAAATGTAGGCACTCACCCCAGGATCGCCAGCACCTCATGGAATGCTCAGCAGAAAAATGCAACCAAAAGACACGCGCAAAACAGCGCCACTGCCTTACCCCAGGATGGCCAGCACCTTGGTCTGCACATCCGCCTGGCTGTACTTGGGCTCGTCGTTGGTCAGGGGCACGCCGCTGCAAATTGGGGCGGCGTGGGAGCTAGTTTGAGTTGGAACTCAGCGATGGGGATGGGTGGGGCAGGGCATCTGCGTTGGTCAGAGGCACGCCGCTGCACATTGGGGCAATGAATGTAAGGGTGGGGCTGGGGATGGGTTGGCAGGCGCTGAAGCACAGGCGCCCACACCCGCGCTGCCAAGCCACATCATCCCACGCACCTGTTCTGCAGCCACGCGGTCTCGGCAGCCTGGAACTTGAGGTCGGCGGCGGCGCCCTTCTTCTGGCCTGTGGGGCAGCAAACCGAGCGGGCCGGCCATGGTAAGTCCAGCGCAAGAACCCAGCAGAGGATGGCACCAGCATCGGNCCCCCCCGCCCCTCCAGCAGCACCACAAGCGACACAAAGATCACTTCGGCTGCCCAGGTCGAAACAAGTTACTGCGATATGAAGACTAAGATGGACCATCCGCACGCAACAGCCTTGGCCTGACCCATCTGCTGACGTACCAGCCCCAACACCTCGAGACAACATACAGGCTCTACACTGTTGCACAATCAAAACAAACTCTCACCCGCGCGCGACAGCTCCTTGGCCTCCTCCATCGCCGCCTGGAAGCCCGCCATGTCGACGTGCAGCCCCGCCTCCTGGGCCATCAGCTGCACAAAGGAGAATAATACAAGGGAGGACAGGTTGAGTCTAAAAGCAGCAGGAGGGCAGGGCCATGCCATGTGCAGCCCCGCCTCCTGGGCCATCAGCTGCTAAAANGGGGACAGAAAAGAAGGGCCAGCCCGCCGGGTTTGGTGGCGAAGCCCAGGTGTACCACAGCCTGAAAGTCCAATGCTATGCCAAAACAATGCAACAGAAAAATGCAACAACACGCACCTCGGTGAGGTCCACGGGGAAGCCGTACGTGTCCCACAGCGTGAAGGCGTCCCGACCAGCCAGCTTGCCGTCCTTGGCGCCTGCGGGCAGGGACGCAATCAGGGGGAGGTTGGCGGTCGGTAAGAGGGAAGAGAGGGCGGGCAGTGAGTCAAACTTGCTGTCCCTGGCAGGGGAACATCTGCTGGCTGCAAGCTGAGGCCCGCTGGGCATGTGTACATTAACGCTGTCCAGCCCCACCGCTAGCTGCAGAGCGGCGGCGGCGGCACCGGTCTGCAAATATGCCCAGCCCCGGCCCTTCAGCTCACTGGAGGCCATCTTGTGGAACTGCTCCAGGCCCTTGACCAGGGTTCGCGAGAAGGTGGCCTCCTCGTCCGCAATGATCTCCCTGCGGAGGGGGAGGTGAGGTGAAAATAGTTCAGCCGGTGGGCACGCAGGGCAAAGGCTGTGTTCCAGAAGGTGGCCTCCTCGTCCGCAATGATCTCCCTGTGCAGGCACAACAGGGAGACAGGATTGAATCGATGCACAGCTTATGCAAAAACCAAGCAGAAAACTGCATACAACCAAACCCACCTGATCTGGTCGCGGGCACGGTTGAGCTCAGGGTAAATCGCAGGCAGCCCGCAGCTACCGAGATATAAACACGGTTGGTCGTGTCACGTATGGAAACATTCCCCCACCTGATCTGGTCGCGGGCGCGGCGCAGCTCGGGGTAGGCATCGCCCATGTGGTCGGCCACCGCGTCCACCAGGGAGGAGAAGAAGCCCTCCTTGGCGCCTGCGAAATACATATTGAGAAGCTTGTTGGAGGGGGGAAATGTGTCGAAAAGTACAGTTGTGAAGCACACAGGCGTGTGGCCACCGGGCTGGAGAAGAAGCGCTCCTTGGCGCCTGTTTGGGGAGAACAATTAGGGTTGAGGAAACAAACTGCATGAGCCAATCGCACAGCCAGCGCGGCTTGCATTTGGATGCAAACAGCAGCTGCTAACTGCGCTGTCTGCCGCCACACTCACCCAGCACCTCACGGCCGTAGCGCACAGCGCGGCGCAGCACGCGGCGCAGCACATACTCGCGCCCCTCATTGCCGGGCCTGAGCAGAGTGGAGTGACAAATTGGAGGGTGGTGTCAGCAGCAGGGCAATGCAGGCAGGCCGGCTTGCCAAGGCTGCACGGTGCATGCACATTCGCACGCAGGCGGGCAGCAGCACTGATGCACCCGTCGCTTACGAGCAATGCAGCGCCACATGCAGCCCCTCCCCGCACCCCACCCCTCCCTCACCGCGCGCCGTCGGCGATGGCGAAGCACAGCGTGCGGATGTGGTCGGCCACCACGCGGTACGCCATGTCCTGAAACACAGTACGCGGTGAGGCAAGATGCCTTGATTCCAGCGTAAGAACGTACAGACGACTCCACCGAAGCTCCCCTCCCAGCGTTACCATGCCCCAGTTTGTCAACCCTCCCCATCCCTACTGTAACCTCTCCCCCTCCCCACCTTGTTGCCCACGTCCTCGGCGCCCAGGCGGTCAGTGTAGGGCTCGGGGTGGCCCGTCGCCTTCTGAATCGCCTCAAAGAGGGGGCCTGCGGGGCGGGATGAACACACGTTCAGTGCGGCGCATGAAGCGTCGAAAATAAGAAGCTGTGCAATGCCACCGTCGGCCGCGCAGTGGCCGCTGTGTCAGAAATGCTCCAGTTGTCGCAGTACTCCAATTCTGACATGGCCTTTTCTGAAACCAAACCCAACTCAATATTCAACAAAGCCTCACCGAACACGTCGGTGGCGTAGTTGGACATCTTGCCCTGCAGCACAGAGGTCACGCGCTCCAGGCCCGCGCCTGCAGGGGTGGAGAAATATCAACAATGACACTCAGCAGGGCACTGGGCACATCAGCAGAGCAGGCCGCAGCAAAGGCCGTGCGCTGCAACGCCGTTGCCACCAAATTAGTGGCGACGAGCAATGTGGAGCGTGAAAGGCGCACCGGTGTCCACGTGCTTGGCGGGCAGGTTGACCAGCTCGCCGGACGGCTCGCGGTTGAACTGGATGAACACCTGCATCAGGGAGGAGGTGGGGAGCGTGAGGCAATGAGCTGATCATCTGCTTGGGGAAGAGAAACCAGCTCCATTGGTCCAGGTTCTCTAGTATGCCACCGCAGTTTGGTTGGCGGCGCCGGAACTGCAGCTCACCCAGCACCTCATTCAGCCACTCTGAACATAACCAGCAGCGCACCAGGTTCCAGATCTCCAGCACCTCGCCGCTGTGGGGTGGATATCCAGACGGGAATTACATTCCTTCCATCCAACAAACACCCCTACCAACAACTAGCCCGCGCACCAGGTTCCAGATCTCCAGCACGTCGGGGCTGGCCCTGTTGCCCTTTTCAGGGGCCCACACCTTAGCCCACTCCTTGCAAACCAACGCAGTCAATCACCAACGCGCACCAGGTTCCAAATCTCCAGCACGTTGGGGTCGTCCATGTTCACCAGCTCCGGCACGTGCCGCCCGCCGATGCGGTCAAAGTGGATCTCTGCACCAAATGGGCAAACAGGCATGCTCCTGGTAAATACAGGGCAGGCTGCCCATCTCCCGCTTGCAATGATTGCAAGCCCAGTCACTGCAAGCTGCAACATCACCCGTGCACGGGCCGCACCCAATCTACCACAAGTTGTCTTTGCAGGCCACCCCAGGTATCAACTGCCCTGGCTCCCTACACTGCCCCGTGCTGGTTCCCTGCACTGCCTCACCCGTGCAGGGTCCGCACGGTCCCTGGTCGCCCATCTCCCAGAAGTTGTCCTTGCAGCCAAAGGGCAGCACGCGGTTGGCGGGCAGGAACTGCAGCCAGATGTCGCGCGCCTCCTCGTCCGCCGGCAGGCCCAGCGCCTCGTCACCGCCAAAGTAGGTGGCGTAGAGGCGGTCGGAGGGCAGCTTGTACACCTGTGGACGGAAGGCAACGGAACAGGTGGAACAGAAGATGTCAGGCAGCAGCTTCCACGACCGTGGACTTCCAGCGGCTGCTCACACAGCTGCCCACCGAGCGCATGCACCCACTGGCTGCCGCACCTCGGTCAGCAGCTCCCAGGCCCAAGTGATCGCCTCGCGCTTGAAGTAGTCGCCAAACGACCAGTTGCCTGCAGGGGTTCGTGAATTTTGGAAGGGGTTAGCGCACCACAGGGATGCTTGTCTATAGCTAGAGCAGTTGCCAAACGACCAGTTGCCCTGGCAGCCGGGCGGGCAGGGAACAATGATGCTGGTTGGCACAGCACAATTGGCGCAGGTGCACATGGTACTTGCTGTCAGGCCTTGCTCAGCTTGGCATGCAGGGTCCCAGCCTGGCCGGCAGCAGCAGAAGCAGCAGCAGCGGCGGTAGCGGGCCGCCTGCTCACGCACGTGTGCAAAGGGCAGCGCACCAAACATCCCAACAAGAGAACCCCACAAGCACAGCAGCCATAATCAAAACAAGTGCAAAGCGCACCAAGCATCTCAAAGAAGGTGTGGTGGTAGTTGTCCTTGCCCACATCGTCCAGGTCGTTGTGCTTGCCGCCGGCGCGGATGCACTGCAGGCGGGGAACGACGCATGTTGCAGGTTGGACAGTAGCCCTACATGACTGCCTAGCCATCGGCAACAGTAGCGACGCCATTTGCTGCAGCGCGTCTGAATTGATGGCGTGGCAGCAGCCAGACAAGGATGGCGGCAACAACTGCACGTGCCAGCCACCTGCAGCTGCACGCCTTGTGCATGTTGTTGGTACGTTTGAGCATTGATTGTGCTTACTGCACTATCGCACGCACCTTCTGGCTGTTGGCTGCGCGCCTGAGCAGATCTCTGACCCACCAGTCAACCGAGCAACAGATGTGCGAGAGAAGAAGCAACGCAAGCCCGTGCTGCACCCACCTTCTGGCTGTTGGCCGCGCACTTGAATAGCATGACAAGAAGCAATGCCCATCCTTGCACCCACCTTCTGGCTGTTGGCTGCGCGCTTGAGCTTGGCAAAGTCGGAGTTGGGGTCCACGGTGCCCAGGAAGATGGGCTTGAACTGGTTCATGCCCGCATTGCTGCACGGCACGGGCAGCAGGGGAGCGCGCACATGCAGCAACCAATCAGCACGGCGCTGCATCCGGCCGCCACAACAGCAGCAGCATCCGCTGCCGCCGCAGTCGCTTCCATGGCTCCATGCACCCAGCAGCACCGGCAGCGCAGGTTAGGCAGCACACAGCGCCTGCTCTGTGCCCACCACGGGCGCAGCATGCATGCATGGGAAGCAGGCAGCAGGCAGCGGCGGGCGGCACCTGAACAGCAGGGTGGGGTCGTTCACGGGCACGACCAGGGAGGAGGGCACATGGGTNTGSTCNGCRKCWGYAGMAGNAGNWGYAGNTRGTSASCKASSYGRCNCGASCMGKYGNTRCYGNANCCA
>JADXDR010000007.1:47527-125612 GCA_025026875.1 Chlorella ohadii
ATGCACCTGCTGCCGCCACTGCTGCCTGCGTGCCGCCGCCGGCCGCCACCGGGCCAATCTGGCGGCCTGATCGCATTGACATCCGCACCAACGGCGACCCCCGCCCCAGTTGCACTTGCCCTTGCTGCGGAAGAAGTCGATGAACGCACTCCTAACCCGCGCCACGGGCCACTCCACGCTGTTGGAGTCACCGCCGCTGCCCATGGTTGCCAGCACCCTGAATGTGGTGCGGGGAGGGTGGCAGGCCGCTGCGGGGCGGAGCAGGGAGCGGTGGCTCAGTGCTGTGCGCACGCTCTGGCTCAGGCTGAAGNCCAGAGGGGCGACTCAGCATGAGTATCGGCGTGAGCAGCGGGCCCAATGCCCAGCTGGGCGATCGGGGCGCCCTTGGCAGCGGGCGCCAGCAGGGCACTGCATGAGGCCCCCTTGGCTCCCCTGGCACGTGCAGCGCTGCTATCGGCACTGAGCAGTAGTGTTCTTTTGGTTGCACAAGCGGCAGACCGTTTGCACGCCTTCTAGCCACGCTCGCAAACGCAACTCGAGCACAAGGTCCCTCAGGCGGAGCTCCAAGCAGTTGCACACGCCCGCAGCAGCCATGGCAGACGAGGGAGAGGACCTGTTCGGCGGAGGGTGAGGCCTGGCGGGCTCCTGGCAGGCGGCGGCAGCCCTGGCGACGCNATGGCCGCTTGCCGAGCTCCTGGTAGACATGCCAAAGCACCAATAGTACCACTCAAAAGCATGCCCAGCCCTGAATGCGCCCCGCCGCTCCTGGCTTGCCGCTGCCGCCGCCGCTGCCGCCGCCGTTCTCCTCCTCCCCTTGCTCACCCTCCATGCGCACACGCCTCCCTCCCTCGTCTCACAGCTTTGACGACTTTGGAGACGAGGAGGTGGCGGAGCAGAACCCCTGGGCCGAGGAGGAGGAGCTGGGGGAGGGGCTGGACCAGCAACAGCAGGAGCTGGCAGGTGGGCGGCAGGGCTGGCTCGCGTTAGGAGGGCAGGCCCTCGGGCCAGGTTCTTGCCAACCAGGGAATGAGAGGCTGCAATTGTTATTCCAGGCGGCTGTTTGCAAGCAGCTGTGCATGCCTGCCGCTGCTGCTCCAGCCTGCACAGTGCTTCCCACACCCAGCACGTCTGTTCATGTGCCCGCATGCCTGCCTGCCACGCCGCAGGCGAGCAGCAGGTCGAGATTTTGGAGCAGGCGCTTCCACATCAGACCTGAATGCTCATGGCCGTCAAATGTTAACAACTTTTGTCTGCCCGCCACACCGCAGGCGAGCAGCAGGTCGAGATTTTGGAGCAGGGGCCCGGCCAGGCGGCGCCGGCGGCGCAGCAGCAGCGCATCACAACACGCTACCTCACCAAGTACGAGAAGGCGCGCGTGCTGGGCACGCGAGCGCTGCAGGTGCGGGTCTGCAGCTGAAGGGCGGCAACCGTTAGGCTGCCGGTTGGATGGGTGCTTGGGATGTGCGTGCGCTGCAGGTGCGCATGTGTCGCACGACTTCTGGTCATGCACAGGTGGCTGGCTGGTTGCTGCAATGCATACTTAGAGTCGCACTCGGCCTGCCTCCCCCTCGACGCTGCCCTCAAATCTCCATCAACGCCCCCGTGTCGTGGGCGCCGTTGCTGAGCTTATGACAACTGTGCTGCTGCACCNCCCTCCCGCTTGCAATGCGTCCAGATCTCCATGAACGCGCCAGTCATCGTGGGGGTGGGCGCCATGTTGTTATGTGGCTTATTGCAACTGCTGCTGGCTGCACCCTCCCTTCATTCAGATCTCCATGAACGCGCCAGTCATGGTGGAGGTGGGCACCGAGACCGACCCGCTGGAAATTGCGTACAAGGAGCTGCGCGAGAAGAAGATCCCCTTCATCATCCGGTGAGCGTCAAAGATTGGACGCATGGAGGTTGTGAGATGAGTATGTGCAAGGAGCTGCGCTTGAGGAGGTTCCGCCTGCCTCACTTTGCGCTCTTGCTCAGTACAACGGCTGTGCTCCCCGGTGCTCCACCCAAGTGCTTCATCAGAAACTGAAACCAGAGGACGCCCCGCCTTGCTATGCCCCCCCGCAGGCGCTACCTGCCGGACAACTCGTACGAGGACTGGAGCCTGAGCGAGCTGATCATCCCGGAGCGATAAAGCTTTTATTGCGGTGCCAGCGGGTGCTGTGACACCAGCGGCACGCGGTGCTGCTGCTCGCTGTGCAGGAATTGGCCTGTTTTTTCTGCAGTTCAAATAGTTGGTTTTGAGGGATGCGTACCCCTCTGTAAGCACGGCACGGAGGATCCGCAGGCCGGCTGGCCCGACAGCGGAGCTGGGACACTGGGTTGCCGAGCGCTAGATCCTTCTGCTTGGCAGCTCGCCAGGCAGGGCAGGGCAGCAAGGGGGCGTTACGATAGCTGTATGAACGCTGGCCATCTCGTGTCCCACTTAACATGACAGCGGCAGCTGCAGGATGCGCCTGCTGACCGCTCGACAGCAGGGGCATGCGGCAGCTTTTATCCATGGCTAGCATTCAAACTTGCCACCCAGGGGTTGGCACGCAAGTTGCAGCAACCATCAGTGGCCGGGGCACCGAATTAGTGCACGGATACCCCCGACACACATCTGTGGCAGCTGACGGCGCCCAGCGCGGCAGGCCACGACAAGGGTCGCGCCAGCCAGCCGCGCTCAATCTCCCTCCCTACGTACGTGCCGACTGGCCCGAGCATGCTATGCTGCGACTGCCCGCTGCTGGGGCGGGGCGCACCCTGGGCGCCGCGGCCTGCGCGCTTGGGCTGCTGACGGTGGCTCTGGCACTCGAACACCAGCACGAGCAGCAGCAGGCGGGCGCAGGTGAGGCGCCGGGCTCCCGGCCGGCGGCGGCCGCCGCTCGCCGCCGCTCGCGGGCCGCGTCGTGAGCGGAATCAATTTGCTGGCAGCAATCGCCGCAGCTGCGCGCCGGAGCATTGCTGTATGTTCATGGACGCTGCCTGATTTCTGTTCAGTTTGCCAGAACGCGTACAAACAGTCCTGGCGCTGTCCTTTACCCCGTTGGTCCTTGCTCTGCCGCTCCTCCCCCCTTGCATTGCTCAGGCCATGGGGAGCGCGGGCAGCTGGCCGGCTTTGTATGGGGCGCCCTGGTGGGCGCCGTCATTGTGCTGCTGTTCTCCTACCTGTCCTGGCGGCGGCAGGAGCTGCAGCTTGAACAAATCGCCGCCGAGCGCGAGCGGCTGCTGGCATTTGAGCAGCGCCGCCTGCTGCTGCGCCAGGCCCGCCACCCGCTAGCCGACCACGCCGGCAGCGGCAGCGGCAGCGGCAGTGGCAGCGGCGGCAGCGGCAGCGCGCATGTCAGCGCGCTGGGCGCTCTCGGCGAGGAGGCGGCGGCGGCGCAGCACCCACAGCCCGCGGCCGCTGCGCCGGCGGGTGCTGGCGCCAGCCCGCCGTCTACCCCGTGGGGCCGCCAGTGTGGAGAGCGGGGGGACGCACTCCTCTGCCTCCATGCTCACGCCCCGCCGCAAGACGGAGCTGAAGATGATTGAGGAGTTTCTGTGCACGGTGAGCAGCCCCTGAGTAATACGAAGTGTTGTGCCCATGGCTGCTGCTAATGAGCTGGGTGTGTTATGTGAGCGTGGTGGTCCAGCTGCTGCGCGGTGGATGGAACGATGTGGCAAGAGTGCCATGCCATTTTCTGTGCTGCTGCTGGCTGCGCGTGCTCAAACGGTCGAGGTGCAATGCTGACCTCGCTCTGCATTTGAGGACAGCCGGCTGTTCCGCATGCTCTTCACGCTTGCACCCACCCGCCTGCCTACCCCCGTGCCGAATCGCAGCTGGTGGGACGCGGCAGCGGCAGCAAGGCCAGCCGCAGCTCCACAGCCGACAGCGGCACCTCGAGCAGCCCTCTCTCCCTGCACTTTGGCCCTTCCCCCTCCCGCTCGCCCCTCACCCGCTCCGGCCAGCAGACTGGGCTGGTGTCAAGCGGGCATGCGGCGGCGGGCCTGACCCGAACCGACCTGGAGAAACTGCCGGCCGGCTTTGCAGACAGTGAGTGGGCTAGAGTTGCAACGGGTAGTGAACACATGCAGCCTGCCGGGAAGCCTGTGTTGCTTTCTTGCACTGCAGCCAGGATGCCGTTTTAGCTGTGTTGCACACAGATGGTGTGCCAGCAGCGTGTGCCACCCAGCCAGCCTCCAAGCTGCGCAAATTCACCATGCTGCCCGGATCTGCGCCTGCTGAGACAATACAGAGACAGCTGCTGGTTGCCCATGCCGTGCTCCTGCCTCATGGTTGTCCCTCACAGCTGGTTGCCCATGCCATGCTCATGCACCCTGGCTGTCCCTCACAACCTCCGGCCATCGCTCCATCCCTATGCCTGCGCCTCCCTGCTCTCACCCACAACCTCCGGCCATCGCTCAACCCCCTGCCCGCAGTCTCTCCCGCCGACATCTCACTCATCAAGGAGCTGGGAGAGGGCAGCTACGGCGAGGTGAGGGCGGCCTGAATTTGGCTCTGAGAGGGCGATTGTGAAATTGTGGTTGGTGCTGTGCTCGGGACCAGCAGCGAAGTCCAACCTGACCCGACGCATTGCTGGATAGCTTCGTTTCGCTCAAGTTTCACACAACCACTGTTTTTTTTCTCGCGCTTCTTTCAGGTGTGGCTGGCCTCCTACTGCCAGACCCTCGTGGCGGTCAAGATTGCCAGCCGGGCGCGGCACGCCAACCTGACCGCCACGCTGCAGCAGCAGGAGACGCTGCGCAACCTGCGCAACGAGGCCTCCCTCATGGCCACCCTCAACCACCCCAACAGTGAGTGATGGTGCTGCTGGGTGCGCCTGGTCTCTGGCGTTGCCAGCTTGCTGGGCAGACGGGCTGCATGGTCAACATGTGGGCAGCCACCCAGCTTGCAACAAATGTGCACCACAGCCAACCAGGCGCACATGCCTGCTGCACACCCGGCCCACTCACCCCGCCACCCCCATGCTGCGCCCCCCTGCAGTCTGCCGCTACTTGGGGGCGTGCCTGGACCCTCCCCTGATGGTCATGGAGTGAGTGGTGCACCGTAATGGTTGCTTTCAAGGGGGAGCCGCCCTGGCGCTGCACAGGATTCTGCTGCATCTCAGCTACCCGCTTCAACCCCACCCTGCCCCGGCACCAGCCTGCTGCCTGGCTAGCNACCCAGTCCATTCGNACCTNGATCCCTNGGTCCCAATGTACTGCCTGTACTGCCCNACAGGTANCTGCGCCAANGNAAGTCGCTCAATGCACCTGTCCCTACCAACTTACTGCCTTTACTGTCCGCAGGTACTGCTCCCCAAGCAGTCGCTCGCTGCACCCGATCTTTACCAACCTACTGCCTTCACTGCCGCATAATGCCTCTGCTGCCCACAGGTACTGCGCCAAGAAGTCGCTTGATGCGCTGCTGGCCGATGCGACGGTCAACCCAGAGGTGCGCTGACGCTGTACGCAGCAGGGCCGTGCAGCTGGGCAGAGCTGCCTGCTGGCCCCAAGAGCTGTCACAATGCTTGGCACGCCCTGGCGCGCAAACGCTGCATGCCAAGTTGACAAGCAAGCTGCACCGCCGGTCCCATCGTCTCCGATGAACCATGCTGAACAACAGCCATTGCCCTCTTTCCACCGGCAGCTGCGCAAGGAGCTCACCTGGGACCGCTTGCTGGGCATGGTGCTGGATGCCGCCAATGGTGAGTGCCCTGCCCTGGTTGCTTGCAAACCCTTGTCGCCCTGTGGCTTGAGGCCGCCCCGGCAGCGCGTGTGCTTGCAGCGCTAGCCGGTGTTGCATCCAGAGCAGCAGTTGACGCTCATGGCTGTGCCGCCACACCCCNTGCCCCGCAGGCATGAARTTCCTGCACACCCGCCAGCCCGCGGCCGTTGCGCACCGGGACCTAAAATCAGCCAACCTGGTGAGAATCAATCATTCTCTGGGCTGGTTNGGCGCTGGCTTACGTACCCACCCGTGCAGAAGATCACCTGCCTGTTATGCCGGCACACGTGTGACCAAGCGCCATGCCTTGCGACGCCTCCTCCATTCAGCACTGCCGCTAGAATGCGTTTCCAAACTTCCCCTGCTGCGCCTGGCCCCTTCCCCCTCTGCCTTGTGCAGCTGGTGGACGCCAGCTGGCACGTCAAGGTGTCTGATTTCGGCCTCTCGCGAGCCGTGGACGCCTCCAAGGCCGCCAGCACCGTGCTGGTCACCAACCCTCGGTGAGATCATCTGGGTGTTCTTTGTGGAGCTTGTTGGGACACTGTTATCAAAAGCACCGTGCTGGTCACCAACCCTCGGTGAGGCCGTGAGTAGTTGCGAAAGCAGGGTTCTGTCTGGGGACATGCTGGGATCTGCACGCGCTGCTGCGTAGTGGTAGTTGCTGTGCTACGCACTTGCATCAACCCAGCCCAGCGACCGCAAAGTATCCGCTAAATGAATGACTGGCACCTGCTGCGCCTCCCTCCGCTGTGCCAGGTGGCTTGCCCCCTGCGTGCTCAGCGGGCTGCCCGGCCAGCTGGCCGCAGACGTCTGGGCCTTTGGCACCGGTGAGCTGCCTCGCTGCTGTTGCAGGGGTAGTGGGGCAAGAGCAGGTCTGTTGAAGTTTGCCAGCACATGGCCGCCTGCGGCAGGACCAGCTCAGCCCGGCTCTTAGTGATCAGGCACTTGATCCGGCTCTTGATCCGGCTCTTGAGCAGGCACCTGAATTTCCCGCCCTGCTGCGCGATGCAGTGATGTGGGAGGTGGCGACCTGGCAGCTGCCCTTTGAGAACCTCAACCCTTACCAGGCAAGTGCCGGGCTCTTGGCACCATGGCTGACCTCGCGTGCTGGCTGCACTGCAGAGCCGTTGCTCAGCACCTTGGCTTGCACTTTGCAGCAAGCTCTCCGTGTGACCCAGCTGACCACCCCGCCACCCCACTTCTCGCCCACCCTGCCAGCCCCTCACCAAATTCGTCCTCCCACGCACCTCACCCGTTTTCCGCAGATCATTGCGCTGGTGCGGGAGCAGGGCACCGACAGCCTGCAGCTGCCGCCCCCTGACCAGCTGGCTGCGGGGCCCTTTGCCGCTCCCGGCAACTATGAGGCGTACCACCAGCTGATGCGGGATTGCAGGTGGGTGCTGCAGTTTGGAGCAGTTGTGAGTGGTGGCTGTTGCAGACTGTAAGGAAGTGTGAGGGGGCAAATGCGCAGACACATGCCTGCTCATGCAAAACCGCAGATTGGGGTGTCGTGTAGTGTGGGGATCAGGGCCCCACAGGAAGGGTGGCCAGTCCCCAGCCAGCACGGCTGTTCCCAGCGACCTGCCACCCCCTGCCCTCCCAACTGCTCACATCCCCACTCTCGCTGCTCCCTGCCCCCTCCCCCTCCCGCCAGGGCCGCCGACCCCAACCAGCGCCCCTCCTTCGCTGAGATTGTGGGCCGGCTGGCGGGCATTGTGGAACAAGAGACGCATGCGCGGCACCCCGAAGTTGACCTGGCTCGCCGCTCCCCCTCCGCCCCCGCCGAGACCCTCAAAACCTTCCGCCTGCCGCCCGACGGCCCCGCACACAAGAGCGCCATTGCCGCACTGCAGCGCCGCCGCTCAGCGCTGATCCAGGGGAAGCCCAGCAGCGGTGGCGGCGCGCCTGCCGCCACCACCACTGTCGGCAGCGCCCCTGCAGCCAGCACCGCTGGGAATGCCCCTGCTGGGGTGACCATCCCTGGCGCTGCTGGCAGCGCGCCGGCTGCAATCGCCATTGCCGGTGGTGCCGCGCAGGGCGCAGTGGCGAGCGAGGCGCCTGAGGGCAGCGCTGGTGGCGGTGCCACCACTGGTAGTGGCAGCGCTGAGGGCGGGGCAGCGGATGCGGCACCCGCACCTGGCGGCAGCGCCGGCAGCGGCGCAGGCAAAGCAGCGGAGGCAGCCACAGGCGCTGCTGGTGGCTTTGGCCAGCTGGCAGTCTCAGCGGCCGTTTTGGCGCCTGTAGCAGAGGAAGCCGCGGCAGCACAAACCGTGGCAGCGGCAGCTGAGGAAGCTGTGCTTTCCAAGGTGGACACCGGCGCTACAGACGCGCCCCGCAGCCCCATGCCCACGGACGCAGCGCCGCTTGACTTCACCAGGAGCTGAGGCGCCCGCCGCACTGCCACAGCCCCTGCGGCTGCCACCTGTGCCTGGCGGCTGCCTTTCCAGGCCCTGGCCGCCCATCGCTTGAAATCCTTTCAGTGTACTCACCCCTCGCCCACCCTGTGTCTCACACCCCGTGCCGGTACACACACCGGCTGTCCAAGACCTGCGTGTTGCACACATCACCCTCCTTTTGATTCATTGGTGGGACCCTTTCAGGAGTTTTCTACCCAATCTGCATACCAGTAACCCAGAGTATGGGTGGCCTCACCTCTGCACTGCAGCCAGCCAAACACCCACCCACGCACACACATACACACCCAAACCCACCCTCGCATTGCAGTTGTTTGTCGGGGCCCAGCCCGGCCAACGGGCAGTCTGCTTGCGAGCCTATTCAGATCCATGGCACACTCGCTAGCCAGCCGTTCACAACCAACGCAATCACACACACCCATTTTTCCCCGATGTGCTTTTTTCCCCGTCTGCGTGCCGCGTTTGAGAGCCCGTCCCCACCCGCCGATGCCTGTGCACTTTTCCCCCCTGTGTTTCACATTTCTCAGCGTGTCATTCTTTTCCGTCGTGGTGATGTAGACGCAACAACATATCGCTCTGCCATAGGGGGAACTGCGGGCCAACTAACCAGGCACTAACAAGCAGAAAGAATGGGTTGCGTGGCGTTGCAGCTGTTGCAGTGGCAGCCATTGGACGCTGGTGACGTACACGATATTTGCAGCAAGGAGCAGACGCTGTGTCGCACGGTGGCGCAGTGCCCTCAAATTAGGAGGGCAGCGCGGCAGCCAGGGCCGCCACCGCCGCCTGCAGCTCAGCGGCATGCTGCGCCAGGCGCTCCAGGATGAATTCAAGCGAGTGCCAGCGCAGCAGGCCATCAATGCCCGCGCCGCTGCCTGCATCGTGCCAGCTGGAGCAAGGCGTGCCCAGCGGTGCCACATTGTGCGCCACATGTGCTGCCGCCGCCGCCGCCACTCTGGCTGCTGCCTGGGCTGTTGCCCCAGCGCCGCCAACCGATGCATCACCTGCTGGGTTACTGCCGCTGCCGCCCGCCGCCGCCGCCTGCAGTGCCGCAAGCTCGCGGTAGAGGGCAGCCCGGTTGTGGCGCGAGCCGCGGATCAGCGCAGCAACCCCGTCTGCCAGCGCCTGCACCGCCGCCGCGGCAGCCGCCTCTGCAGGCGCCGGCTCGTTGCTGTTTGGCGGTGCTCCGGATTTGACTGCTGTGGCATCCCCATCCTGCCACTGCTGCTGCTGCTGCTTCAACTGCCGGGCATCACCGACCCTGACTGACATGCGCTGCAGGGCGGCATCCAGCTGCACGGCTGTGTGCCGAAACGCTGCATCTGCCAGGCGCGGCAGCTGCTCCAGCAGCTGCTGGCCATGCACGCCCTGGAGGCTGCGCAGCTGCTCGGGCGCAAAGCCCTCGGCCTGCGACGCATGCAGCATCCACAGCAGGCGCACACATGCACGCCCCGCCGCTATCACGGCTGCCACCAGGGCAGGCGGTGCCAGCTGTCGCTGGCTGTCTGCCCAGGGCCAGGCGGGCAGCCAGAGCAGCAGGCGCCCCGCTGCCGCTCGCCCCATGAACACCTCTTTGCGCGCAGCTGCCTGGCTTTCGGCAGCCTGCTTAAAAGCCACCAGCACTCCGTCCAGCATTCCCTCCACTGCAGCCTGCTCAGATGGAGCTGCCGCACGGCCGCCAAGCGGTGCTGCCGCTGCCGTTGCCGCTGGCGCCTGCATGGCCCCCGGGCCAAGGGCCCCTGCCGCCTCCAGCGATGCCGCGTAGCTGTGCCACACGCCGCCGGCCAGCTGGGCCAGCTGGCACAGCGCAGCGTGCATGTGCTGCAGCGCCTGGCAGCTGGCGGTGGTGGGCAGCAGGAATGTGGAGACGAGCGCTGAGAGCAGGACGCCGCCCAGCACGCCCAGCACGCGGGCCAGTGGTACCGTCAGGATGTCGGCGCTGGGCGGAACCAGCAGGACCATCAGCGTGGTGATGGCAAACAGCTTGCCGCTGCGGGGCGGGCAGGTGGGGGCAGGCGGGGCGGGCAGGGTGTGGCAGGGCTCGGCATCGGCCTGGCAGGGGCAGCAGGGCGTGCAGCAGGCAGCAGCGCTGCACACAGCATGAGCCTGGCCGCCACCCGATTGGCTGCCTTGCACCCATAAGCAAAGCCCCAGCATACTCACGCGTAGCTAAACGATGAGTGCTCGCCCCAGCAGTGGCCCGCCCCCGCCAGCAGCGGCGCCATCACGCTGAGGTACGCTGGGCCGCGGCAGGCCGCCAGCAGGCCGCATGCCAGCAGGCCGCCCAGCAGCGTGCCGACGGTGCGCTGCGTCCACATGGCGGCCGCCTGGCCCAGCACTGGCAGTGTGATCACGACGACCTGATGCGGGAGGGACAGATGGGCGGCTGGGTTGCCAGTGGGCAGCGCTAAGGGCACATGGGTGCAGGTGCATGCCCGGGGCCAGGGCCAACAGGGCGCGCTTGAAGACGAACAGGGAGCAGCCGCTGTAGGCCAATGTCCAATGCTCTCCGGCATCAGGCCACCCCAACCGCTGGTAACACAAAGTGGCTTGGGCTCACCGTGATGGCGGCCCACAGGAGCCCATCCGACAGCGCTTTGTCTGCCGTCACGCTGGACGGCAGGCAGAAGAAGAGGGCCGCTGGCAGGGCCACGCCCGTCCCCACGCGCACGCCTTGCACAATGTGGCGGGCGGGGGGCCGCCAGGATGCCAGCACCAGCCGCATCTGCGCTGCGGCAACCATGCGGCGCCGTTGGCCGGCCGTTGGCTGGAGGCAGCGGCGGCGGCGACAGGGGGTCTGCCGCACGGCCTAAGCGCCCGTCCCGGCCTCTGCCTATGCGAGAGCAAGTCTGCTAGTCCGGCTGGATGAGCAGCCCAAACCGGTTTTGGGGCTCGTGCTCGAAAGGCGCACAAGCACGTTTGTGCCTGCAGCTGCACCAGCCGTCCACACGCGATTGTGAAGGATCAGGCGCACAGGCGCGCTTGGGCGCACACCTGGTTTCATGGTTACTGCATGCGCCCGCTCCATCTCAGCGAGCCGCCTTCGGCACAGCACCCCTTACCTTTGCCTCGCTGCCTTTCTGGCCTGTAACTCCACTCCTTCAGTTTCTGCGCCGCTTGCAAGCAAATCACTGCTCTCTGCCATCGCTGCTGCAAGTGTTCCCCAGCGCAGTTGTCGTGACGGCACAGGCAGCGCCGGATGGGCGCTCTCCCTCCTCCGCACCGCCTGCGGGCGGGTGCGCAGTTCTGGATCCAGATTCACAGAAACTAGGTGTGACACATATCACGCAATCGACACTTCAAAGCAGATGAGCAGCGCTGCTGCATGTTACCAGCCCGTCAAGAGCTGCCAACCGCCCTCGCGGCACTGAGCAGGCGGCAGGCGCGCTTGTGTGCCTGCCAGTCCTGCTTGTTGCATGCCTCGCAGCAGTAGCGCACCAGGCGGCAGCCGCTGCAGCGCCGCCCCTTCAGCGCTGCCTCGCTGTCTTCCGCCAGCTTGGTGCAGCGGGGGTTGGCGCACGCCCGCAGCGCCAGCGCCCGTGCTCGGCGCAGCGCCAGATCGTCTGGACTTGCCTCCGGCTGGGGGAGCGGCAGGGCGGCCTC
This sequence comes from Chlorella ohadii, assembly GCA_025026875.1. NCBI lineage: Eukaryota > Viridiplantae > Chlorophyta > Trebouxiophyceae > Chlorellales > Chlorellaceae > Chlorella > Chlorella ohadii. The sequence goes on from JADXDR010000007.1 coordinate 59,231, forward strand.
CGGCAGCGGGGAACGGCTGTAAAGGGTGAGCAGGCGGCCCATCTCAGGCAGGGTTGCTGCATCCACATCCGCTTTGAGCAGCTTGTCGACAGCAGGGCTGCTGCCACTGCTGCTGCTACTGACTGCCGCTTGCTGCTCCCGTGCGCAGCGCTGAAGCCACTGCAGCAGCAAGCGCATGATAGATGCCAGCGTTGGCTTGGCCTGCAAAGGGAATGGATGAAATGCAGCGGCGGTGGGCAGGTTGGCACACCTACCAGCAGTTGCAGTGCACTGCAGATGAAGCTGACCGCGTCACTGACTGGTCCATGCCAAGCGAGCTGTGCACACCCTGCAACCCACACACAAGGCAGCCCCCGAAACGCAAGCTTGCCAAAGCGCAAGCGGGAGGCGGCATGCTATGTGCCCCAGCACCCAATCGCGCCGCCTCACCGGCCTGTTGAGCTCAGGAATGGTCGTGCCCAGCACCCTGGGCCGGCCTGCCAGGGCAGCCAGCTGGCGCAGCAGGTCGGGGGTGGCTGCCGCCACGGGCAGCAGGCTGGGCTGGGAGTGCTCAAGCACAAACTGCAGGGTGCCGATGGCAATTGCGCTAGGGCAGGACGCTTCGTCCTCGGCCTGCACAGCGGGGGGTGGGTAAAACAGGGGGTGGAGCGCAGGCCGGGCAGAGTACGTCGGGTGCCTGCTGAGCATGCATGCCAGAGAGCAGCTGGTAGCTCGCGCACATCCTCGCAAACCATCGTACAACTTGTGACCGGCCATGCAGCCCAGCATTGCCTGGGGCCTCACCAGCGCATCCGCCACGGTCTGCATGAGCATGCATGCACCTCGGCAGCTGTCTGCCAGTAACAGATCTGTTCCTGCAGCCTCAGGCGGCCAGTTGAACCATGCGGACAGGGCCAGCATGCGTGCCTGCAACAGGATTGCAGGGCGCAGCAAACTCGTATGTTATGGAGTGCGGGCAGAGATGAGCATTGGAACACTTCTGCTTCCAACTCCACACAAACGCAAATGAAGCATGCACACAGACAAACACGTGCCTGCACCACGTCCGTTTGCGGCATGGCGGCGGGGCGGGCGGTCAGTGCCTCGATGTATGTGAGCAGGATGCAGTCCAGCCGCCTGCAGATGAAGTGGCAAGGTTGAGACAGTGAGTTGCAGCATTGCTTGTGACACATGTGAGCTTGGTAGACACAGCATGCCTGTCTGTTGATCGCCATGCTCTTACCCCTGGTGCAAACAATGCAAGGCACATATTGTTTCCTCTCAACCTGCACCCCTGCACTCACCTCTGNCGCCTGCGCCTTGCGCTCCCCACCGTCGCTGCTGTCACGCACCGCCCAGCACACCCCCTGCCACAAGCGCTGCGCTGCTAGGCACGCTGGGTGCATGGGGAAGGGCCGGTGGAGCCCCTCCAATTCAGCCAGGAAGAAGGCATCAGCGCCCTGCTGCCCAGCCAGCCAGTGCTCCCACTTGCAGGCCGCCATGGCCGCATGGAAGGCCGCCAGCGCAGCGCCCTCTCCGCCGACCTCGCGGCTGTTGGCTGTTTTGGCGCACAGGTCAAAGCTCAGCCTGCACAGCACGAAGGCCAGCACCTGTGGCGGGTTGCGCTGCAGCAAGCTGCGCGTCCCGGCTGATGCCGGCTCCGCCGCCGCAAATGCCGCGGCAATCCGTGACGGCCTGCCTTGTGACTTAACCACCACAGGCCAGCGACCCAGGCGCGGCAGCAGGCGCATCACGAGGTCAGTGGTGGCCACGGCTGCAGTGCACAATTCTGAGCTGGCCCAGACGCCCATGCTGTTATCGAGCGCTTCCAAGTGAGCCAGCGCGTCGACGAAGCCTTCCAGGCTGTCGCCGAACACCTCCTCAGCCGCCTCTGGGTCCTGCAACAGACTTTCTGCAACGCACAGAGCATGGCACCACCGAATCAGAGCGACTTAAGCTTGTAGCCGAGGCTGGTGGGCGCTGGCTAGATATCTTGAACAGAACCAGCAGACCAGGTCGTTCAGCGCAAAGCACATTCACAGCCAAAATACCAGGTCAGCCTGCAGCACGGCGCACCTGCAAACCTGCCCGTAGCTGCTGCCACCTCGGCCTCCCTCCCGCCGCTGCTGCCGCTCATGCCTCCTCCATCCCCACTGCCGCTGCTGCTGCCGTCGCCCAGCCCTGCAGCCGCGCTCGCTGCATCTACAACGTCGCTGAGGCGGTGCAGCGCTGCAAGGACGCGAGGCAGGGCGCCCACTGCCGCCTGCAACAGGGCTGGATGCGCCGGCCGGCCCGCTGCATCCGCTGAGCTGGCGTCCTTGATCACAGCGGCCACCAGAGCCATATGCAGCTGCACCACCCGCGGCATGTTTTCAGAGACGCTGCGTTGTTGTTGCTGAGCTGCCGCCTGCAGGCGCGCCGCCAGCGAGCCAGCGACAGCCGCCAGCAGCGCGGCGCCGCTGTTTTGTTCGTGTTGCAGCCGGCCCACGGGCAGCACCACAGGCAGGCCGAAGCTGGGTCTGACAATGGGGGCGCCCTCTGCCAGGTGTGCCGGCTCTGCTGCTATTGAAATCATTGACATGGCCACACGGACAAGCGCCTCTTGGACCAGTGACTGCACCAGGGCGGGCACGCCCTGCACAGAGCAGGCAGCGTAAGCCGCCCCCACAAAGTCGCGGGCCTGGAGGGCATCCCATGTGTTGTCAGCACCTGCGAGCCAGGGCAGCAGGCCGATGTGACTGAGCGTACAGGCGACAAGGGAAGCAGCCACCAAAGTACTGAGAGGCGCCTGCAGGTGTGGAGCGCTGCAGCAATGGCCCGGCGGCGAGCGCACTGCAAATTGCACGGGCTGCTGCGTTTGCCCTCACCCGCCCGTCACACCTGTGCTGATGAAAACCACCATGGCGTGGTTCAGCCAGCTGGCCAGCGCCTGCGGCCGCAGTGTGCTGCGCAGGGCGGCGGCTACGGCGCGAGGCGGCAGGGGCGTCTCAGGGCTGCTCAGATCCAGCAGTGCGTGCACTGCACAGCAGCAGCTCCCAAACAGGGCTGCACGCTCGTCGGCGGAGACGGCATCCAGCTTGACGTGCAGCGGCAGCGCGCCTGCTGCCAGCAGGCGCAGCGCGTCACGCTCTGTGAGCTGCAGGCCCATTTCGCACAGCATAAGCAGCGTGCCCAGCAGGTCGCAGCAGGCTGAGACAGCCATCATCAGGCCGAATCCACCTGGTGTGGACCCAGAGGCGGCTGGCTCCAGTGCCGCCGCCACGTCAGCCAGCAGCTGGACCACTTCCTCCAGGACGCTGCAAAGGGGGTTAGAGTGCAGAGGGGGCGGAATGGAAGGAAGGGGTGAGGAGTGGTGGGGTGGAGTGGGTGCACTGGTCCTGTAGCAGCATGTGTAAATGCCTTGCAGTCAGTATCGAAGGCGGAGCATTGAAGACACCAAGCAGCGGGGCACTTGCGCACCTGTGCAGGTCCGGCGGCAGCAGCTGCTCCTCGGCGGCATTCCTGCTGAGTAGCCAGCGGCGCAGCGCTGCCGATGCGGCATGCACGCTGTGTGCAGGCCTCCCTGCCTGCAGGTCCTGCAGCTGCTGCCGCATGGCGCGAGCAATACGCAACCCTTCGCGGCTGCTCATGGTCGAGATGATGTGGCCGCAATTGACAGTAGGCAAGGAGATGTGCGTTTTACTCACTGCCCAAATGTTACGTGCCCTAAACAAACGGTCTGGTTACGGCAATGGCTTCCGGCCGCCTGCAGGCGGCGGCGGCGGGGGTTGTGGTGTCAACCTCGCTTGGGGCCCAACCTGCTACACATGGGCGCGTACCTGCCCTCCCCTGCTACAGGCGCCGACCAGAGGCCACTCAAAGCGTGGTTCACGGCCTTGGGCCCGCGGAAGAGTCGGCTCAGCGAAGCTCTCGGCCGAGGCTTCTCCTCTACAGATCGCTTGTACAGAATGTGATCGGTGTCAAGCATGCCCAGATCAGCCCCAAGCAAGCCGAGGCTGGCATATGAGCGTTGCTGACTGTGCACTTGGGCGGCGTGCTGAAGCCCACCCGCAACAAACAATGCAGGCAACATTCATGTCCCACAACGACCATTCTCCACGCCCCTAACCTCACTGCCATGTCTGATTTACATGAGCATGCACAACTGGCAGATACAACAGTGACTGCACATCCTATCGGTTCAGCTGACCACCATGCCACTCCTCAGCAGGCGTCAGGCGCGCTTGTGCGCCTGCCAGTCCTGCTTGCTGCACGCCTCGCAGCAATAGCGCACCAGGCGGCAGCCGCTGCAGCGCCGCCCCTTCAGCGCTGCCTCGCTGTCTCCCCCCAGCTTGGTGCAGCGGGGGTTGGCGCACGCCCGCAGCGCCCGTGCTCGGCGCAGTGCCAACTCATCCACGTTTGCCGCCGGCTGCGGCAGCAGCAGGGACGCCTCCGGCAGCAGCGGGGAGCGGCAGTAAAGGCTGAGCAAACGGGCCATTTCAGACAGGCTCGCTGCGTCCACATCCACTTCGATCAGCTTGGCCACAACAGCACTGCTGCCGCTGCTGCCGCTGCCGCTGCTGCCGCAGGTGTCTCCTGATGCCTGGAGCTGTCGCGCGCAGCGTTGGAGCCAGCGCAGCAGCGGGCGCGCGATGGATGTCAGTGCAGGCTCGGCCTGCACAGGGATGCCCCAAACACAGCAGAGTGGGAAAACTAGGACCAAGTTAGTAGCACCACCTCCTGGCTGGGTCCCAGCCAACCGAGGCCCACAAGCACTCAATGCACGAGCCAGCCTCATGAACGGTGGATGAGACAGCAAGGCAGGGCATGCACCGACACGAGTTTGACCTATAAGTCAACATAGCAATGTCACCGTGCTGCGCTGTCCGGGGATCGGCCAGCCGAGCTGCCCGGGCTGGGCTGCAGCAGCAGCCAGCCAGCGCAGCAGGTCGGGGTTGGCGGCTGCCACGGGCAGCAGGCTGGGCTGGGAGCGCTGAAGCACAAAGTGAAACATGCTGAATACCATCTCGTTGGGGCAGGTGGCATCCTCCTGCACCACACAGCAGAGAGCCACCACGGGCACAGGTTTAAACATGGTAGCGCACTTGCCGTATACATGCTAGGGCTGGTACGTCCATGCAAACTGTGCCAACTTTCAAGCGGACCGCGCACTGCTGAGCCCAGCACTGCTTGGGGCCTCACCAGCGCATCCGCCAGGGTCTGCATGAGCAGCCGGGCGCCCCGGCAGCCGTCTGCCAGCAGCAGGTCTGTGGCTGCTACCTCTGAGGGCCAGTTTATCCAGTCACAGAGCGCCAGCATGCGCGGCTGCAGCAGGCACAGGGTGGATCAGAGTTGAGGGTTGAGCCTCGAGTGGGAAGCTCGATTGTGGAGTGGCTCCCTGAGCCCCGCTGTTGCAAACAAACACAACAAACAGAAGGCAACGCAGACAGCAAGCATGAACGTGCCTGCACCACGTCCGTTTGCGACATGCCGGCGGGGCGGGCAGTCAGGGCATCGATATAGGTGAGCAGGACGCAGTCCAGCCGCCTGCGGACAAGGGGTGGCAGGGTAGGGACAGTGAGCTAGCTGCTGTGAAACACCTGGATTTGGCAGATGCAGCTGCTGGGTTGATGGCCGCGCATCTTGCCTCCTTGCAACCCTGCTCTTCCGCACTCACCGCTGCGCCTCCGCCTCACGCTGCCCACCTGGCCGCCTGTATCGCCTGCACCGCCTCGCCGCGCACTGCCGACAGTACGCGCCGCGCCTCCTTGACCTGCGATGAATCGGCAGGCGGCCCGGCTGAAGAGGTGCGAGGCACAGCAGTGAGCAACAGCTGCATCCTGAGTGGGGAATCAAACGCCAGCGCAGGTGCAGCAACCCTGCTGGTGGCGGCAGCAGCCGCAGCGGCGCCATAGATGTTCTGCTGCTCCCGCCTCTGTTCCGCTGCTGCTCCTCACCTCATGAAGCTCCGAAGAGAGCGCTTGCACCTCTCCCCGCAGCACCCGCTCGTCTGCAGGCGAGCATGGATGGAGGAAGGGCAGGTGGTGATGCAGCTGGGTGCACGCTGCTGTGCATGCTGCGCTGGCATGCCTGCTGCCACGACACAAAGTCACAGCGTCTTGATTGCTGGCTCAGTTGCACTGACCAGCCGATGCAAGTGCACACCCTGTTTTGCAACATCAGGGCCTATCACCCACCATGCTGCACGGCGGTGGGCGTCTGCAGCCAATAGCACATCTTGCCAGCGGCGTCATGCCGCCGCCGCAGCAGTTCTCCCGGGGGGGTGGCAACTTGATCCACCTGCGGGGCGTGCATCCACACAGTCTGAGTGCATGGGTAATGGTTGCATGTGCATGCATGCTGCTTGACGCAAACGACAATGGCAACACTGAAGAGATTGGCACGACCAGATGGCAGAGTGGCCGGCTGCACTTCGCACCAGGTGTTTCAGCAGGTGGTCCAGCAGGCCGGTGTCGCCCACAGCCTTGCGCGCCTCGTCCCGCAGTGTGGAGCGCAGCACTGCTCGGTCCGCTGCTTGTTGAGGGAGGCAGGGAGGGGACGGGAACCAGAGGGTGTGAGGAGGTGGGTTGCAAGAATTGGATTGCATGATGCGCGCACCGCATGCATGTCCGCCCATGCCACGCTTCAAGCGCTTCAAGCTAGCTGTGGCATGCATGCCATGCCATGCTGCCCCAGCAACCGCGCATCCCACCTGCCGTGCCGCCCAGGCGCCGCAGGGCGGCCACCACGCTACGCTGCGCTTTCTCGTACCGATCCTTTGCCCACCTGCACACACAGTGCAGGTGGGCACAGGGTGGGTTTGTTTGTGGAAGCATCTGGCCTGAATTGGTGTGCAGGCTGATGTTACAGGGTAGCTGTGCAGGCAGGCGAGCGCCTTCAGGGTCGGACCACTTCAACACCAGCATGCGCGGCAGTGTGAATGTGGGTAGCAGGCAGGTAGGCCACGTGCAAATGGGCAGGCGAGGCGGTGCGTTTGCAAGGTGGCGGTTCCATCACGCAAGTCATGCTTCAGGCCTCCGGCAGCACTGACCTGCCATGCACCTCCTTCTGCTGCTTGCCAGCCGGCAGCGGAGCGCTGGTGCCACTCGGGCCAGCCTCAACTGAGGGCTGAACACTGCCATCGCTGCTGCCACTCACACCGCTGCGCCCGGGCGCACCGAGCGGCGCCGGCTGCGCCCCAGCAGCCGGGCGGTCCGTCCCAGCTGAGCCCTTGCTGCGTGCCTGCTGCACCTGCTGTGCCTGCTGCGCCTGCTCACGCTGCTTCTCGTGCCGCCGCTTCTTGGGAGCTGGCTGTGGCGGCAGGTCGGCAATGGCGGCAATGGGAGGCTGCACCTCCTGCCCTGCCTCCTGCCCTGCCTCTTCTGGCCCAGATGGGGCACCGGAGCCTCGAACACGTTTGGGGCGGGGCGCAGCGGCGGCCGTGTCAGCGGCAGTGGGCCCGCGCTGCACCACCCGGCCCTCCACCTGGAAAGGAAGCCGGAGGCAGTGGTGCATGATGGCATGTACAAATGAAAGGCAAGCATTCACAGTATGGTGCTAAAACCGGCCCTGTCTCCAGACCTCATGCAGTGCCAACGGCTCCTTCTGCTACTCCGCTCGGATGTCACAGCTACCAGCCCCAGTGAATTCAAGCAGCAAATGCACATGCTCACCACCGCAAATGGCTTCTCCTGCAGCGCCGCCTGCAGCGTCACACCAGCAATTCCGTCGTCAAGCGGCGCCACACGCCGCTCATCTGCGGGCAGTTGGGGGCGGGAGGCAAACATGCACCCGCCGGATTGGCAGCCATGGGCGCAATGGCAGCAGCTGCTGCCTGTGTTTCGACTATCCTCACGTTGCAAGTCAAGCAAGGCGCATGATGCCACACTTGGAGGCTTGGACATCATGCATCAATAGCAGCAAGCCAACAGGGCTCACCTGAGAGGTACTTGCGGCTGCACACAAAGGTGTTGGGACCTTCTGGGTGCGAGGCGGTGCTGCCAGGGCGGCGGTCGGCCTGAGCGGGCGTGAGCACGCTGCACTTGCCGCACACTGCGCAGTGGAAGAGGGAGGGAGGGGAGCGAAGCTGCTCATCAGACAGTTGGTTTGGCACTACTGTGGGAGGCGCAGTGCGTTCAAGCTGCCATTTGGTGCGTGGTTTTCAGGTGCGCTCAGAGACACAGGAAGTGAAGGTGCCATCAGCGCCCCAGCGGGCTCCGATCTTGGCTCACAAGTTTCCTCACTGCGCATGCAATGGCAGAGCGTGCATAGCATGCATTCACAGAGAGGACTGTTCATACAGAGCGCTGCCTTGCGATGGGCACTCCATTCAAATGCAAGAAATCTTTCGGCGCTTTGTGTGCACGTGTTTGCATGGCGGGCACAGATTGCCAGGCCCACGCCCAACACCACTGGCCACCCAAGCCCCACCCACCTGCCGCCAGATCGTGCATGGCAAAATCGTCAGTGTAGAACACCTCGTTCTCTTCAGCCTCCAGCTCCTGGGTGAGCTCCAGCTCCGCAGGCCTGCAGGCGAGGGCGGAGTGAACCTAGGGCCGCAGGTTGGTTGGCTCTAGCAAAGGCGGCTCGGCAGTTGCGATGGTGATGCCAGGCTGGCCCGACCAGTCGCCACTGTGCCACCTCAACCTCATCCAGTCTCTGCTTGTGCACACCTTCTGCGACTCGACTCACATCAAATCCTTAGCTCTGCCACCAGCCTCACCTGGCGTACCACCGAACGCCCGCCACCTTGCGCGTGCCGCCGCCGCCGCCTGCGCCTCCGCCTGCGCGCTCCTAATGCAGGCTCTCCAGTTTGGCTATGCAGGGCGGCAGCGAGGGGTCTGGGGGCCACAGCAGAATGTGGTCCCCTGCAGAGAATGAGGGGAGTGATGAGTGCGGATGCGGATGCGGCAGGCAGCTCCGCCGCATGGCGCTGCTTCACGCCTGCTTCGGCGGCGGGGCGGCGCACACTGGCTGCCTCCAAAGATAGCCTCAAGGCGCTTGCTTTGCTTTTGCTAGTGTGAAGCCTGTGCTCACCAAGGCCATACTCGACGCCTCCAGAGGCAAAGCCGGCAAAGAATGTGTTGCCATCTGCCTGGCGTGTGGGCGGCCCCACCCAGGCCACGCTCTCTGCCTCTGTGTCAGCAGGAGCGCCTCTGATGGCCTGCTTAGGGTCGGCTGCTGCCATGGCCTAGCCTTCTCGGCCGTCCAAGACTGCAATTCTGTGGCTGTTGCTCGCCCTCCAGGCGAGCACTAAACGACCAGTCGGTAGAGGAGAACAGACAAGAAGCACAGAGCAATATCTGTTACAGCAGGACACCCCAAGCGCCCATGCGGGCTGCCGTCAGCACCACGCCTGCTGCTGCACACTCGCATAACTCATTCACATTTTTGTGCCGTCCAACACCTCCCAATCTCGTGTTCACAGCTTCTGCTCCTTGATCATATCCGCAATCAGGTCGGCCACGCTCTTCACCGCCTGCTGCTGAATGACGTCTCGATAGCCCAGCTGCCCGGCACNGGCGGCTGCCCGGGGGGTCCCCCTGTTGCCGCCCAGCTGGGCCTGGCATGGAGAGCAGCGGGTCTCTGGTACATGCCTGGCTGCTGGCGGGTGCTGCCGCGCTACCGGCGAGTGCTGTGCGCCGGGGGTGGGAGGCAGCACAAACGCCGCCTGGCCCACCTTGCCACCAATGCCGCCTGCCGCACGAGCAACCGCCGCTGTAGCGTCAGCACCGCCCAGAGCAGGACGCCCTGGCTTGCCCGGCCTCCGCTGCTGCACTGCGCCGGCCGGCGGCGGCGGCGGGCACAGGCCGGAGAGCAGGCGGGGGGTGATGCGCACGGTGTGCAGCGCACTCAGCATGGCTGGCGGGATGTAAGTGGATTCTAGAGCCGCCACAGCACTGTTGAGGTCCTGAGCCACGCTTGCGTTGCCGCTCATCGCGCCGCCGCTGCCGCTCGTGCGCAGGGAGCCGCCGGCAGAGTCGCCAAGCTGCCCGCTGCCGCCGCCGCACAGCCTGTGCACAGTGCCAGTCTCCTGCTGTACAAGCTGCACCGCTGCTGCCAGCTGGGCCTCCTGCTGTGCACCCACAAACGTTGCCACCCGATCCAGGAAGCGGGTGCTGGAAGGCGGGCAGGCACCCGGGGGCCGGCCGAAAGCATCCCATGCCGCCTGCTGCCACGGCTGCGCCGCCGGGGGCGACGCCCGCCCCTGCTGGCCAGCTGCTGCGGAGGCCTCAGATGCTGCGCTTTGCTGCCGGCTGGCTGCTTGCCAAGCTGCCAGCGCAGCGGAGCCAGACAGGGACGCCTGGCGGTGAGGGGAGGCAGGCGGCGGGGAGCCGACTGACCCTGCCGCTGCTGCTGCCGCCTGGCGCTGCTCAATCACTGCCTCAATCGTCACCGGCTCCGGCCGGCTGCTGCGTGAACCAGCAGACAGAGGCCGCCGCACTGGCTGACCTCTGCCGCCGCTGCTGCTGCTGCCGCCGCTTGCTGGCTGGGCGGTGCCGGCTAGGGAAGTGCGAGCGGAATCGGTGCACCCTGCCGCCATGCCAGCCGCCACACCTGTGACGCTCAAGCTGCAGCAGTTGGGCTGCCGCCTGGCAGCCTCGTTGCGCTTGCCGCCTCGCTGAGCTAGTGCGGCCTGCCCGCTGGCCCCGCTGTGCCACGCTGGCACCTTGTGCTGCTGTGCCTGCTGCGCCTGCTGTGGTCGGTTGGCGGCCCCTGCTATGGAAGCGCACAGAGGGGTGGGCAGCGCCTGCCGAGCAGACACGAGGTACTGCTGCAGGACCGCCACGGCATCAGGTGCGGCACCATCCAGGCTGCCGCCGCTGCCGCTGCTGCCCGAACCTGCTAGCGATGGCCCATCGCTCCCTGCCTGGCTGCCATCCGGGTCGGTGGCAGCCGCCTCTGCTGCTGCGGCAGCAGCACGAGCCTCCCGCTCCTCCCGGTGCTTCTGGCACAGAGCAGCCATCCACTGTTTCAGGCTCTCCGCCCGCCGCTGCTGCGCCTCCAGGCGAGCCGCCTCTTGGGCGCACTCCTGCTGCCGCCGCTCCCTGCAGCACGTGGAGCAGGGCGAGCGAAAAGTGGGGAGGGAGACTTGGGTCTACCAGGCTGGGCAGCAGACTGCGGAAGGCGTGTACTCGACGTCAATCAAGCCACCGCCACTTCGAGCATATACCGCGCGGTACAAGCACGCCCCTCAGCCTCACCGAATCTCGTTGAGGCGCTGCTGGTTGCGGCCCTGCATGGTGGAGCGGTAGAAGATCTGGAGGGCGCCCGCCTGCAGCTCCTCGTACTGGGCGGCCTGTTCAGTTGAGCGGCAGCAGGAAGCTGGTATTAGGCAAGCCACGTGAGTAGTGGAAGATCTGAAGTGCCCCTGCCAGCAGCTCCTCGTACTGGGCGGCCTGCTTGGGAGAAAGAGGGAAAGTACATCGGGTGACAGCAGGTGTACCCTTCACTCAGCAGGCACAAGTGGCATTGCGGTGGAAGTGCCGAGCGCCTCTGCTATAGCAAGCCATCACTGCAAGCAGCCCCGGCACAAGCTGCCCTGCCTGCACCAACCCCAGCGCACCAGCTGCGGGTCGGGTGGCGGCATCACCCGTTCAAACTGTCCCAGGTGCGCATCTTCATAGGCCTGCTGCGCAGCCAGCCACTCCGCGCTGCCCCGCTCCGGCTCCACTGCTGGCGCTGTAGGTGTTGCTGGCTCGCCGCCGCCCTCTGCCGCCGCCTCCTTGGAATTAGTAACGCCGCTGCTTGCGCTGCCCAGCACGCCCCCTGCTGCCTCCCTCTGCGGTGCTGCAACGGCAGCATTGCTACCACTGCTGCTGGTGTGCGCCGCGCTGGCGGCGTGCACGCTGTAAAGCCGCGCCTGCTTTGCCCGCTCCTTGGCTGCCAGGCCAGCCTGCACCCGCTCTGGGCGCACACCCGCCAGCTCCAGGGCCTCTCTGCAAGAAGGGGGCATGGCAAGCATGGTGATGGGCTGCTCAGCAGCAGGTGTGCATCCGCCCCAGTGTGCCCGCCCAGCTCCTGGTTGTTCGAGGCGCGCCATGGCGGGCCACCAGCTGCCGTGCCGCCATGCAACGCGAGGCAGGCCCATGTGTGCACCGCTGACTTGGCCCTGCAAGGTGCACGCCAGCCACAAAGGCACCCAGGCACGCCCAAGCTCCTGCAGTCGGCTGCGGCAGCACAGCTGTGCTGTCCCCACCCAACCTGATGAGACGCGACTTGACTTGCACGTCCAGCGGCGTGTCGGTGGTGAGGGAGGGCGCGTGGTTCACCTGGCAGGGAGCTCAGGAGGACAGAGAAAGAAGGTAGTGAGCACCAGCAAGCAGCAGTGGCAGGACCGCAGGTGGGAGTGAAGGTGGTGGGCAGGGCAGGGCACTGTTGAGTCGACGTTCCCGCCGCTCGTCAGCAACCGGAAATATGGCATGCCAAATTGCTTGCCAACAGCATGGCAGGATAAGTGCTGCGATCTGAGCTGCACACATGTGCTCAGCACTGAAAATGCGGCTGCCTCACACGCAGCGTACCTCCAGCAGCCAGGGGCGCAGCGTGTCATCGATCAGCACGTCAAAGCCCAGCAGCTCGAAGCAGGTGAGGCCGTCGTCGTCGGGCTTGCGCACCGAGTCGTACGAGTACCTGTGGGAGGCACAGGCAAAAAAGGCGGTAGGGAGTGGTTTTCGAACGAAAGGCGGCAGAAAGGGCTTGCGCACGGAATCGTAAGAGTACCTGGCGCAGGCAATCACAAGCTTGTTGCCGGAGTTTAAGCCTGGTGATATGAAAGCCAAACTCATTCATCTTACTGGGAGCCACGTCAGCGTACATCCTGCATGCATGCATGCGCCACCGCCGACTCACTGCAGCATGGGCTGCGCCGCGATGAGCGTCTTGGCCACCAGCTGCTTGATCTGCAGGCGCATCAGCAAAGTAATCGTGCTGGGACACCCATCCAGCACGCTGGTGGCAGGCAATGCGGGCTGGTAGGCAGCTCCTGCTTCAAGCGTCCTGCTTCAAGTTGCAGGCACAACTGCTGCTCAGGCCGGCCGSCGCATCCATGCTTCCCTGCCAAACAGCAGCAGCAGCAGCAGCAGCAGCAGCAGCCCACCTGACCCCAAAGWGCCTCAAAGTCGTGCCCCTGCCGCGCCATCCACTCCGCAAAGGCGGTGAGCGTCCACTTGCTGCCCGCCCCCGCCTCCGCGGCGTCCCTGCAGAGGAGGAGAGTTGCACACAGTGCTCGACCAGCGCATGAGCTCGACATGCTTGCATGGAGCAGACCGCCATGCACACCACGCTTGGCGGCATGCAGCAGCACACAAGTGGGCCCTCCCAGCGGCGCTCACTGGTTGAACTGGAAGGCCGCGTTGTGCTTGTTGACCGCATAATTTGTGAGGTGCGCATACACGTGGTCAAGATTGTCGGGAGCCGGAGCAGAGTAGGGCTCCGTGCAGAAGCGCACCTGCAGAGTTTTGACGGCAGTAGAAGAGACAGCGGGTGTGCGTTGGGTGGCTGGAAACGTGCATTGATAGGTGGCAGGGAGGCTTGCAGAACCCCGGCGGCCCTTGAGCTGGTCCGCTCAGGGTCAGGCACGGCTGATGCCGGTCATCATGCAAGGAGGCGGCGGCGGCGGCGGCTGGGACCCACCAGGCCCTCCCGGCACAGGAAGACGCGCAGCGGGGCACAGCACCTGCAGCACCCAAGGGGAAACTCTTGTAGACATGGTGGGCAATGAGTAAGCAGCCATGCACCACGGTAGGGTAAGAGGTGTCCGGAGCCAGCGGCCCAGCTGACTAGCAATCCAGCCTGCTCAGCACTCGTGCCATGCCCCCGACTCCGCCTGATCCCTGCCACAGCGGCGCTTGCCTGACCAGGACGTACAGGCGCAGGTCAAACTTGAGGCCGCTGATGAGCAGGGGGTTGCGCACGTACTGGCAGGCCACCAGGTTGCCTGAAGAGAAAGGAGTGCAGAGGTGGGCAACGCATCGTGCAGAGAGCAGGTAAGCAAGCGACAAACAGCTGCCAGCAAAAAAATACGAGGCACCGGCTGTTGCGGCCACCTCCGCACTGTACAGGGCAACAGCGGCGCACCGTGCTCGAAGGTGGGCAGCGCCGCTGCTGCCTGCGCCGGCGTTTGCACCAGCTTGATGCCACGGCCCTGTGGGCAGGCCAGGGCAGCAGGAAAGATTGCATTAATGCAAGGTGCTACAGCAAGCAAAGCAAGCGGCAACATCCTCGGGAAATGTCTCGCACGGTCAGGCAACCATCCACATTGAGCAGGCACCCTGCCATGCATGCCCGCCCACCCACCCCACCTGGCTGCCGTTGTCCAGCTTGATGACGAACGTCTGCTTGTCCTTGCCCTTGTTGGCTGCAAAAGGANCACATGGATAGAGACAGCACTGTTGCAAGCAGCAGCCCTGCCGCACATCCGGGCACANCACCAGCCAAGACAGCTGCTGCTCACAACCATCAATAGATGGCGGAAGCACGACCTGTGCGCCTGCTAGCAGAAGCCCGCAGCAGCCCAGCCCACCTGCCAGCTCAGCGGCAAAGGCCTCTGCCATCTCGGGCAGCAGGAAGGTGCGGGGGCTGAAGTCGTAGTGCTGGGGAAACATGGCCCTGCAGGGGCGCAGCAGGGCATGCAGCAGCGCATGACAAGGCTGCAGCATGGCATACTTGCGGCTGCATGGGCGAGGACAGTACTGCAGCTGCGCAGGCATTGCACCTGCATAACCACACCATTACCGCAGCGCGCATTCCTTGCCTCATGTTGGCCAGGTTGCGGGCCAGCCCCTTCTTGCGCGCAATCTCAAGCATGCCTGCAGACATGCGAATAAACAATCATGTGGTCAACTCACGCTTATCACGAATGGCAGCACGACAAGGCGTCAGCAGCGTGTCCAACATGGCGGCAGCTACAGGAATGCAGCAGCAGCAGCAGCCGGCAGTAACCTGATGCCGGCAGCGGCGGCACCCTGGCACTAGCGGCGGCACCACAGCGGCAGCCCCCCTGCGCGCCTGGGAAGTGGTTGAGGCGCTGCGGCCGCCGCAGGTTGACCAGGCGATCCGTGCCGGCGGACGTGTCTGTTATTGGGGGCAAGGCATGGCATGTGATGTGATGTATGACTGGCATGTTGCTTGAGGCAGCGTATGGGCAACGGCAACAGGGCTCTGCAATGCATTCTGCCACCAGCCGGCATGTGCAGGCGCATTGGCCCTCGGATGCCAATAGCGGCCGCCCACCTGTCCAGAACAGGTGCGCTGCCTCATCGTCCACCTCCGCCCAGCCCAGCTGCTTTACCGCCACCAGCCTCACTGCAGGTAGGCGTGCCAGACATGGGGTGAGCATGGTGAGGCGCACTGGCGTAGCAGCAGAGTCGGGCCTTAAAAAGACACAAACGCCCCCTTGCTGCCTCAGCTATGCATGATCACACCAATCACACTCACACACGGGGTACTTGCAGCTGGCAAGGTTGACGCGGAGCCGGAACGGCTGCATCAGCGGGAGTGGGCGGAGGAGCGGCGGCGGTGAAGCGGCAGCGACAGAGGGACTCTCCCAGGCAGCCTCGGACGCCGCTTCCCGCAATCACACACGAAACACGGACCTTCTCAGCAGCGCATGGCGGCGAGGCGGGGCTAGAATCGCAGCTCGAGGTGCACTCTGTCTCCGGGCTGCTCTGCTGGCTGCTGTCGCCGCTGCTGTCATCATCGCGCCAGGCAGGGCCCATCGGTGGTGCATCAGCTGCGGGCGCCAAGGCTCCCGGCGCGCCGACAGGTAACGCCCCGTGTATTGCAGGCTTCTGGGGCGCGCCTGAAGGATCCAATTGAGCAAATGAGCGACGTTCGAGGACGAGACGGATGAGCAGAAGGCCCGCTGGCATCCGCCGCGTGCCGCTGCCGCCAGCCCAGCGGGCACCGCTATTCTGAAGCATCATGCATTGCCTGTGCACCCGCAGTCCCACTGCCATTTGTATGCCTGCACACTGCAGATTGTCTGTTGCTACAGGTGGAGCCTAAACTACAAGACGCGGGTCGCACTGCCTCGGGCTGCTGCCGCCTCCCGCCGCCGCCGCACGCCTCGCGATCCGGCAGCTACCGCTTATTTGAGCAGCGACCGCGCCACCTGCTCCTTGATGGACCCAAAGGCTTGGCTGAGCGTCAGGCCCGGGTTCTGTCAGAGCAGCAGGGGAGTGGCAGGGAGGGGGAGTTGGAGCAGTGGGATGTGAGGGGCATGTGGCATCATCTGAAGATGCTGTGCAGCTAAGCTAGGCGACCGTGCACCACCGACCAGTTTGCAACCTAGCGCCCAGCAACCTGCCAACCCTGCCCTGCAACACGCAACTGCCCCTCCTCACGTTGGCTGCTGCTTCCACCGACAGCGGGCTGCCGTCGCCGTCCTGCCGCATCGTGACCCGCGTCGCCACGGTCGAGGGGTCGGTCTCAAGGATGAGCCTGTGGATAAAGCAGGAAAAAGCAGATGAGAAAGCAGAACGCAGCAGCGTGAAGCCTGAGGGGCATGCCATGCAAGGTGGCATGGCTAGAGCAGCCAAGCTGACCTCATTGGCAGCCAGAAGCACCTGCATTCTCCCCATGATGGAGAGCACCTGGGCCATTCCCAGCTGCGATCGCACACCCCCTACCATGCATGCATCCAGACAGCCAGCAACAAATAAGGAGGGCAGAGGCTGCTGCACTCACCCTCCGTCCACCACCTCGTCCATGGCCAGCAGCTACACAGCCCCGTGCACAAATAGCAAGCCACAGTGCAACACTGAGCAACAGGCAGGCTCACCCTCCGTCCACCACCTCGTCCATGGCCAGCAGCACCAGGTCCAGGTTCTCCAGCACCGTCTTCTTCTCAACCGCGCCCCTGCCGTGGAGGAAACAACACCCAGGAATGGTGTTGCATGACTCAGCATGGCAGCGATGGCATTGTGGCATAATGTCTTGCAGCACGGCCGCCCGCGTCTTGAACACGAGATCGCATTGAATGCATGTCAAGTCCAACCGAAGCGCGGCATCAAGCACCTGCCGCAGCTGCACGCGCCATGCCCCCACGCCTGGCGCTGCTTCCCTGCCGCCGCTCCCCGCCTCACCGCAGCAGCAGCGAGATGGACTCGTAGAAGGCCTGCAGCACGCTGTACAGCACCACCTGCATGCGGCCGGGTGTGCAAGAGCGGTCTCAGATCCMCCAGGGCCAGGCATCAATGGCGGGCGGCAGCCAGTGCCCCGCCGGCATCAATGGTGGTTTCGGTGGGTTCCAGTTGGGCAAGCAGCATCGTACCTGTGACCGGACTCGCCAATCCCAGTTGACCCACAAAAGCACAGAATCTGCATTGCCACACAGGCCTTGTTCTAAGGGCAGCCCCCGCACCTCGTTCTCGTCCTGGTCGCCGCTCACGTAGAACATGAGGTCCCCCAGGAACTTGTACACCACCACCACGTCGTCAAACATGATGATCTCCGCTGCAGCAGCAGCAATGTAGAAGTGAAGTGGGTGGGGGGAGCAGTGTTGCGCACGGGAGAGCCAGCCGCAGGGGACGGGCATGCTCGCATGCGCAGAGCAGGGAGGGCGGTGGAGCGCCACAACAACAAAGCCAGGGCGCAAGCACCAGCCCATGAGGCAGCGGGAGCAGCAACGGTGTGCAAGAGGCCAGCCGCATAGCATCAAAAGCATCTGCAAAATGGCAAGCGCGGCCAGCTTTCGGTTCAGCCGGCCAGCTCACGCACCCTCGCCGCGCGCATTTGTTCGTGACGTCTTTGCGAACACATTCTTCTCATAGTTGGCCTGCGCTGCCACGCTCGTCCTGCAGCGGCAGCAGCAGCGGCAGACGCCAGGCTCTGTGGGTCGCACTCGAGCAGCGCTGGCGGCGGGGGCAGTGAACCGACCCCCCCCCGCCGCCGCTCTGCCAGGCGCTGCCGCTGCCCTGCCCGCCCCGCCGCGGGCCCCAGGCCTCACATGTCGGGCGTGAAGTACTTGACGGCTATCCGCTTGCCCTCCGAGTCCAGCAGCAGCAGGTTTTTGACGACCGGTATGGTGGGGTCCACGATTTCGGTCATGGCCGGCGCTGCTGCGAGTGTGGATCGCTGTGAAGCGGCTGCAGGGGCGCTGGGGGCAGGAGCGCGCGCTCGAGTGGCGGGAGGTGGCTGGGGAGCGGGCTGGCGGCTGCTGGCAGGCTCCGATGTGTGGGCGCTGGCGATCGCGATGCTTGGATCGCCGATGCAGGGCTGCAGGCGCCAAGCTGCTGCGCCTGCCGTCCGGCATGGCGGCCTGGAGCCTTGCAAGCGGCCCGGCCTGCCTGATCGCGCTGCCCACAAGTCGCCCGTAACTGATCGCCGCTCGCCAGCGCCGTCCAGCAGCCGGACGCCCCGTTTCGGGTGATCGCCTCGCAAAGCGACGCCTGCCCCGCCTGCCAGCCCTGCCAGCAGCCCGGGCAAGCGCGGCCGCCCGTCAGGATGGCGGGCCAGGGCGGCTTCGCCTTTGACCTGTGCAAGCGGAACGAGTTCTTGGAGGCCAAGGGCGCAAAGCACCCGGGCTTCACCAAGACGGGCACAACCATCGCAGGCATCATCTACAAGGCGCGCGGCAGGGGCGAGGAGGCCGGCTGGGCCTCAACCAAGCACCCTGTGGCGGCGGCGGCAGCGGCGGCAGTCGTCGCCTCGCCTAGCCGCATTGATCCGCTCCTGCTGCTGGTTGGCACGATGGTCAAGCATGCTGCAGCAGCCTGCAGCAGCGCAACCTTCAACATGCCAAGCTTGGTGCGTCTCCTGCTGCAGGATGGCGTGGTGCTGGGCGCCGACACGCGGTCCACCGCCGGCACCACAGTGGCCGACAAAAACTGCGAGAAAATCCACTACATTGGTGCGCGCTGCGTTTTTGCTGGTCTTGCTGCTGCCATCCCTCAAGCAGGATGTGGGGCATCGCCTTGTCGCTGCGCAAACGCCGGCGCTGCTGTCTGCATTTGCTGCCGGATGTGAAGCTCGCCATGATGCGCGAGGGGCAGTCGAGGTCCGCAAGCTGCAGGCCTTGCCATGTGCCAGCTGATGGCTCGTATTGCTTATCCCCTGCAGCGCCCAACATCTACTGCTGCGGCGCGGGCACGGCGGCGGATACGGAGAATGTGACGGGCATGGTGGCCAGCCAGGCAAGCGCAGAGGGATGGGGATGGAGGCCGGCCCCGGAGGCTCGGCCCGCATGGCGCTGACTGAGCATGCCAGCAGTCCAGCGGCAGTGCAACACAGCAGGGCTCAAGATGC
The DNA here is from genome assembly GCA_025026875.1 of Chlorella ohadii. Lineage (NCBI taxonomy): Eukaryota > Viridiplantae > Chlorophyta > Trebouxiophyceae > Chlorellales > Chlorellaceae > Chlorella > Chlorella ohadii. Next base: position 78,437 of record JADXDR010000007.1, read on the forward strand.
TGCAGCAATGGACGGTTCGCATGCATGCACTCCCTAACATGACTGCTGCAGCTGGGGCTGCACCGCAAACGCAAGCGCATGCACCAGAGCTCCTGCCCTGGCCGACTTTGGCTTCAATCTGCATTGCTGCCCCGCAGCTGGAGCTGCACCGCTACACAACAGCACACATCGGGGATCACACATCAGCCAACCTTGCTCCCACTTTTTGCTCCTACCCGCAGCTGGAGCTGCACCGCTACGCGACAGGCACGCAGTCGCGGGTAGTGACCGCCATGACGCTGCTGAAGAGCCACCTGTTCAGGTGCGGCGGCTGTTCCTTTGCTGATCCGGGATGGGATGCCTGGCTCGATTCACCGTTGCTGCTGGGGTTGCTGGGGGTTAAGACATGGCGTGGCTGGACCACCGTTCTTTGCCACTCACTCAGTTGCGCTCACTGCTCTGCTTGGCTGCAGGTACCAGGGCCACGTCAGCGCGGCGCTGGTGCTGGGCGGCGTGGACTTCCGCGGCCCCCACCTCTTCACGGTGCGCGCCGCCTGGTGCTGCTGGAGCGGCGCAGGGCTGTCTAAAGCAGCAACGCTAGGGTTCCATTGATGTGGCTGCGAAACAGGGATGCAGAGTTCTGAAGGGACTGAATCACATTCATTCCGCTGCTTCGAATCAACACCTGGCACGTGCCTGTTCTTGCTGCCCCGCAGGTGTACCCGCACGGCTCCACTGACTCGCTGCCCTACTGCACCATGGGCTCCGGCTCGCTCAACGCCATGGCGGTGTTCGAGGTGCGGCATTGGGCATTGACGGCCAGCTGCTTGTTGGCGCTGTGGGTGCCGCCGGCTCGTTCAATCGCATGTGCGCCATGGCCTGTGCAAGTCATGTGCATGCCTGGAGCATGCTGCTGCTGGTGCATGAGCACATGTGCTGCCGCATGGAAAGCTGGCAATGCTCATGCTGTGCGGAACCACAACATGTTTGCCTGCAGGCGGGGTACAAGGACGACCTGACCAAGGAGGAGGCGATGGAGCTGGTGGCCCGCGCTATCAGGTGCGGCTTAGCATTGCATTGGAGCTCCTAACTGCACTTGCTGTGGGATGCCTTGGCCTGCCAATCAAAGGTGCTGCTGCACACTGTTATATCACTGTCGAGCTGGTGGCATTGCATGCTTTACTGATTTGCCCTCAAATGCCCTCAAAACTTTTCCCTTGCCTCCACAGGTCGGGCGTGTTCAACGATCTGGGTTCGGGCAGCAACGTGGACCTGTGCGTGATCACCAAGGAGGGCGTGGAGTACAAGCGCAACTACGAGCTGCTGCAGGTGGGCGGCGGTTGTGCCAGTGTGCCATGTAGGGCGGCGGGCAGTGCAGACAAGCAGCAACCACAAGCTGCTGCAGGCGGGCGCCTATTTATTGACTGCCTGCTTGGCAGATGTAAGGCGGCGTGCTGCATGGCGGGCAGGTGTCGTGTGGCGAAGCGAGCTTGAAGCTTGGTGCAGTGTGGTGCTGACCGGAGCTCTGGGTGCCGCAGGCATGGGCTGTGGGCTGGCCTGAGCGACCGTGCTACTTCTCACTCCCCCTGCAGGGCAAGACGTACCAGCGGCAGTTCCCGCAGCGGTTTGCGGCGGGGTCAGTGCGTGAGTCCCAGCTGGTGCCCCTGCCTGCCGCTGTTCTGCCGCTGGGTGCTGGCTTTCAGGCTTGCTTTGCTTCTTCGGCTGCAGCTGCCGCCATTCCTGCCCTTGCGTATTCTGCATGGCATGCCTTTAATCGTTCTCCCTGTCTTGCCCGCTCATGCCGTTCACTCATGCTGCCTACCATTTGTTGTGCTCCCATGCAGCGGTGGTGCGGGAGCGCGTGTACGACATTCGGCGGGCGGTCACCGTCACCGAGGGCGAGCCGATGGAGATGGAGAGCTAGCNGCGGCCGCGCAGCAATGCAGTCTGTCTCCATAAACGTGCCGCTAGCCGCNAAACCCCTGTAAAATAGTGCCACAACGTGGAAGCTGGGATGCTGGCGCCAAGTGGCCGTGCGCCAACGCGACGCCAGCGTGTGCATGGGGGGATTTATAAACGGGCGCCCGTTCCTCGGCCGCCAGAGCCTTTCTCCCAGCCTCGATCTTCCAAACCAGTGCTGTGCGACCTGCAGCCGCGGCGCGAGAGCCCCCGACTTTCGACAGAATGGCGCTCGCGCTGCGCACCCCGGCCGGGCTGCTGACCGCCTCCAACCGGGCCGCGCTGCCGCGGGTGAGATTTGTGTGGCCCTGGCGGCGAGCCCGAGGGCCCTGGCCGGCCTCCCGCCGCTGCCGCCAGCCGCCGCTGGACGCCGGCTGACGTCCAACCGCTGCCCATGCCTGCCGCGCAGCGGGCGCGCTCTGCCGCCCTGACGTGCCGCGCCGTGGCCACCGGCCCGGCCAGGCCCGCGGCGCCCAAGGACAACCTGGATGCGCTGATTGCAGAGGCGATCGTGCACCCGCCCGAGCAGCACGCCAGCAACTTCAGCGACGGCGTGCCGCTCTTCGCTGGCCCAGACGTCGAGGTGAGATTCATTACTTTGTGTGCTCAGTTTAGCGAGGGCGTGAATTATTTCCACCTTTCCTGATGCACGGTGCCGTCCATGAACAGCGCATCGAGCGTGCATGGCTGAGCGCCGCCCGCCGCCTCGCTTCCCGCCCTTGCACCCACCCCCTGCAGGCGCGGCTGGTGGCCCTGCGTGCGCTGCTGGACTACGCTTCCCACGACCTGGAGAAGGCAAGCGGGGGTATTGGCATGTCTTTTCCAGCTGAGCAGTTTGCCGGTTGCAGCAAAGTGCCAGCACCCAGCTGCTGCCCTTGCATGCCTTGCGGCGTGGCCTCCCAGCGGCAATGCCCACTCAACTTCCCAAGCTGACCTCTGTGCTTGTCGCCGTAATGACCGTGCAGGCCGGCCCGCCACCCGCCCTGCAGCTGGCCATGCGCCAGCTTGAGGTGAGGGCTGTTGTGGTTGTGCGGAATGCACGCAGGGTTTGTGTTCACTAGTGAGCAACGTCTCGCGCTGCGTCTCCCCTCAAACTTTCTTTGACCCATTTGAACCAACACAGATGCGCATTGTGGAGAAGCTGGAGAAGCGGGTGAGCGCCGCGCACGAGCTGGGCCAGCTGCAGAAGCTAGTGGAGGCATCGCGCTACGTGGAGGACGAGGCCCGCGACTGAGCCGGCTTGCGGGCCCTGCTGCGGCAAGGCGCGCGACTGAGCCGGCTGGTGCAGCGGCAGCGAGACGGCCGCATGCAGCTGGGCCAGCTGCGGCGTGACAGCAGTTGCCAGCGGGCGGCTGGCGCCGCGGCTGACACGGCTGCCGCCAAATGAAGGGCAGGCCCTCACGGACACATGGTAGCGCTCGTCCTGACGGCCCTTGAAGGAAAGTGTATGCTGCAGCTCGGCGGTGCAGCAGTGAACAATGCCTTGTCTCAACCACTTGGCAGCTTGCTATTTGTATCGATTAGCGACCACAGCAATCTAGCACCTTGCTGTTCTTCCCCCCAGTGACCTGACGTCCTGTCATTCTGATCATCCCCTGTACTGTATTACACTGCGTTCTTGTAACATAACGTGCGCGGACTGTGCACAACGCGGCACATGCAAGTCAGATGTAGGTCAAGTGCGGGCTTGGAGGGTCTTGAGAGCTTGCGGCACCCCACTAAGATCACACAATGTCCTTGCCAGCCAGCCACTTCTTGTCTCCGGCAAGATAGCAACAGCATCAAATCTTGGGTCAAAATGATTGAACGGACATGTTGCCAATGCCACTGTAAAACACAGCAGCCCATCCCCCACATGCAGCAGCACTCACAGAGGTGGTACGCCCGCAGCTGGCCTGCAGCAGCAGTGATGGCCAGGGAGGCACTCACATGAAAACGAGAGTGTGGCAATGCAAGCTGCCTGCTGGCCTGCGAGCAGCACAACAGATCGGGGCAGCAGCAGCCGCAGCCTGCATGGCCAGAGCCCYTGCTGTGCACGGCTTGCCTGTGTAGGGCGCCTCATGTCCTGCACGACGCACTGTTACAAACGTGAAGTCCTCGTACTCCTCCAGATAGCCGCCAACCTGAGAGCTTGGCATTTGGGAGGGACTTGTTGTGTGTGTCTGAAGTGCCAGCCGCCTGAAGGTGGTGGCACGGTGTGGCCTGCTCATCAGCTGGCTGCATTTTCCATGTGCGACACATCAGAGCGCACAACTAACTTTGCACAGGAGCGGGTGCCAGCGCAGCTGCGGCAGAGCAACCCCACAGTGATGCCAGCTGGCAGCTGTGGCGCAGACAAGCCACTGCCCACCTGGCCGTTGGGGTCCATCCAGTGCGTCCAGTGCCGCTTCTCGCGCTTGCCCTCCTCTGCAATCGTTGTGAAGGTTCACCGGCGCCGGTGCAATGCAGCTAGGTCAGCGGGGACTGCACTCCGCCACGCAAGCCACATGCTGGTGCCGGGCAGCAAGCACCACTTGAGCAGGCAGCCTGGCATGGCAAGGCACTTTGTGCTGATAAAACACCGTGACGGCAGCGCATCTCAATGGCACCAAAGAAAAACGCAGCGGCTGTTACCTGTGCCCAGGCGCAGCACCCAGCGCCGAGTGCCAGTCAGCGGGACCATCCCGTCGGCATCGCCTGCACGGGTGCAGAGAAAAATGCCAAACGCGTGGGTCATGAGCCGGACAGCCGTGGCTGGGGCAGCAGCTGCCTTCACAGTCAGGCCCTGCTACGGTAGATGTGCAGCAGACACGGCCATTCGGAGCAACAGCCGCTGCAACCAACCAACTCAGATCAACTCGGCAGCTGGCGTGCCTGTGTAGATCAGCGTGCGCAGGTGCGGCGCGTCCTTGTTGATGCGGCGGTACAGCGGCAGCATGCTGTCCAGCTGGTCGTCCACGCTGTACTGCACAGCGCAGCGTGGGACCATAGCGTGCACAGCGTGTGTGACACGTGGCAAGGAGTCCGGCTCAGTGGCATGCAGCAAAGGCCCTGTGCATGCATCCAGCATGCATTAGCACCACAGCGCCTCGATTTGGGTTTATGCCACTTGTCCCACCTTGAACACTTCTCCCTCGGTGCAGCCCTTGTAGTCCCAGTTCAGCGAGCCGCTGCGGTTGGCGTGCAGCGCATCCTGGCAGGGCAGGGGGGAGTACGGCAGGCATAGAGGCCTTCGCAGGGCTCAGGTTGGCGGTGTGCAAATGCAGGCAGGCACAGCGGCAGCTTTGGTGCCGCAGACGGCACTTGTCATCAGAGGGGGCGCGGCCACAACCTGCCCCTCCAACAGCCGGGCAAGTGCAGTGCACCCACCTGCACGTCGCGGCGAGCAAGGTACGCCTCCCCCTCCTGGGTGATGCAGGGGTCTGGGTCGTCTGGAGCAAGGCGACAGAAAATGACACACGCGTCTGAAAGCAGTCCCAACTCCCCGCTTTCTGCCCACTGAATGCCGGTTGCATCCTGCATTGACCATCTCCCACCGTCTGGAAGGCAGTTTGCGCAGATGCAGCACGTGACATCATGCCTGCCATGCTCAGGACTCACGCTTGCCACCCAGCACGCGGGTCAGCCCGGCAGGCAGCAGCCGCGCCAGCCAGCTGGGGGCGGGAGCGGCGGCAGAAGTGAAGCGGCTGTCCAGGCACCTGTCTCCGAACACATTCTGTGGAGGAGCAGAAGGTAAGCATTGGTGTGCAGCATGACACACACGTTTTGTGGAAAATCACAAACTGAAGGAGGGCATGCAGTGCAGTGTGCGGCAGGCCAGGGCGACAAACTCTGTGCAGCTGCATCAGCCATCCGCCCGCGGCAAAAGCAGGTGCTGAGCGCGCCGCAGGGCCACAGGAAGCAGCTGCAATACAGCTTCTGTGTTACCTGCATCTTGATGGGTCCCATCTCTTCCAGCGCCTGCAGGCAGGCAGAATACCCCTTGGTAATGCGTGTTGCCACCACAGACCAGAGGCAGCTTTATTTGCATACATCTCGGTGCACTCAAGGCACGCCCCCAGCCATCTGCTCCGCAGCATAACCAGTCGGACGCGCCTCCAGCACCCCACCCGCTCACCTGCTTGACTGCCTTTTCGCACTTCTTGTTCTGCGTCTTGGTCTTCACCTCGATGCCCTGAGTGATGATCACCTGCGCTGGTAGGGTGGCAGGTAGCAGGGCGGCTGGCTGCGCTTGAACCCATGGTACTGCGCAGCCATTCAAGCGCCTGCAAGAGCCACATCTGCCTGGCCGCAGAGGAAAATGCCGCCTTGTTACTCGAAAAATGCAAGGTGCAAGCAGACATGGGCAGGCAGGGCTGTACACTTGCCTCGCTGAAGTTGCAATGGTGCTCCACCGCCCTGTCACAATATGCGCAGGGTTTGATGCCCATTGAATGGGGAATCAGCTGAGAAGGCCTACCAGCTGCCACCAAACATAGGGCGCCGCCCCCAAGCAGCATGCGGCGCACAGCTGCCACTCCGGGCCAGGGCACATAAGTGTAGTTTGCAAAGCCGCCCAGCCTCACTTCTTCACGTCCTGGGAGATGAGGCCGTGGCTCCACCAGAACATGAGGCGCCCCTCATTGTCGTACTCCTCATCTGTGGATGGGTTGCCTGCAGAAAGAGGCCAGAAGAATAGTCATTGCCGGTAGACGGGTTGCCTGCAGGTGGCGCGGCAGGACACGAGGCGCCCCTCGTTGTCGTGCTCCTCATCAGTGGACGGGTTGCCTGCAAGTGGGGTGGGAGGACAGAGCCCAACATAGCATTCTCCTCTCCACACAAGCGGAGTCTGCGTGACACAAGGGCAGGAAGGCACAGCCTCAGGCTGCTGTGGCAGTGAAGCTGCTCCAAGGTAAGGCGCGTGCCTGCCCACACAACCAGGGCAGCGCACAGCGCGCAGCGCAGCGCAGCGCAGCGCAGCGCCGCGCAGCGCAGCGCGCACACCACAGCGTGCAGCGCACCCAGCAGGAAGCCCTTGAAATCAATCTTGTCTTTGGAGTTGCCCGCCTCCTGGGCGCTGTGCTCCAGCAGCTGCAGCGTGATGTGCGGGACGTAGTGACCTGCGCACGTGCGGCGACAAAACGGAAGCAGGGCAGGGGGGTGGCTGGCACTGCATGAGCAGCTACGGTAAGCAGTTCTGCACTTCTGCGCTCCGCAGGCAAGTGAAATCCCCCACCCGCGTAAAACCGACCTGCGTACGATTCTCCAGCCAGCCAGAAGGGCGCCTTTGCCAGGCGAGGGAACAGCCTGCGCCACTCGTGAATGAAGGCCACCACATCGGTGGCCATGCCCTTGTCGGTGGCGAGCTGCTTGTAGTCGGCTGTGTGAGGAGCGCAAGTTGGGGGTTTATCTCCCTTGAAAAAGGAGAGGTGCTCAAGAGGGGCCATGCCCTGGAGGGTCGGTGGCGAGCTGCTAGAGGCAGAACAAAGGGGGTGAAGGGGGCTGGCAGCAGCACTCGGGGAACGGAACGCTCGGCTGCAGCTGGGAGGCACTGCGCAAGCGAACAAACGCACACCCAGAATCTGCGCAATGAAGCCGGCGGCATATGCATACCGCTGTTGTTGCTGTAGCTGAAGCCCACGCCAATGGGCGCGTCCAGGTAGAGCATGTTGGCGGGCAGGGTGTGGTAGCTGCAGTTGGATGGATGATCGCGGTGAGAAAATCGATGCAGACAGAACCGGCATGCACGCCGGCTGGGCAGTCCGATGTCAGCCTGCCGCTGTCCACCAGGCGGCCACAGCATCTCCCAAGCGCATCTGTGCCCTGCGCTTCACACTGCCACCCACTGCACCAGATAAAGATCCAAGCAGCGGCAACCCTTTCGGAGAGCTCGCCTGTACGGGTTTTCCATCAGCTTGCATGTTGAGCCGGGGCGGGGGAAGAAGGGCCCATGCTCCCCAATGAAGGCGGTGCCCACTGAGGAGCAGCCGGGGCCGCTGCAACAAATGAGGGGACATGTGCAAACAGCGGCGCAGGAGGGCTGGGAGTGAATGGGCAGGTGAAGGCGACAATGCTGGGAAGATGCAATCACGGCGCACTGCAGCAGGCCCCAGCGTGCACTCATGCCACCTGCACGCAACTCCGGCTGGCATTACTGAAACCACCCACCCGGTCAACCACAGCACGACTGGAGCATCGTCCGCATGGCAGCAGCCCTCTGCTTCCACGAGCGCATAGAACATAGCTTTGTCTTTGGAGATGGGGACCTCTCCAGAATACAGGCGGGTGGTCAGCTTGCCCCAGCCTGGCAGCTCGTGCACCCNTGTGTGCCTCGGCTGCCTCCGAGTGCAAGCTGCCTGCCGGCGAGCGGCGGCCAAAGGGCAGCCAGGGCAGCAGGCGGGCGGGGCTGGGCGGCAGCAGTGCGGCGGCGGACGTGGCCGCCAAGCACAGCGCCAGGCAGGCGAAGGCGGCCTTGAAGTGCATGGGTTGTGGAAACCCCTGAGAATGGAGGGGGGAGCCGGCGCACTCAGTGGACGGCAATGCTTCATTTTTACACAGCATGCAAGGTGAGCGTATGTCACGCGTCAAATGCAACAGGAGATGCAGCGGCCGGGCCTCAGAGTTAGGGTTGGATCGGTCACTGCAGCTGGGCGGCGCCCAGTTGCGTCGACGACTCGCGGTGACTGGGATGCATCACCGGCCCACTGGCCGTGCTATCCAGCGCAGCCAGGTGCTGCCATAGCGTGCAGTCATTTGCGATATAGTAATGCAGCAGATCTTGACAATAAGCAAGAAGGTAGGAAGCTGCTCCGCTGGCAGCGGCAGCGGAGCGGCGGCGGCAGCAGTGTGCTGTCTGGCTCAAACCCCAAGAGCTCAGCCAGCTCGCCTCCACACGTCCCAAGCCAATCCAAGGCGCCCGTGAAGCCGTGAAGGACGGGGGGTCACGCGAGTTCAGCTGGAAGCCGAGGCAGGTGCCTGCTGCCAGGCTACTAGGCACTGAGGACGCTGGGTGATGGGCAAGTAGGCTAACCCGGGATGTGTTGCGCTGCTGTCTTTAGTGCAGGCTCCCTGCAGGAGATCCGCCGGCTTCCTTTCCACCCCGCCCGGTGTGCCTGATGCAGCTGCTGTTGGGGTGTGCCTGATGCAGCTGCTGCTGGGATGTGCTTGATGCAGCTGCTGCTGGGGTGCGACCAAGTTTACAAAGCCGCATGCGTTCTTAATAGTGAGAAACATGCCGGAAAGGATGCTTCCAGAGGCAGCTAGCAAAACTCCAAGGAAGGCGAGCAGGCACAAGCGCCCCACGCCGCCTGCCGCAACTGTGCTTTACAAGGGCGCGTGCCCTCCGCAAGGCTGCCTTCAACAAGCGCCGCGCGCTCAGCAAAGCCTGCCGTCACCACCAGGCCTCTGGGCCCGGGAAGGCGGTGCGGGTGCCGCCGGCCAGAGCGGGCGCCTGCTGCCGAGCCGCTAGCTCTTCCACAATAGGCGCCCGGGTCAGCGCCTCAACCTGCTTTGGGGGGTCGGCAAAGGGGTGGCGGGGCAGCAGGCGATTGAGCGGCAGCTGCAACGGGAGTACGGGAGCGTGCAAGGGTGCACCAGAGTCGTAGTATGCACTGGAGAGCAAAACATTTACCGGAATCCACTCCGCCCGCCCACCCGCCACTGACCTGGCGCGTGCCCAGCGCTGCAGTGCTGACCAGCAGCAGGAGGCTGAGGCACCCTGCTGGCACGCCAATCAGTGCCGTGCTGGCTGCATCAACCACCCGCGCCGCAAGCGACAGCGCCGCCAGCAGGGCGGCATTCAGCAGCTTGAGCTGCTGCCGGCGCTGGGCAAAGTAGCGGAGCGTGGGGTCGCCAGGGCTGAGGTTCGGGATGCCGCCATCGCTCTGCAGGCAGTGGTGTCCAGGGCATGGGGCGAGGGTGGTTGGGGAGAGGTGGCTGGAGATGAAAGGCCAGCCAGACGGCACGCAAGCAAAGGTGCGGGCAGCGCAGGCCGTCCAAAGTGCTGTGGGTGCTGTTAGCTGCCCCTGGGAAGACGTGTGCAGCATTGAACCTGAACCGCAGATGCCTCAGTCTACTGGTGAATAAAAGCAGTACCAAGCAGGCCTGGCTGCCTCACATTTTGCAAGTACTGCGACATTTGGCGGGCATCCAACCCGCCACCCAACATCTGTGCAGCTACTCGTTGAGCAAAACAACAGCAGCAGGCCCGGCTGCCTCACGTTTTGCAGGTACTGCGACATTTGGCGGGGCGTCACGTCGGCCACAGTGATGCCCTCCACGCAGAACACCAGCAGCGCAAAGGGGAGGGCCGACTCAAAGGGGTTGCCCAGCCCCAGCCAGCTGCGGGGCAGTGAAGGGGGTCACACAGCGGGGCAGTTGGCAAAGCACGAGAGGCAACTGAAAGGGGTTGCCCAGCCCCAGCCAACTGTGGGGCAGAACAATGGGAAGGGCGTGCACGGCGGGTGAGCTATGGAGGCAAGAGGGCCAACTTGCAGGGATTTCCCAGCCCCAGCCAGCTGCAGAGCAGGGCAGCGAGGAAAGGGGCAGAGCGGGGTAAGGTGCGCACGCAACGTGTTCACAATACTGCATTTGATTGTGGACAAGAGGCCGGGCAAGGTACAGCGCAAGCTCCGCACCAGCCGCAGCCGACCACAAACCCTGAGCTGCATCCCATCACCACCCACCCACCCCCATACCTGAGCGGCATGGACAGCATCGCGGTCCAGAAGTTGGCAAACAGCAGGCTGCGGGCGCCCGAGGGGCTGAGGCGGAGGGGGAACCGGTGGCCAGCGGCACCGCCGCCGTCCCAGCCGCCGGTACCGCTGCCCTCGCCCTCGCCCTCCACTCCCAAGATAGGCGCCTTGGGACCCGGACGCAGGTTGGGCTCACGCCAGCCCTGCTTGGGCGGCTGGGCTAGCAGCTCGTCTAATGGGTGGGCCGAGGTGGCGACCTGAGGGGGCAGGGCAGCGGAGGGGCAGGCATGCGCGGAGTGAGGGAGTAGGTGAGGAAGCGCAAGATAGAGCTGTTGGGGTCATGTTGATGGGCAGCGCGGCTGATGCTGCTGGCCGTGGCAGGCCGAGCGTCACAGGGGCCGGTTAACTTCCCTGCTGCATCCATCCACAGCTGCATTGCATCGCCGAAGTTCGCAGAGCGTTATCTCCAGCTCCAGCCGCACTCCCCCCAACCTCCCCCACGCAGCCCCCTGGCGCACCCGGTTGGGTTCGGTGCGGTAAAACGCGAGCGGCACCCACAGCTGCACCGACTGCATCCAGAGCGTGGCTGCCGAGAGCCCTGCGCACATGGCGCCCACCAGCAGCAGGGCGGGCAGGGCAGGCTGGGAGAGCGCCAGCGCCTTTGCTGCTTCCCCAAGGTACTGAGCATAGTCTGGAAGAAAAAGGAAGGAAAGAAAGGGGGATGGAGGGCAGGGCCAAAGTTGGACGGGTGATGCACTTGATTGTGAAAGGAAATCAGAGACGATATAGGCAAGCTTGCATAGCTGCATTGCCTAGCACCAGTCAGCAAGAGGCACAGTGTAATGCAGTTTTAGCGGCGATCTGCACACTTACTGACGGCCACGCCCGTCGCGATCAGCAGGCTTGCGCCATCGCCCAGCCTGTGGAGGGGGCCGGAGTGGGCAAGGAGGGAAGAGTTGGCATGCAGCAAGCGAACAAACAATATGTGCTGGGCGCACAATGTGACTTGTGGTGGTGCACTGCGTGTGGTATCGCAGTTCGTGCCCGCAGCCGATGCACCGCCCCTGCCCCCGCTGCACTAAATGGCATCAGCAGTAGGCTCACCCGCGCTGCTCCACGGTTTGAGAGATGGTCTTGCAGATGGTAGCACCCGCCACAAGGACGGCTACAGCATAGAAGAKRAAGCCKGGACCGCCGCTGCTCAKGCCGCCTGCTGCCGCGCCCGCCGCGGCGGCCGTGGCTGCMGCACTGCCTGCAGCAGCAGCCGCTGCTGGAGCGCCTGCAGCTGCTGCGCCAGCCGAAGCGGCCGTAGCTGCTGCTGCACCTGCCGCCGCCGCGGCTGCTGCTGCTGCCGCTGGGTCGGCCAGGGCTGCCACCTCGGCTGCGGCTGCGGCTGCCGAGGCAGCCATCTGATCCACCAAGTGACGAGCCAGGGACTGCAAGTGCAGCTGCTCTGCCCACTTGCAAGCTAGCGAGTACGCCTGCGGACAGGCAGGGGAAGGAGCGATCCAGTTGTGAGGCTGGCTAACAAGGCCGGGAATGTGCTTCTGCGAATCTGGATGCGCGCTGCTGACACACTCGAGCGAATGCCGCATGCAGCCTTGCCTGGTTGAAGCCAGCAAGCGCCCCAGCAACAGTGCACAGCGTGGCACAGCACGCAGGCAAGCGGAGCAGTCGGGAGCCACAGCAGCGCAGCCGAGGTGCGGTGGTGCAGAGGCGGCAGGTTGGCAGGGAAGGCAGCCGCACAACGGGCCAAGCATGCCTAGGCAGCTCACCTCCAACACCGCAAAAAAGCAGAAGGCGCCTGTGACGTAGGTATTGAAGACTTCCTGCCCCTTTGTGCCCTCCTCCCTGCCGCANGGGGGGGTGGCNAGGGCGGGAGCATACATACTTCACCACAATGCTGTGGGGACCAGCATAAGGTCACATGCGCCTGCCGGTACCAGCGCCTGCGGCTGATGCGTCAGCACTGTGCGCCCTCAGCGCAGCCAGCGGTCCAACCGCGTGTGCCAGCCTTTAGCACAAAGTTTTGCCGCTCCGCTGCACGTGGCTGCTTGCCTGAGCGCGGTGAAATACTGGCGGATCGGTGGAAAGATTTGCAGGACGGACAGCACAAAGTAGGCCGTCATGAGGGGAGAGATGCTGCAGAGAGACAGGGGTGGGGCGGGGGCGGGGGAGGGGGGCGGGGTTTTGGGCCGCAGGGATGCACAGTGGGCAAGCAAGCTTGCACACCACTTGGCTCCAGTTTGCTGCCACACTCGTGAGATCTGTCAGGGACACACTGTACTTTGTCAAAAACACACTGCACCCATGTGGAGCACACGAAGCAGAGCGCACAGGTGAGCCCTGCCCAGCCCAGCCAGCCCATAACCGCCTGCCATAACCACCTGAGAATGAACAGGTTGGCAGCGACCTCCGTGCGGCCCATGAGCTGCTGCACCGCCGAAGCTCCCCCTGCCTGGGTCCAGGCCACACCTGCATGTCGCATGAGGCGGGCAGCGCAGCGCCGGCAGGAGCACCCATTGAAGCGGCTGGCTGAATACTGATCCGCAAGCACCACACGCAGCAGGTGCTGAATGCAGTGCAAGCAGGGGCAGCAGGGGCAGCGTCAGCAGCAGCAGGGGCAGCGTCAGCAGCAGCAGGGGCAGCGCGTCAGCAGCAGCCGGGGCAGCGGCGGCGGCAAATATACGCGCTGCTTTGTGTGCAAGTGTGCAAGCAGCAGCTGTGTGCACCCACCTGGCACAGGAATGAAGTGGCCCAGTCGGGCAATCCACACGAGCAGCAGCGTCATGGACAGCCGAGACATCAAGGCGGGTGGGATGGGAATGAGGCGGCGCTTGGGTGGCGCCCTGCCGCCCGCGCTGCCGCTGCCAAAAGCTCCCAGCACCCCAACTGTGCGCTGGGCTGCCCGAGACCGGCGTGGCAGCTGGCTGATGCTGCCCTGCCGCAGGCGGCTGGGAGGGTCGAGCGGGCGGCGGCTGGCGGCGGCGGCGGCGGCAATCGGAACCGCACGCCTGGCTCCACGCGCCGCGTCGATGGCATGTACACGGCGCCTCGGTTGTGTCATCGGGGCCGCAAGCGCTGCCGCGGCCGCAAGGTTCGCCCCCATCGCCGGGACGCCACTGCTGCAAGCCTGCACTCACCAATTCGGCTGTGGCAATGTTCTAGGCCATACGCGAGCAACAGCTGATCCATCGCCGTGGCTCATGCATGCTGCTGTGCTGCGCCGGCGGTCGGCGGGTGTGCTGCCGTTTGCTGCGGATCGGCTCAGCCACTCCGTGCCAGCCAGTGCACCACCCAAGTCCACCAGCCCATACACGCCTCACAACATGATCTACGCAAGTTACACGTCGTACAGCTGCGCATAATCTGGCCGCAGAAATGTGGAAAACCGACATCAAACTCGCCCTCAGGGCGTGGCGCGGAAAAAGGCAAAAGAATTGGGAGGAAGGTGGGGTGTTGGAGCCAAGGGGTTGGGGTGCACACTGGATGGGCGCGAATAATACAAAGGGGAGGCGAGGGGGCCTCCCCAGCTGCAACTGCGACCAATTATCGGTTCTGAAGATGCGTTTGTTGGGCAGCGGAAAACAGCTGGCACGCGGGCGGCGCTCGGTGCACACACGCTAGGCAGCGGCGCAAGGGAGGGGGAAGGAAGGAAGTTCTGAAGTGTTGGTGTCAGCTCATGCATTGCAAAAGGACCAAGGTGGAGGACGAGCGGGATGCGGACAGGCGGGCAACGGGGCGGGGGRGGGRGGGCCGGCAACGAGCTGCCGCACAAAAAGCGGACTGCCGTTGTGCACCACAAGCGGGCCACGGCAAGGGAGCAGCAGCTCCTTCAAAGCTGGCCTCCCCATCACTCTGAGAAGTCAACCGAGTCCAGCAGCGAGCCAGCATTGGTCAGAGTGGACTCAGCAGCCTCAGCCGTCAGCGCCAGCTCGCCCGAGCCCCGCCGCTCTTTCCGCAACGCCTGCTGCACAAAGGGGGGTTAAAACGCATGGCAGCAAGGGGTCATGAGTGGCACCAGGCAGAGGAGCTTCACGCGCGGGGGCGCGCAGCAGTGGTGACAGCGCACAGCAGCCACCCCCAAGCGGGCAGCAAACTCGGCACTCGGCGCGGCCAACAAGTGAAGGGAAGGCCCCAGGCCGCCCCTGCTTCCAACCCCTCCCCCACCTCGTCCATGGGCAGCTGCTCGATGCGCTCGCTCCACTGGAAGCAGCGCTGGATGGATGTGAACCAGTCGGTGGTCTGCGACAGGGGGACAGGGAGCGATGCTGCGGAAATTGTGAGGCACTGGGTTGCATGGCGTGCAACTGCCGCAATGAGCAGTTGTGTTAGCGTGTTGGCGGTGGTGACGGATGTGCACATACAAACCAGCAGGGCAGCTATGAGGCCGAGAAGGCCGAGTTGTGTGCAAGGCAGGGCGGAGACGGTGCCAGCGCAGCAGAGACAGCAAGCGGAGCTGCTTTTCACGCTGCACCCAAGCAGCGCACCATGTCTGCGTTGTTGATCGTGGGCACGGGGTTGGGGCTCATGCGCACGCGAATGGAGTCGCCCTGCAGGGTGTGGCACATGAATTATGTACGCTGAAGTGTGTCGCTACACTGCCAAATTATGAGACCCAGTGAGTGCAGCAAAGGCATCTCGTCCACTTCTGCTGCAAAGCTGGTCAGCGGTTTCGCATGGTGCCTTCCGCCCCTCACCTCGTGCAGTTCCCGCGTGTCCCGACCGTCAAAGTTGGCCACCGCGGAGCAGCGCGCGCCAGGCGCGATGCGCATCTCAAGCTCAACATAGTCGGGCAGGATGACGGGGCTGCACAACAGAAAACAAAGAGCAGGATAGTTTTAGGACAATTGTGTGCTCGGCAGTTTTCATCTCAGCAATGCGCACGTGTCACATTTTTATTCTATGAGCTTCAACAACGCACTGCGCAAGCAAGCAACACCGCGGGCTACACTGAGCACCACCGCATACAACGCACCGGAAGTTGAGGGAGTGGGGGCAGATGGGGGTGAAGAGGATGGCGGGCACGGAGGGGTGCACCATGGACCCGCCCGCCGCCACGTTGTAGGCAGTGGAACCTGCAGGCAGCACACAACACTGGGTTTCAGTTGATTGAGAATGGGTGGTGGTACTGGTAAAGGAGCTGATGGTGCCTTGCCCAGCTGCAGTGCACTGCAAGCCACTGGCCGCACACTCTCGCAGAGTTGCTCCAGCTGCAAACTGGACCGTGCACGTTTCAGCACTCCTTGCTGTGTGCGCACCCGTGGGCGTGGCGATCATGACGCCATCTGCCTGCACCTTTGTGATCAGCTGGTCCCGCTCGTACACCTGCTCGGGCAATCCATGGACAGGCCATCATTGCTTACGGCCCAGAGCAGCAAAGTGGCCTTGGGTGATTGCAGCCAGGTGGAAAGAAAGGCAGTGCATGCTGGATGTGTCACTTAAAAAACGACTGCACCGCAGTCTGGCTGGGGCGGGACACAAATGCAGCCACTTCGCCCTCCAGGCAGCCCGCCCACCCACCTCAATCTTTGACAGGTAAGGATTTGCGCCGCGCGACAGCACCACTTCATTCAGCACCTCAAACGTCTCTTCCGGCTCCACACAGCCGTCCCTGGGTGGATGTGTTAAAATAAAGAATAAATGTTTGGATGCAAGCTGATTATATGCATTAGAATAAATCGAGAGAACAGCAATCGCCACCTCCGACTCCACACAGCCGCCCCAGGGGAAGGACCAACCACGGCAAGCATGGCATGTTTGCTCGCCTCCTCACCTGGCAACCAAAGCCGGAACCCACCAAATCACTGCACTTCACGTCACAGCCTAGATCGCTCTTTTGGCTGGCGGCGCTCACCTCCACACCTCGCACTGCAGGCGCATGCGCAGCGTGATGTGCACGCCCAGCAGCGAGCGCCCGTCCTCTGCGGAGATCAGCTGGCACGACTCGAGCTCGCGGCAGCCGTGCACCACGTTGTGCAGGTGCCGCCGATAATCAGAGAAGCTGCGGGGAGATGAGGAAAAGAAGGGATTGATACAAGCCACATCCCAACATTGAGAAAGCCCAGCGAGCCCAGCGAGACAATTGTGCCGCCACCCCCACCCCCACCTTGACACCAAAACCCAAACAGCGAAACCCAGAAGCCCATGTCACACACCTGTGCGTGGTGAGGAAGCCCAGGGAGCCGAGCTTGAAGGAGATGACTGGCGGCAGCGCGGGGCCCAACAGGCTGGCTGCGTGCAGCAGCAGGCCGTCGCCGCCCAGGCAGACCACAAAGTCCACAAACGAGTGCAGATCAGGAAGGTCCTGCTTGTCATACGTGTCGACGTATTCCAGGCCAAACGGCTCCTGTGGCGGAGTGAACAAAACAGCAGTGGGCACCGTAAGTCCACAAAATGAGGAACACAGTTGCAGCTCCGGAAGGTCTTGGTCTGGTCATAGGTGTCGACGTACTCCAGGCCGAACGGCTCCTGCGGTGGAGAGTGGAAGTATGGTAAAACTAAGCACAAAGGAGTGCAGCTGAGCAAGGTCCTGCCGCACTGCCACCACCCGCCGCAGCAGGGACAGCCCACAGCCAAAAAGNACTTGCATGACGTGGCAGTGCCTACATGCACCATCAGTGCGTAACCGTCCGGCTCCACCACCAGCCACAGCAGCAGCAGCAGCTGTTGGAAACGCAAAGAGATCTACCAAAGGCACGCACCAGCAGCTGATAGTCGTGCGGCTCCACCACCACCCGCATGCCCAGCTCCTCGCCGCAGTAGCGCAGCACCTCCACAAACCTGCGGGCGGGTTTTGTAAAGGGGGTGAGGAAATGCTCAGTTCAGCACAATATCAACCAGGCATGCAACTTGCAGCACGCAGAAGTGCAGCACCTCCTGCGCTTCCTCTCCACAAATTTGGGGCGCAGATGAGGTACATGTGAGAAGGCACCAAGGCAGGGCAGCCAGCACGCGGCAGGCGCCAGCAGGTCATGCTGAGCGGCAACCAGCATCGGCAGCAGGCACTCCAGTACTGTCATCCAACAGCAGCAGCAGGCGTGCAGACAACGAACAAAGTTTTTTGATTGAAAACACTACAAATAAACAATGGCTCACTCCTCCAGCAGCTCGCTGCCCAGCTTCTTCAGCACCATGACCCTGCAGCCAACAGAGTTTCGTGAAAGAACAGGTTAGATGGGACATCTGGCTGCCAATACCCTGCCTGCTAGATGCGCATCTGCACATGTTGCAGAGATCAGAGCAGCGGAGCGCACCACGTACTACAATGTATCAGTGCGGGCAGCCCACCAGTGCATATCCATATGCAAGGATGGGATGCAGGAATGCACCCTCCCATCACACGCCCCCCGGCACTCACTGGCGGGGCCGCGTCTTCCACACCAGCAGCTGCTGCTGCGAGCTGGGGCACTCAAACTGCAGGTTGCCGCTGGCTGCGGAACGAGAAAGCAGCGCAGGAGGGGCAGTGCAGTCGGTACACAAGCACTAGCAGCAGCCGTGCAACGAGCGGCCTGCAAGCAGCCCCAACCCGGGCGTCCCTGCTGCTTGCACACAGAATGGCACACAGCCGCTCTGTAAAGTGTGTTCGCACTCACGCTGCACGGTTTCTCGGGTGCACGAGTGGCCGTCAGAGCGCAGCAGGTAGAGCTCGCTCTTCTGCGGCCACTGCACCGCCGTGCGCTGCCGCGCCCGCTGCTTGGTGGCGCACATCGCCCCGCAGTCGGCCAGGTCGACCGACTGCTTGGCGGCTGCTAGGTCGACGGACTGCGGCCGCTGCGCCATGAGCGTGCCATTGCCGCTGCTGCTGCCGTGGGCCGAGGTGCCGCCGCCGCAGGCGCCGCTGCCGCCGCTCCCGCTGCCGCAGCCCTGCTTGCCGTTGGAGCTGGACGCTGCATCCTCGGTCTTTGCCGCTACGCGCAGGTGGGGCCGCTGCCGCACCAGGGGCCGGCGCTCGGGCACCCAAGCCGCGCTGGCCGCTGACCCCGCCCCGCAGCACCGGCCGGCCTGCATTGTGGCGATGGCGAGCAGCCGGACGCAGCGCCGGCTTGGCGCAGGGGCTGCTCGGGGCCTGAGTTGAGACGCTGGGGCGCTGCTCCTGCTGCTCCGCTGCTCCTGCTGCTGCCCGCGCTGCAATTCAGTGCTCACAAGCCTGCTTGAAGCGTGCTCGAGGGATCGCGCGGCACACAACCCTGATCGCCACCGCCGCCGCTGAGCACGACTCCCGCCTCCTTGCGACAGTGGCGCTGCTGCTTGGCCGGCTAAGCTTGTGGGCACCCTCTGTTGGTTCAGCCACCTGGTGACGGTTGCACTCTACTTGCCAGAATTATGTTGACGGCATCTTTGGACCAGCATTGGCCCCAAGAATGTCCTGCCACGGCAACAGAGGCATGGCTGGCTGAGCGTCACCGAGCCAGCAGGCGAGCTTTGCATTTGTTAAGTGAGCAGCGACTGCAACGATTGCACAAAAGCCCCATCCATCAGAGATCCAACAGACCGTGTAGCGGCTTGTGCCTTTCAACGTATGAACCCTGCTCGCTCCTCCGCACGCATGGTCCTCCAAGAAAGACGTGTCTGCAGCCGGCAGCGCGAAGCGGTGTGAATGGCAATCGGGCCTTGAGGCTTGCCTCTGAAATCAACGGTGGCAACTCGGTTGAGGGCAGTCTGCAGTGCTGACGTTGCAGCAGCAGAGTGCCCATGCGGCGTCGCGGCGCCGGCGGCGGCCAAAGCACTGCAGGCGGGCCGGCCGGCAGGCACCTCCCTGCAGACGCCTCATGGCGTACAGAAGGCAGGGAACGAGAATATACATGTTCCTTTCGGTGGATGAGCAGTGACCAGCAGCGCTTCGAATCTGCGCAGCAGCGCCCGGGATCTGCCGCTCCCCGCCGCTCTGCACGCTGAACGGCAGTGGTCATGACCGGTCATCTCTGCGCTCGGGCTTCCGCACGAGCCGAGATCTGGTGCCTGCATCGACGACTTGCAGAAGGCCATTGCGCCGCTCGACTGCGGCGGCCGCAACCACTGCGGGATGTGGTTGGCACTGCGCTCGGGACTCGCCCTAGGCGTCCTCCTGGCCCTGGCTGCTGTCAACATGCCCGAGGTGGCAGCGCGGGTGAGCTTCCGGCGCGCGGAAGGGCGACGGTTGTTGGGAAGGGGCGGGGGCCAGGCGGCGGCGGCAGCTACCGGCGTGGTCATCCCAGATCCGCCGCTTGTGGCAGAGTGAAAACAAGCAAACGGCTGCCTTGTCAGCCTGAAAGCCTTGCCGGGCCCATATAGCGGCCGCGCTGCTGACGCCAGGCCCGCATACAGCCAGCCAGGGTTGGTCATTTCAGAGCGGCCTTGCCGCCGCCGCCGCCTGCTGTGCGCCTAATGTGCGGCGAACACCCTCGCGCAAGGACTGGCGCCTTCGACCCGTGCCCTATGGCGTGGTAGCATTCCTTGCTTCATTGTGTCTACAGGCCTCTCACTACCGCATTGCCCCTGCTACATTTTTCTTGCAGGCTGCCATCGTGCCGCCGGCTGCCGTGGTCCCGCCCTTGCCCAGCTGGGCCAGAGAGACAAATGCACTGGCTTCATACGCTGGGGGACGCAACATGATGTTCATGTACAACCAAAAGCTGGTGGCTGATGCGAATGCCACCGGGACAATCTATGATGTAGCATTCATGGGTAGGCCAGGGGATGCAGCCGGGCTGGGCTGGGGCAGGCCAAGTATGGTACGTGATCAGCGCCGAGGCGGATGGATGGATGGCAGCCTGGTGCAGCCACAGAGCGTTGCAGCGCGCTCAAGCAGCCTCCACACCAACTGGTCACTTTTACCCTGCCCTGCCACGCAGGCGACAGCGTGATAGCGTACACTGTTGTGGTGCCAGCGGTCGCGGCTGTGTGGGACCGGTTCTGGGGGCCCAGC
Organism: Chlorella ohadii; assembly: GCA_025026875.1. Lineage (NCBI taxonomy): Eukaryota > Viridiplantae > Chlorophyta > Trebouxiophyceae > Chlorellales > Chlorellaceae > Chlorella > Chlorella ohadii. The sequence goes on from JADXDR010000007.1 coordinate 98,933, forward strand.
AGCGGCCTGAAGGCGGCACGGCTGGGCGTGGGTTGCTCTACTGTGGAGGAACTCGTGGTGCGCTGAGCTGGCCTGCGCCCCAACTAATGCAAGCTGTGACGGCTGGCGCCGCCGCTGCAGCTGATGCCCCCGATGCAGCTGATTCCGCTGTGCGTTTGCCGTCACCTAGCAAGTCAGGCCGCCTGTGCTGCCGGCGCTGCCCATCCGCTGTTGGGCGGCTGTGTGTTGCCAACCCAGTGGGTGATTCCCCCGCTCACGCACCTCACCTCCTGCTCGCTGCTGCAGTGGCGGATAATGTCTAACGGCGAGAAGTTTGCACAGGACCCAAAGGTGAGCTGGCGGGAGCTGGAGATCAAGATCTGTGGAGCGCAAGCGCAGCGGGCACAGCAGCAGCAGCAGCAGCAGCAGCAGMAGCAGCAGGCGTCACAGCAACAGCAGCGGCAGCAGCAGGCGKAACAGCAGCAGCAGCAGCAAGCACACCGGAGCAGCGTGGCGGCATGTGCTGCCTGTGCAGGCAGCGTGCTGTGTGAGCGCAAGGAGCGCACACGGTGCCTCCACCCAAACGCTGCTCCCACCCCCAAGAACGCCCCTGGCAACCGCAGGTGGTGGTGCTGCTGGTGGGCATCAACAACTCCTTGGAATCCAAGCCCTGGAAAGCGCTGGAGTTTTTGGTGAAATGGATGCGGGTGGCCATGCCGCGCACCAAGGTCCTGATACTGGCGCCGCTGCCAAACTTCCTCGGGACCTCCGACACGTTCCGCGTTCAGTACAGGTGCGTAGGAGCAGGGGGGTGCGCGGCCAGCACTAGCTAGCCTGAGCACTCAGGGCATGTTTATATTGAGTCTTGTTGGAACACTTACGCAAGCTATGGCGCCACAGGTTTGGTGGGACGGCTGGGGTGGCTTGGAGGAGGCACAGTTAGACTTGCCCACTTGCATGGTCAGGCAGCTTTGCATGGCAAGTTTTGAACCATGAAGTGCCCCATCCTCTGCTGTTTGCAGGCGGGTGGCCCAGCGCTGTCCGCAGTGCACCTTCTCCACCTGTGGGTCCACGCTCAATTGGCGCTCACACAAATTGTACATGGATCCAGCCCACCCCAACGCCCGCGGGTGAGCACCTCTGCAGTGAAGGGTGTGCTGGCGTTGCCGCCACTGCTTTGCTGTAGCAGCGCTGCGCCTGAAAGTTCACCATTCAGACGTACTGCCCCCGTCGCTATGCAGGTACACTATAGTGTGGAACTGCCTCAAACCGGCCGTGCTAAAGCTGCTTAAAACAACCTGAGCCGTGTGTGGTGTGCCACGAAACGCGCCTTGGCTGACCGGCTTGAAAATAAGACGACCCACCCACCTGCATGAGATTACACAATCATGGACCTTGATACTGCCGCTTGCAATAAAGCGGATTGACTCCCATGCCTGCAATGCTGGCATCGACCCTACTGCACCCAAGCCTCTGCCATTCTCTCTACTGATTTCCTCCGCATTTGCCCCATTCTTGATTGTTTGCCCCGGCGTGTCCGTCGTTGGACTGACGGCATCTGCTCTCTCATTGCCATCATGACATTGTATCATCGTGTAGGCCGAACCGTTGGCCGAGGGATACAGGCACAGACACAGTGTGAACGCCGACGAGCGCTGCCTGGTTGGGGCCGAGACGCGTGTTGGCGGCAGGAAAAGCGGCTGGACAGTGGGGCAGCAACTTGCGGCAGGGGGAGGCACATGTGCCTCTTTCGGTGGATGGCAGTGCTGCAGAGGGACGCGGCCGCTCTGCATGCTGTACAGCGTTGACCAGTCATCTCTGCCGCTCCTGCTGCAAACTGCTCTGGCGCCCGCATCTCCACTTGACAGCGGCGACTTGCGCCGCTCCAGCTGTAGCGGCGGCGCTTCAGAAAACGTGGCTTGAGTCTGGCTGTTGCACTAAAGTAGTGAACATACATTCAGAGTTTTCTGCAGTGCTGGTATGCGACACTATGGCAGGAGGGTTGCACATGCGGCGGCGCAGCGGCGGCAGCGGCAGCAGCGGCAGCGGCAGCGTGGGGTGGTGGGGCTGAGTGGGCTGGTCCCAACCCACCTTGAATCGCTTGCGATTGACTCCCTACGACCTGACAACTCTCCCAGCGCACAGATTGTGCACAAACCAGCTGGGGCCGCGGCTCTCCGAGATGGTCGCGCAAGAGGCTTGTGAGCGCGCGTTCGGCCTGGACTTTGGCCAAGAGCTGGCTGTCGTCGGCGCGGCAGTGGTATTCAGCTCCCTGCTGCTCTACCTGGCGGGGCGGTGGCGGCCGGGCTCGCCGCTGCGGCTCGCCGCCGCCGCCGCCGTCACCGCCGTCAACGCAATCCTCCCAGCCATGTTCTGTCGCTGGGTCGACTCCACAACCATCGTCCTGCTCTCGTGAGTCTGCCCTAGGGGAGGGGCGGGTGGGWAGCAGCMGTCSCGGCTGCAAGTTCGGCGCGTGATCACAGCAGGATCCCGCACGCCAATCCGTCCACTGTTCTCTTCCCTTCAACCCTGGCCTGTTGCCCACCAACGCCCTCGCAATGTTTGCTAACTGCAGGTTCAACTTCATGTGGATCTCCTCCTTCAAGGCCATCTCCTGGGCCTTCAACCGCGGCGCGCTCGTCACCCAGCCCTTCAACTTTGCCCAGTTCCTGGTGGTCTATGCGGCACCCGTCACACCCGTGGCAACAGACGCCGCCGGCAAGCCGGCTCAGCCTGCAGAGGCAGCCACCTCTGCTAGCGCAGCAGCCGGAGAGCCCTCGGGCCCAGCGCCGTCTGTGTCCAGCAAAGACAGCGTCGCCCCTGCTGCTGCCGTGGACGGCGGAGAGTCGGCTGCCATTCGCAAGGGGCGGCTGGCTGAAGACGCAGGCGGCACGGCCACCATGCTGCGTGTATGGGCCACCAAGGGTGCGCTGCTGCTGCCCTGTCAGTGGAAGGTGCAGCGCCGGCGTGCGGTCGCCCTTCAGATTTGTCACAGCTGCATTCGCCTGTGCGGCAGCCGGCGGCTTGCTGCGCGCCATTAGGGCGCATGCTGCTCCGGAGCCCCATTCATCCGACTGCTGGAGGAGTGCTAAAGACGTGCACTACCCCCTCCTCCCGTCGCAGGCCTGTTCCTGGCCTGCATGGTGCAGCTGCTGCAGTACCCGATCCCTGCTTTCCTCGAGTCCTTCTGCCTGGGTGAGCAGCATGCGTCCTGTGGAGGCACTTTTGGTGCCGAGCATTGTACGTCCTGTGACGGCACTTGCTGCCAAGCATTGTGCTTCATGCGGAGGCATTGCCGCTGCCACGTCGAGTCCGCCTCCCGCTCAGCTGGCTTGTTGCGCTGTGGCCTGTGATCCAAACGGTGGAAGCCGCCACTCTGGCAGCGCGCGCCAGGGACCCACATGCGCAGTGCCACCCTTCTGTATCCCTGTCCTCTGCAACCCTCCACAATTCTGGCCTTCACCCTGCCCCCCTCTGCATCGCAGCCATGTGCCTCATGAGGTGGGTGGAAATGCAGTAGCTGTAGCCAGCCTCGGGCAGCCTGCGGTGGCCCTCGGCAGTCATTGCTTTGCCTGCAGCGCCCTGCCGCCCCTCTCTCCTGAATGTTCAAGCCTGTTGTGTGCAGCCTGCTCTCCATGATCATGGATGGACCGGCGGCAGCGGTGATCGGGCTGATCGGCCTGCGGGTGTCGCCCCACTTTGACAAGCCGTGGACCGCCAAGAGCGTGTCCGCTTTTTGGAACAAGCACTGGGACTTGGCCGCGGGTAAGCATGCGTTTATTACAAGCAGGGGGGCTGCCTGACCTCGCTCGCCTATTGTGAGGGGCGCTCCATTTGGCTGTGCCCCAGAAAGAAAGAAAGAAGAGTGCACCCTTGGGCGTGGGTTAAGGAAGCCTGCATGGCTTTGGCCGACTCGGAGGCCAGGCCTGCAGGCTACCAGGTGAAGCAAGGGTAGCCGGCCAGAGGGCCGCTACCCTACTCCCTGCCGAGTGCGCTCTAGCCGCCGCCTAGCGCAGGTGATGTCATGTGTGCTGCCTGCACCGCTTTGTAATGTAGGGCTGTGCCCCACTTGCGCAGGCAACACGCTGCGCCAGCTGATCTATGACACCGTGTGCGACGGCAGCCTGCTGCCGCCGACCAAGCCGCATGGGCGCCCCTCGCACACGCGCCAGGCGCTGGGCAGCCTGGCCTCGTTTGCGGCCTCTGGACTGGTGCATGAGTGCATCTTTTGGTGAGGTGGCATGCTGTGCATGCTTTGGTGGCACGCTGTGCATGCTTTGGTGGCACGSTGGGCATGCTTTGGTGGCACGCTGTGCATCTTGTGGTGAGCTGGCATGCTGTGCATGCTCTGTTGAGCTGGCACAGTGTGCATGCTCTGATGGGTGCCTGCTGTAAACGGCCTGCCAGTGACTGGTAGGCTCACATGCTGTGCACCTTCTGGTGAGCTTTTGCATGCTGGGGCTGTGGACAGCATCAGGCAGGAGCTGCTGGTGCTGTTAAGTGCGAAGTGGCGTGAAAGCTGAGCATGCGCACGTCCCTGCTCGGCCACCGGCTCTCCTCCTTCCTTTACCATGCCAGGCACCTGACCGGTCACACCACGTACGGCGTGTGGTCCTCCTATTTCCTGGTGCAAGTGCCGGCCATCATTGTGGAGCGCATCGGTGAGCAGGGGGCTGGTTAGAAGATGTGCAGCAGGATGCATGCAGCCTACGAGCGGCTCCGCTCTGATATGACCACCAGCGTCGCGCTGCTCTGGGCAGTCCCAAAGCAGGATTCATGGATGCAGAGTGCTGTCCTGCAGCGCGCCAGCGGTCCATCACCTGCCAGCGCCCTCACTGCCACACACTCTGCCTGCCCCTCTCTGGTGTGCAGTGCTGGCCCAGCTGAAGCGCCGCCGGATCATGGTGCCCAGCCTGCTGCGCATGGCGTACACAGTGGGCTTTGAGACGCTGACCGCACAGGCAAGTGGAATCTCTCTGGAGGGACTGAAATTTTGAGAAACTGTGTGCTGCTCAGCCTGCTGCGCATGGCGTACACAGTGGGCTTCGAGACGCTGACCGCCCAGGCAAGCGGCTGTGGTTGGGCTGCAACATCTTGGGATTTGAGAGCTGCGGGTTGCGCAAGCCTGCATTTGTGGCAGGTGCAAGGACCATGCTGTGCACTGCTGTGGTTGCACCCGCATCCCACTTGCAATGTGCTCATCCCACCCACCTCTGTCAATCCCTGCCCTCGCCTACCACACCACACATCTGCGCAGTACCTGTTCTGGGGCCCCACCAAGAAGTACGGAGTGAGCGACTCAGTTGTGGACAATGTGCGGGAGACGGTGCTGGGGCTGGCCCAGCAGCTGTCGCAGCTGAACTTCAGGACGCTGCACATGCATGCCAGCTGAGCAGGGGAGCGGCGTGCCCGCACAAACGCAGGGCAGCCGGGGCCGGGGGGGCAGCTTGGGACTACGGCAGCCAGCCGCCAGCACCTCCATGAGACGGGGATGACAGCAGACATCTGAACTTCATGACCCACCTATTCGCCGGGCCTCATGCGCTAATAAGCCTTGCCGCCGGTTGCATGCTCTGCATTACATGCCCCCTGCTTTTCCAAGCATCAATTTTGGTTTTGCCTCTCCAATGTGTCTCTCAACGAATGCACTCAAAACACAAATGCACACAAAATGCAAATGCACAGCTCTACAAGGAAAGGGATGATTGTAACAAAGCGCAGCAGCAAGCCATGCTGTCTAGCAGCCAGCGGCAGTGCCAGGCCAGGGGCCCACAGCAGCCGTGGGGAACTGTCAAGGTTTGCAGCCTCACAGGGGAGCCAGCCGCTCTTTCAGCATCGCCACAAGCTGCTCGTCGCTCATGGCCGCCAGGCGGGCGCTGTACCGGCTGAGGTGGCGCAGCAAAAAGGGCCAGCGACCCGCCATGGCCGCAGCACCCACCTGCGGTGGTGAAGGGTGGGCAGAAGTGGGGTACAGCGGTGGTGATGGGGTGCATCCTTGATGGGCCAGCCACGGCGGCGGGTGAGGTGAGGGTCAGGGCAAGCCCTTGACAAGCCGAGGGTGGCTCGGCTGCAATTTTTTGCCGATGCACACCCTCAATTGCATGATTGCCAGCCCAAACTCCCAAACGCGTCCACGCAGGCTTGCCTCGAAGAAGGAGATGCCAATGAAGCAGAGCGCGTCCCGCTCAGCGTGCTGCTCCAGCGTGGACGCCAGCCGTCCCGGCAGCTCGCTCCAGTGCAGGCGGCCGTTCAGGTGGTGAATTACATGGTACCCATCGTTGTAGCTCATTTGGTTGTCCTTCACCCCTGTGGTGAAATAGACAGCAGCAACCTGTTTGGCACAGCCGCACACCAAGAATCTAGCTAGCTACACCGCAGCTTGGTGCGCCGTGCTAGCCCCACTCAAGCCGGCAGCAGCGCGAATGCTGGGGCACTACTCTCCATTGCCCCCCACCAAAGGCAGCATCAGCACGCATGCCCTGCTGCTTTGTCCCACCGCACCCACCCGCGCAGTTGTATGTAAGGCAGTACGAGTCCTTGGGGTTGGCCGGGTCGATGAAGATGTGCTGGCTCCAGCTGCAGCACGCAGCACGGCGGACGGCAGTACAGTGCAGTTCGTGCGCTGGCACTTGCTTGCAGGCACGAGCGTGCCTGTCACCCCACGTGGGCCCCAGTGCAGTGAAGGCAGGTTGCAGCTGATAGCATGCGAGCGAACACATGCCCCATTCTCCTTGGGCAGCAGCAGGTGCAAGGCTGGCCCAACAAGCTGCTGTCCCCTGTTGCTGCCCGTACAATCCTCTGAGCACTCACTTGCCAAACATGAGCGCCAGCGAGGACAGGCAGTAGGGGATGAGCAGCACCCACAGAGCGGTCCTGGGGTTGGCGCGCCAGGCTGTTGATGCCGCCGTAAAGTAAGCCGCCTCGGCCGCACAGCTGGCGGCCAGCAGGCCCCAGCGCCGGTAGCGCACGCAGCGCAGCGGCACCTGCAGGTGGCAAGTTTGTAGGTGTAAGCTGCCTATTAATTGCACATTGGCAGACAGGGCTGGCTGGCTGAGTGCCGCGTATGGTAAGCAACGGGAGAGGGGCAGCCAGACCAGATCCAGAGAGGTCCACAAATCAGCACAATCGGGCCTTGCAGGAAGGGCGCATGGCTCCTACACAGCACCTGCTCACCTCCAGCCAGGCTCCCATCGCAAAGCGCAGCCAGTAGAGCAGGAAGTGCGCCAGGCTGTCACGCCGGTACCTGCGATGTGGTGAGGTGGCAGGCATGGGCATTGCACTTACATGTACATACCGGCAAACCAACGTCAAATGTACTGGAGAGGAGAACGCAGCATCTACGCAAGCGAAGCGGAGGCTGAGACATGTGGCTGCAAACTTCGCTGTGGTACTGCGATCCATGCACCAGTGACAGGGCAGCCCAGGCTGGCATGGCCAAGCACGCGACAATAAAGGGCAAGGGAGGCAGCGCCTGAAAATGTGGACAAGCATGCAGTCAAGAGTAAAGGCAAGGCAGCGCACCGCTCAGTGCTGCTGGCATCCTCCCCCGCCCGGTTGTTCCCGCAGTGGTGCATCACGCAGTGGTGCAGGTAGTACATCCCTGCTTGGGAAGGGCATCAGTGGCAAGCAAGCAGTTCAGCAGCACAGCTGTGTGCATCACGCAGTGGTGCAGGTAGTACACCCCTGTTTGGGACAGGGCAACGGCACATGCTGCTCAGCATAGCTGTGTGATGGCTGTGTGCTGGCGCAGTCGTACAGCCGTGCTCGGATTCCACTGCACAAGCCCGGGCAGGGCAGCAGGGGATCAGCAGGCAACACAAGCACCGCACCCGAGGGGACACCGAACAGCGGCGCCAGCAGCGCAGGAGGCAACAGGTTGAGCGGCCACAGCTCTGCAGGAAGGTAGAGGGGCCAGGGCGAGAAGGCAAGTTCACCCGCTGCCCGTGCATGCATGCCAGCAGAGCGTCGCTGCACAGCCACAGCTATAGACTGAGCCCCAAGCCATACTCACCCCGGCGGAACAAGCGCCGGTGCTGGCTGTAGTGCAGGCTCAGCATGAAGCGAGCGAGGTACAGAACATAGTTGACCACCAGGTAGGCTGCTCCCAGCCAGTGCGGCAGGGGGCGGCTGGCAGGCGGGAAGGCGTAAAACAGCAGCGCGGCCGCTGGCGCCGTGGTCAGCAGCACGTTGAGGTAGAGAAACAGGATGGGCAGGTCACGAGGGTCTTCCAGCAGCGCCGCAAGCGGCTTGTGCAGCGCGGCAGGCGGTGCAAAAACGAACTCTGCGCGAGGCGCAGCTGCGTCGGCGGCGGCAGCGGCCAGCAGGCGCTGAGCCTCGGGCGGGTGCAGCAGGCCTGTATGTGGCTCTGCAGCTGTCGATCGCTGCCTCATGGCGTTGCAGCCAGGGCCACAGGAGCCCCTCTCGCGCCAACTTGATTGCAACAAGCGCAGTGCAGTGCACTAGCGGAGTTGTGGGCTGACGATCAATGACACTGGTCGGTCTGCGATCGGTAGGCAAGGCGATCGCAGTTCAGGAGCCACTGGGTGATAAATGCGGTTCAGGCCATGCTGTATTCGGCCGAAACGGGCACAGCTCGCCCATCGCAATTCAGTTGAGCGATCTCAAAGCTGTACAAGGTAAGCTGGAGGCCTCAGGCTCGCTCCTGAAGCGCCTCACTTTGCTTTCGGCGTTTGGGGGCTGGGGCTTTTGCTATCGGCGCTGCTTATGTTTGCGGATTGTTTCATGTATGTCGAGCATGCGCTGCCATGCATGCAGCGGTCCCCAGGTGCCCGCCGCCGCCGCCGCCGTGCGACGCCTTCCTCTTACCCCTCATGTGCAGGCCGAACATTAATCAACCGCTTCCACACAGCTCCGCTGCCACGCTGCTTTCCCTCCAGAAGCCAGTGTGGTGGGGCGGCCCAGACGCGCCCGCACGGCTGCCTGGCCAGAGCAGTGGCCGCAGAGCGGCAGTGGCAGCAAGCAGCAGCATGTCGGAGGGCGGGCGGGGCCGGGGGCGAGGCTGGTATTACAAGCAGGTGAGGATTTGGAAGGGCTACAATACAATCGCGCTGCCTGATGGTGCAAGTTTGCGAGCTGCGGCACGAGGGCAGGGAGCCAGGCAGAGGGTGTGGCAACCAGCAGCATGCCTATGCACAGGGCCTGCGCCTGCTTCAAGCACTGTTCCATACAAGATGCGCTCATGCCTTGCATTGCCACCTGCAGAAGTATGGCGGCGGAGGTCGCGGCCGGGGCGGCGGCGGCGGCGGCGGGTGCTATGATGCAGGTGTGTGCTGCCTGTGGCTGGCCAACAGTTTGTGGCTTGCATGTTGGAGGGCTCATGTGCTGTGTGGGCAACAGCCTTCCCTGCCAGCCGGCCCCAGCCCTCCMCATTTYAACTTKCCTCTTGCGAGCMGATGAGGGCCGCGGCTGGCAGCAGCAGCAGCAGCAGCAGCAGCAGTATGGTGGCGGCGGGAGGCACGAGGAGCGGGGGCCGGCAGCTGCTGCCGAGGGCGGCGGCGGCGGCAGTGATGATGAGCAGGATGCCGGTCCTGCCGCCACACACCAGGGTGCGCTGATGCTAAGTAATCGGCTGGTGCAACTGATGGGCTTGCCTCTATTGATGGGTGCATGAATTCCTTGCGCGATAATAGTCGCTGCATGCCGGCCGCACGCAACCTTTGCGCGCCCCTTGCCTGGCCAATGCCTGCATGCCTGTGCCCCACCACCCTTGCGCCGCAGGCGGCGCCGCCGACCTGGCCGACACGCTGCGCCGCATCGAGGGGCGCGGGTACAAGGCTTACAAGGTTTGTTTTTCCTTCTTGCTGCTTTTGGTGACCCCAAAAATGTAGTCGCTCCTGTAGGTGTAGGTTGGCCGGTTGTGCAGGCCTCCGCAGCTCCCGCTTGCTGTGGCACCCTGCAAGGGCCCGCACCAGTGCCGTCTGCTAGTATTTCTCGAGCCATCTACATCTCCCCCTGCCCTCCTTGCTTCAGGACCTGGACGGCCAGTGGCCAGTTTGCGCATCCATACTTACCTTCACCCATCTCATTCCCTGCCCACTTGGAACCCACTTCCTACTGAACAGGACCTGGAGGGGCAGTGGGCCATGGGCCCGCAGCAGCTGCCGGGCGGCTACACGCTGTGCGTGGACTGGGTGCAGGGAGACCCCTTCGCCTCCCCCAGCCGCCTCAGGCAAGTGCTTGTTGGGCAGTGTGAATCGAGACGTTGTACGGCGGTGCTTTGTGACCTTTGCCTCCACAGCCATCTTGCCTCCCCAGCCGCCTCAGGTGCGCGGCCGGCAGCTTGGGACTATGCTTTGTGCTGTGGTGGAGTTTATCTGGGGGTGGGTTGCACCCCTGTGTGAGTGGCATCCCGGTGCCGTCGTCTCCTCGTACTCTTCCCTGGCATACCAAACATACCCCACATGCGCTCTTCCTCCCTGCAGGGTCATCGTGCCCGCCGCAGTGGCGGGCCYGCCGGCGGSGCTGCTGTCCAGCCGCACGCGGCGCACCGCCGTMTGCGACTTCCTGACCCGCACCTTTGGCGCGGCCGTGGCAGCCTCTGGTGGGTGTGCTGATWTCAGCTGGCTGCAGCATTGACTGGCGTATCTCTCTGGATTCTATGAAGCTGTGGCAGCCAGAGTCCGGAGCAATGCATCCGTATGTTGGCGTCTTGCACTTGCAGCYCCGGCTGCTGATGTTCCTGCACTGCTTTGTCAGCAGTGCACTGCCCCCCATCCACCCAGCAGTGCTCTCTTCCTTCAGCGAGCGTCTGCCCTGTCCTGCACTGCCCTCCCCCCCTGCNAGGCGGCGACATCCGGCGGCAGAGCGGCGGGTGGCAGGGCGAGAAGGGCGGGGAGATGAGCGTGGACCGGCCGGGTGGGTGGTGGATGCATGTTTTGATGGGTGAAACGGTGGTATGGCTGGTTGGGTGGGCAGCGTTTGTATTCAGTGCTGCTGATGAGATAATGGTGGACCGGCCGGGTGGGTGAAGTGGCCCACAAGGGTGGGTGGATGCTGTCATGCCGGGCTGTCGTTGAGGTTGTAGCGCCCCCGCCAAAGGCTTGCCGCTAGTGATGCGTCATGAGGCAGCCTGGACTGGCTCCAGCGGCACTTGCATCTTGCCTGCGCTCGCTGCTCGCCAAACGATGCTCCGTGCTGCTGATTCTAAACTCAACTCCATTCTTTACCCACGCAACAGGGCAGCACGTGCTGGAGCGCAGCTCGGTTGTGATCCACCCCGACGGGGCGGTGGAGGCGCGCTTTACAGGTGGGCCAGCAGGCTGGTAGGTGTTTTTTGCAGCGGCCCTGGGCCAACAAATTGGGAGCTGCGGGCTGGTAGGTACTGTTTGCCGCAGACCTTGGGCAGCACACTGTGGGCGGAAGGCTGGCAGGCTCTGCGTGCAGCGGCCTCGGGGCCAGCTCGGGGCTGCACACTGCTGTGTGAGGCATCCAGGTTGCTGCAGCTTGTGAAGCAGGTGCAACAGAATAGGCATTCAAGTTGACCGTTGCTGCCTCCCACACCCTCCACCTCGCCTGCAGTGGCGCTGCCGGCCCGGGGGCGCACGGTGCTTGGGCAGTGGGCTGCATCTATCCTGCTGCACAACCTGCCCAGGTGGGCAGCGGGGCCGCCCTGTTGGATGCCGTGGCTATGGCCAAGCGCATCAATTAATACATGGCATGGTGTGCAAGGGCAGAGTGTATCCAACACATGGCGATGCAAAGGCCCGCTGCCAACTCTGCGCCAACCGCCTGCTGTGCACGCTGCGCTGTGCCCCCGCAGGTACGTGCAGGCGGGGCTGCTGTACAGCCAGCTGGACCGGCGGGCGCTGCAGGCGCATGTGGAGTGTGTGGAGGACACACAGGCGAGGCGTGGGGTGGTGCAAATGCTCATTCTGGGGTTTTTTGTCGTTGTGTTTGTTGGCTGCAGGCGCACGTGGAGTTTCTGGAGGACACGCAGGCGAGCGGTTTGTGACCTACGCAGTGGGTCCATGCTTTGTTATGGGATTGTGTCGTGATGTTGAAGCAAACGCGCACGTGGAGTGTGTGGAGGACACGCAGGCGAGGCCGGGGAAATGGGGCATTCAAGGAGCTGCAGTTGTAGGGTCTGCAGGCGCACGTAGCACGTGTGGAGGACACGCAGGCGAGGCCGGGGTGGTACTGCTCCAGCCCAGAAACACTGCCTGCTGAACAGTTGGTGTGATGTGATGATGACACTGATCTGATGTAGTGGTCAACATCACTTGGTTGCCTGCGTCGCGTGGCATCCAACACATCGACGCAATTTGCTGGCCGCAGGCGCTGCGCGATCAGCTGCCCAGCCTGGGCTTGGTGGCGTTTGTGGGCGACGGCTCCATTCTGCCCAGGCAAGCAAGGGCCGGCTCAGTTCAATTCCAGTGGACTGGCCAGACTGGAGACTGTCCAGTGGATGGGCTGGCTGCTTGTGAAGGATTGCTTTGACCTGGGCAGCACTCGAGGAGCTGCTTTCTGCCAGACTGTGTGCAGCATCTCGGCTCTCAAGCCGTGTCGTATCTCGCACTCTAGCATGAAGGCTGGGCCCCCTTTTCGCCAATCATCCTTGCTCTGTGCCTGCAGGGCAAGCGGCGCCTCAGACGAACCCATGCCGCCAGGCCAAGCGGTGCCCTTCCGAGCACCCGACTCGCTGGCGGTCACGGTGCAGCTGCCCAATCGCGGCACCGTGCGCGGGCTGGCGATCAGGTGCAGGGCATGGCTGGCTGCCTGCTGGGCCTACCTGCCTGCCTGCCTGCGAGTGTGCTTGGTGTGTTGGATACCCCGCCAGCTCAAGTGGCCAGGGTGCAAGTGTGTGCATCTGCAATGTCTGTTTACCACCGCGCAAACAAGCAGTGAGCTGCCAGCTAACTGCATGGCCCATGCTGCGCTGCGCCCTGCTGGCAAAGCAGGCGGGGCGTGACGCTCATCTGCGGCGGCGGCTTCCACGGCAAGACCACGCTGCTCAAGGCGATCGAGGCGGGCGTGTACAACAAAGTAAGCGGTAGAGTCATGCATTGTAAGCAAGCGCATGACTATACATCAGCCCCTACTCAGACGATGTTCACGGCCATCCCCCCCTCCAGATCCCAGGCGATGGGCGGGAGCTGATTGCAACGGACCCAACTGCGGTGAAGATCCGAGCGGAGGATGGCAGGTGGGCGGCCTTTTCAACTGCCGGGTGCACAGTGTCTCTTGTGCTGGATGGGTGGCTTCTGTTCAAGCTCCGGCGTTTCACGAGCCGTCCGACCTCGGGGCGCACAAAGCCCTGCACAGCCTGTTCCACGTTTTGCGGCACCCCGCTTTGCAGGCGCGTGGAGGCGGTGAACATATCGCCCTTCAATGCTACACGATCTGCGTGTTTCACGTTGCAGCAATGCATCCGAAATCGGTTGAAATCCTGATTCGCAGGCGGGTGGAGGCGGTGAACATCTCGCCCTTCATTGCAAACCTGCCCTTTGGCAAGGACACCACCAACTTTGGCACGCCAGACGCCTCGGGCAGCACCTCGCAGGTGTGTTCACTAGGAGTGATGTGCTTGCAGGGCACATTTTTCGACGTGTGCAGGCTCCGCATGCACTCATGTGTCTGTCGATTGGGTGCCTCATCGCCATCAATCAATGTTACTGAAATGTTTGCCCCTCCTGCCTCCCTCCATCTTTCTTCTCTGTTCACCTGTCCGCGCAGGCCGCAAACATTCAAGAGGCGCTGGAGGTCGGTGCGCACACCCTGCTGGTGGATGAAGACACCTCCGCAACCAACTGTGAGGCGCTTGCCGCTGGAGCATGCATGTCTGGGGCCCCTGCTGCTGCTGCTGCTGCTGCCGCTGCTGCCGCTGCCCTTCAGTCTCATGCCTGCACCGTGGCGAGAGCCTGTTGGCATATGCTCCCCACGGGACATCTAAGCGCTGATTGAACCCCACCGCCTCTTGCCCCTCCTGCTCATGCAGTCATGATCCGCGATGCACGCATGCAGGTGCGCCGCAGGAGCGCCTGCGTAATGCACAGCCGCACCTGGTGCTTTGCTTTGTGGCTGCCCCGCTAACCACCCAGTTTGCCCTGCCCTGCCCTGCGCCTGGTGTGGCTTGCATTCATTCGTTGCGCTGTCCACACGCACCGCAGGAGCTGGTATCGAGGGCTCGCGAGCCTATCACCCCTTTCATCGTGAAGCAACCTGCGCTGGCATGCGCCCAATGTGACTTGAACTCATTGTGCTGTTTACACACACACGCAGGAGCTGGTTTCGGGGGCGCGTGAGCCCATCACCCCTTTCATCGTGAAGCTGCCTGAACTGCCATGCACAGCGCTAATGTGACTTGCATTCACCGCATTGTTCACATCACAGGAGCTGGTTTCGGGGGCTCGCGAGCCCATCACCCCTTTCATTGTGAAGTTGCCCGCGCTGGCGGCGCAGCGCGGCGTGTCGTGCGTGCTCGTGATCGGCGGCAGCGGGCAGTACTTTGATGTGGCAGGTGAGGTGTGTTGTGTTATATACAGAATCAAAGGGCGGTACTGTGATGTGGCAGGTGCGGCCTACCGCGCTGGCTTGTGGAGTCGCAGTCAGCTTGCAAATGCCTGATCTGCAAGCTCGTGAGCAGGCAGGCAGCCAGGTGGGCCGCACGGTCTATTTTCCGTGCACTGCACTGGCCTCTGGATTCAGCTTCCACCCCGCCCTTGCAGACACGGTCATGTGCATGGAGGAATGCCTGCACTTGATTTTAAAATTGACAGTGTGGTTCCTGACACCGTGTGTATCCTGTGCAGACACGGTCATCTGCATGGACGAATACCTGCACTCAGTTGTTGCAAAATTGATATGATCTGGTCCTTGTTATAGTTCCTCCGCCGCGGTTGCCCTCTTCTTTTTGCAGACACGGTCATCTGCATGGACGAATACCTGCCGGCGGACGTCACCACACAGGCGCAGGCCATTTCTCGGAGGCACGCCGGACCCGGCGACTCGCTGCCCCGAGCAGAGCGGTACGGGGATGTCACTCCTCGAACCCTTAAGTCAGGCGAGCTGGCCCTTGAGCGCTGCCGCATGCTGATGCTGCAGCTGATGCTGGCGCTGTTGCTGCTGCTGGGGGGATGTCACACCCCGCGCCCTGGCGCCAGGCGAGCTGGTGTGACTTGCTGCCGCCGATCCTGCTGCCCTAGTTGTGGCCATTGCTGCTGCTACGGGGATGTCACGCCCCGCGCCCTTGCGTCGGGCAACCCTGCGTAAAGCTGCCGCTACCGCTGCTGCTGCCGCCGCTGCTACTGCATGCAGCATCACTGCCCCTCACCTCACACTACAGCATCCATGCCCTCTGGCATGCATCCACCTGCACCCTGTGCAGTGCACTCTCGGCCGCTGGCGGCGCATGGGCGGGACCTGCGGGTCAAGACGCGCACTCGGTCCTGCATCCAGCTGGACCAGGACGAACTGGACCTGAGGTGAGCGGTCCTGGATGCATCTAGCTATATGACCAGGTGTGGCACACTGCCAAGGGTGCGTAAACATGGTCCTGCATCCAGCTGGACCTGAATCCAGCTGGACCTGAGGAGGCGTGGTACTTGTATTGTACTGGGAAGAGCGCGGGTTTTGTCTGCGGATTTTTATCACTGTGGGTCACTAGAGAGGGTGGGAAGTGCACTCGGCCCTGCATCCAGCTAAATCTGAGGTGCGGGTCTTGCTGCAACTCGCTTGCGACCAGAGCACCCATCCCCCTCCCTCATTTGCTCCTGTACTCGGGAGCTGCAGTGCCGCTGAGCAGCTAGTGGAGGCCCGCCAGACCTGAGCCCTAAGCACCATTGCCCACTCGCCTTGCAAATGCCTTGCTCTATTAATCCCTTGCAGCGCTGTTGAGCAGCTGGTCGAAGTCAGCCAAACACGGGCCATTGCTGATGCGCTGGTCAAGCTGCGCCGACTGCTGGCCGGCGGTGGCGGCAGCCGCGGCGGCGGCGGGTGGCGAGGGAGGACGCTGGCGCAGGTGCTGGATGCTCTAGAAGTTGAGATGGACGAGCAGGCAAGATCCTTTGCTTCACATTATTGTTTGTTTGCAGCATGGTTGGAGCAGGAGATGGTGCTGGCGCAGGTGCTGGGCGCATTGCAGGCTGCAAGTGAAATGAGCAGGTGGGATGTTGCATCTTGTTAGTATGCACGCATGAATAGCGCGGCTTGGCGGCTCCTGGGCGCAATTGAGGGTGAGATGGAAGAGCAGGTGGGGGGGGAGTGGAAAAGCGCGTCAAGCCATAATACCTGACAGCCGCGGATGGATGGATCTGGGTTCACATTCCACCTTCAAATACTGCTTGCCCCTGTCTTTGCAGGGGCTGGACGCGCTGTCGCGCTCCAAGCCCGGCAACCTCGCGCGGCCCCGCCGCTTCGAGCTGGCCGCAGCCGTGAACCGCCTGCGCACCGCACAGCTGCGGCAGGTGGCAAGCTGAGTTGGCGCTATGACAGGGCAGCTGTGCAGCCACGAAATTCCTTGCAGGGCACATTGATGATTTCCCTTGCTCTTCAAAGGCTTCACAGTGCCGCGAATCTCTGAGTGCAATGGCGCGCAGCCCATGTGCAACAGTCAAGGGTTTCGGAGAGGCGTTCATTCCATTCTTATTCTGTACAGGGCAGGCAGGAGACAGGCCAGCCAAAGCAGGAGGCTTGGTTCTGCTGGCTCAACAACAGTTGCCAGGGCATGACGCTTAGGACAGCACGGTGTGCCACTGGGCTGCCACAAGCACTGCTCTCCAGTGCTGAGCAGTTTGTCGCGGCACACTGCTTCACTGCCCCACGCGACCCTTGTCAGCAAGCAGCGCCTCAGCATCTGCTGCAGTCGGCTGCGCGTCGATGGCCCCGGGCTTGGTGCAGGTGAAGGCGCCGCAGGCGGTCGCAAACTCCACGCCGCGCCGCAGCTGTGCAGGTTGGCGAGGGGCGCATGGCAGGTCGTAGTAGGGTCAACACATATTGAGCCCAGCAGGCTGCAATTCGTGTGCATTTGGCCCCACCCATACAACACCACTCTTYCCCACCCACCCTCCCCACCTTGCCGGGGTCGGCCACCAGCGAGTCCAGCCCGCCGCTCAGCAGCATGTAGAAGAGGAAGCCTGGTGGGGGCAGGAGAGGGCAGAGGGTTGGAGGTGATTGCAAAATACGGCCATGTGACACCAGCCGGTAGTTCAGCAGCATGTAGAACAGGAAGCCTGAAGTTGGGGCCAGAATGAGGGCAGGTCGCAGTTGCAAGTGTTAAACAGCAGGCAACCAACGACCCCGGCCAAGCGCAGCACCAGCCATGTCATTTGAGCGACAACAGGACAGGGCAGCACACCGCCGGTCTGGATCACCCCGGCAGCCTGTCCAGCCAGCAACTAACAAAAAGCAACTAGCCGAGTCCACCCCAACTCTGCTGTGCTGATCCTCACCTGCCAGGTAGGCATCCCCTGCTCCAGTGGTGTCCGCCACCTGCATAGAAAACAAAACAAAGCAAGTCGCGTTTTGTAACAACTCGACATGCCCTGCACAGCTGAACACGGCGCAAGTTCCCCAGGCGCGAGTGATTCAGCCGCTGCTGGCAAAGCGGTCGCTGCAACAGCTGCAGCTGCACTGCTGCATGCATGCATGGGCAGGCGCCCGCCTTCTGTGCCCAGAGACACGGAGCCGCCGAGCACACAACCCCACAAATGCCTATCAAACGTCAAAAAAAACCGTCAACAAAACGTTCCCACAGATGTACCGACGTCAACGACTGAAACTTCCGAAAACAACTGCTTGCCTTGACATCCAGCACCGGCACCACGCCACTCATGTCCAGCTTGCCGCCCGGCGCCCGGAAGGCATATGCAGAGCCCTTCTCTCCAGCTGCAGTTTCAGGCAGGCAGGTACGGTCCAGCAAAGGAAGGCGACTGTCAGTATGCGCAGCCGAGACCAGCAACCCCCTGCAAGCATGACGAATTCGGGTGAAAAGGCACCACCCAACCGGTCATGTCGCAAATCACACTCACAGCTGCCAAGCTGCGCACTCTAGACCACATACCACGCTTACTGTTTCGCAGCTTGCAAAACTGCTCAATGATTGCAAAGCAAGGTGCCCACCCGAGACCAGCACGCCACGCCAGCCCTGCTCCCGCTCCAGCACTCGCTCCGGGTGCGCCAGCGCCTGGTCGGGAGGGATGCCAAACAGCCACTCCGCCTCCTGCAAGAGGGGCAGACTTGTCAAACACGTCAAGTTGGGGCGCGGAAGCAGAGCGCTTGGCTGCCAGGAAAAAAACTCGACGGTAACCTTCAGGATGTGTGCCTGCTGAATGTGATTGGGCTCAGCCAACTCCTCTCCTTGCATGCCTCACCTCGTCAGTGACCTTTAGAATGTGCCGCCTGCTGGATGCCGTCCAGCGCAGCCAGCTCCTTTCATTTCATGCATCCACCCCCTACGCTCATCACTGCCCCCCGATCACCTCATCAGTGACCTTCAGAATATGCGCCTGCTGGATGTACTCCAGCACAGCCACTGCCAGTGCTTGTTCCCTTCAAGCCTTCAGCTAATCGGTACCTTCCTCACCTCATCAGTCACTTTCAGAATGTGCGCCTGCTGGATGTACTCCAGTCCTACTCCCCTCCTTCCACCCGGGCACTTTTAAATGCCAATACTCACCTCATCTGTGACTTTCAGAATGTGCGCCTGCTGGATGTAGTCCAGCACGGCCGACTTGGCTGCCGCCTCGTCATCCCAAAACACGGGCCGCCAGTTGACGTCGATGACCACCGTGGTGTGCCCGCCCTGTGTGATGGGGGCAAGTGGGTGGAACATGAGGGCAAGGAGCGAGCTGTAAGTAGCGGCCGCCAGTTAACGTCGATCACAACCGCCGTGTGCCCTCCCGCCCTGTCAAGGGGCCATTGGATAGATGTGGGAGTAATTGAGGTCCGGGACAGGCGGGAACGAGGAGCCAATGCCGCACAGCCCAAAGTTACCTCCGCCAAAGCAACCCTCTCATGCACCCTTACCTCGCGTGCCGCCGCCACCGCCTGCCGCATGGCATCCGCAGTGGGACCACCCGCCAGCCCCAGAGTGCCCGTCACCAGAGCATCGGCTGCCTGCAGCAGAATAGCATGGCAGCTGTGCAGGGTCAACAGTATGTGGGCCTCGATTCCAAGCAGGTTCTGAAACCCAGCCAAGTGCAGGCGGCAGACCATAATCGCAGGCGCTCGCCTTTATTCTGTCCAGCGGCAGCGCCTGGGGGTCCAGGTAGCAGTCGGCGTACTCGTGCGTCTTCGCCTGCAGGAGTAACAAGAACACCAGATCAATCAAAAAATTAGGGTTGCCAGGGAAGCAGGCAGGTGGGTGGGTCCAGGTAGCAGTGGGCGTACTCGTGCGTCTTGGCCTGCAGGAGAAACTGGAGATTGTTCACATGGACTGGGTTGCCAATGTAGGCAGGCTGCGACCCACAGCGCCCACAAACCAAGCCAACGCATGGCTGGACAACGAGCAGGTGCTGCGACAGCAGGCGGCTTGCCTTGCTTAACCCCGCTTGAATAGGGGAAGGACAGCTGTCAACGTCGGCGAAGCCATCAGCACTATCTACTCGCCTTGCCAAACCCCGCAAACTGTCGGTCGCCGTCTGGCTTGCGAGTGACCAGGATGTCACGCGTGGGCCGCTCCACACGCTGAATGGCGCTGGTGTCCACGCCGCGCTCTGCAGCACAACAAATGGCCAATACGCAAGGGAAGTGAGCAGGAGAAAAACTGGCTAGTCAAGCGGCATCTCACTATGCAGCGGCGCCACAGCGCAGCCCCTTGACTGCACAGCAGCACCAGCACTTGATACACAGCCCGCTCACTCTGCAGCAGCGCCACGAAATCGTCTCCAAGGTCGTCGTTGCCGATGGCTGAAACGAACAGTGCGCCGGCGCCCAGGCGAGCCACGCCGGTCGCAACATTAGCGGGGGCGCCGCCTGGGTACGGCGTCCTGCGCAGCAGCAGCAGAGGGGGTGGCAGAAGTGGGTAACACAGCCGGTCCCCACATTGGCGGGGGCACCACCTGGGTAGGGCGTCCTGCGCAACAGCAGGAGTGGCGGCACAAGTGAGCAGCGCACATGAGACCCGTGGGTCCTGCGTTCGGACAGACAAGTGTGCACTTGATCATGCACAGCGGCGCGAGTTCGCATAGGTGCCATGCCTTGCCGCATGCCCGCGAGCAGGCAGGCAGGCAAAAGTGTTGCTCTTGCCGCTCACCAGGACTCCACCTTGTCCACCGGCACACCAATCTGGTCGGCCAGGCAGTCTGCAGCAGGGCCGGCACAGCAACTAGTCGCAGGAGAAGCGGCAACGCAAATGAAGCCGCCGCCGCTGCCGCCGTCGAAAGCCCTACCGTAGAGCGCCTCGCCCAGGGACGCGACGTAGTGCCCGTGCATCGTGTCTTTGGCGCTCATGGCTAAGACGGGGGCGCGCAGAGGCCGGCTGCGGGGCGGCTGGGGCCTGACCGGCGGCTGCTTGGCGGGCAGCGATCCAAGGGCGGGCTGGCAGTGCCGCAGGCTGATGTGCATGCGATCAGTGGCACTCCCAAGCTGCCAGGCAGCTGGGCGGCGAGAGGAGGCGAGCAGGGAGGGGCGAGGCGGCTCCGCCAAGCTTGCAGAGCCCCGAATTCAATGTGGATCGCGCACACAGAGTGCATGGAGCGACGCGATCGCCCGATGGCTTCCTCAGCATGGGGCGCCGGCATGCCGGCAGCGGCAGTGACGCGCGCTGCAGCCATTGCTTTCCCCCTCGACCACTGCTTGCTTCCTGGCCCTGTGGCGCCCGTCTTACATGGTGGCACATCCAAATCGCACATCCGTTCACTGCAGCACGCGCAGGCGCACCGCATTGCTGCCGCAGAAGGAGCCCTGGCGGTCGCGCAACGCGCGGTGCGCCTCCTGCCGCGTCGCAAACCGCACCACCGCCTTTTCCGACTTCTCCTTCTCTCTGGGGCCGCCGCCGTGCCGCCGCTTGATGCCCACCTGCGCGGCGGGAGGGTGGGCCGGACATGCTGCCGTCAAATGCAGGGGCACGGGCAGTACGCATGGACATGGGCATGCCATACTGTCATGTACTGTTGCAACCCTCTTCCCACTCACCAGCTCGCCCGCCTCCTGGTCCCGCAGAAAGGTGATGGCCCGCGCATGCAGGTTGTAGCCGCTGAACAGGCGCAGCACGTCCTCTGCAAGAAGGAAGGAAGGAAGGAGGAAAGAGGATGCAGGTTGGGAAAGAACGGAAGAGGGCGCAYGCTCTGCAGCTCAGTTGTTCAGCCCSKYGAGATGCTGGTAGATGCAAAGTAACCAGCTGCATGTTATCCACCGCCAGGTAGCGCCTTTCACAACCGACCTTCAGTAAGAGCAATGGTAAGAGCAAACTGCTGCTCACCCGAGGTGCTGCTGGTCGACAGCCCCTCCACCAGCAGGTACCGCCCCCGGCTGCTCATGGCCAGCGGGTTGAACACCGCCGAGGTGAAGTCGCGGGGCAGCGCCGTGCGCATGACCACACGCCGCGTGCCCTGCAAAACATGGCATTTGATACATGCGTGTGCAGCCGGTTGAGACAGCACATCTGGCAGTCGCCCAGGGGCACTGCGACGTGCAGCAGCAGCTTTCGAGTTTCCCCTCTTCTCGCCCCCAACAATCCCTCTCACCAGGTACGCGCCATTGCGGCTCAGCGCGCGCTGCCGGTCCTCGGCGGACGCAAAGGCGAGCCAGAAGCGCACGATCTGGAAGCGCTCCCAGCTGTACTCGGGCCTGCGGGCACACGTTTGCAGAGCAGTTGGATAGCGACTGGGCAAGTTCAGCTGGACAGAAGCGAGCAATCTGGAAGCGCTCCCACGTGTACTCCGGCCTGCAAAGCACAGGCAGGCAGGTCATATTAGTCAACAGTAAGGCAGTGCACTCAGCGCTGCTGGCAGGTTGCCCCGTGGCAGCACACAGTGGGCCCCTGTACGCAGCGCCCACCGTGCGCCAGCGGCAGCCAGCTTACAGAAACATGTGCACATTGAGTGGCGCATTCAGCTCTGGACTGCTAGTGACGTAACCTGCCAGCACAGCCAGGGGAGGATTCTCACCTGATTTCTTCGACCGGCAGGTTGTAGCCATCAAAAAAGGNAGCAATGTCCTCCCGCAGCAGGCTCTGCAGGCAGCAAAAGAGGGGCAGCTGGGTGGCACAGCGTGCAGCAGCAGCGGATCGGGANGCGCTGCAGGTATGTGTGCCATGCAGCGCTGTGCATAAACAANGCAGGAGCATGTGCAGCTGAGCTTGAGCACTCCTCCAACAGGCGCTCTTGGCTCTGCTAGCCGAAAAAAGGGACGGCAGTCGGTTCCACAGCACAGCACAGCACTTGCCCAGTTGACATTGCATAGGTAGGCCGGGTACATCTTCTTGTTGATCTGAGCCCCCTCCTCTAAAGGGAACTCGCTGCGCTGGGGCCGCTGCTTTCGGGGCGTCTCTGCCCTGCTGCCGCGTGGCCCACCGCCGCCGCCGCCGCCGCCACCACGGCCCTCTTGCCGCTGCGCCGCCTGGTGCTGTGGATCGCCGCTCTGCGGCCGAGCGCCCTCCGTCTCGGATGCAAAACCGTGCTGAGACAGCAGCGAGGCGCTGCCGCTGCCACAGGCGCGGAGCCCGCCGACCCTAACGAGCCGTGCGACCTGCAGCATGGCGAGGGCTGCCTCGACAATGGGATGTTTCCAGGAATGAAGACACGCCAATTGTGGGCTCTGTGAAGCGACCCGAGAGAGCCGCAGCACAGCAGCCAAAATGAGCGGAGGCTGAAGCGCTCCAGGTCGCAGGCGATAGTTCATTCCGCTCTCTGATAGTCTTTCTATCTGTTAGCCTAGCCATCTGCATCCTTCGGCACGCCCACGCTCGGTGCCAAGCCCCAGCGCCATCCACAGCGTTTGGGCTGGGCATCCTGGTTAACAGATGGCGGCGGTGGCGCGTGCGCAATGTGCTGGCCGCTGCGCCATGCCCACAGCGCCACTAGGAGCGGCGGCAGTGGCGCCGCCGCCGCTGCCGCCACGCTGCCGCCTGCGGCCTGTGGCCGCGCCAGCATTGCCTGCGGTCGCTCCACAGCGGCCAGGTCAACCCACGCAGCAGCTGCACAACCGGCCATTGCAGCGACATGTGCGCTGCCGGCAGGGCAGAGGCGATAGCAAAACCAGTGGCAGCAGCGAGCGCAGCAACAGCAGCGAGCAAGGCAGTGGCGGCGGCGGCGGCGGCGGCGGCGGCGGCGGCCAGCGCGGCAAGGGCAGCAACGGCGGCGGCGAGGTGTTGCAGAATGTGGAGCTGCTGGTGGGCGACTGCCTCGTCCTCGTGTGCTTCGCGCTTTACAAGCAGGTGCGCTTTGTTTTTGCTTGCAGGCGAGTTTGGTTGGTTCGAGTGAGGGGGTGGTTTGCTTTTTGAGGATGGTTTGTTGCCCAAGGGCGGCTCAGCTCCATCGGTTTGCATGGGTGGGCTTGTACAAGCAGGCGCACTGCAGGGGGGAGTGGTTACGGTGGTCTTTTGCAGCTACGGCCTCCCTGCAGCTACTGCCCGGAGTTTGGTTTGCAAGTGCCTCACATCACATCCACCCTACATGTATGCTTGTGTCTACCGCATTGCTCGCAGATCACCGCCCTCATCTTCCTGCCCAGCCTGGGTCTTGCCTCCCGTTGTCCTCATTCTATAATTGGCTCTAGCTGCCACCCCAACCGCAGATCACCGCCCTCATCTTCCTGCCCTCCTTCCCCGGCTGGCTGGCGCCCCTGGCCTTCAACCCCGTCCGATTCCTCGAGTTCTTCTCCTTCACCGCCACGCTGCTGGGCACCTGGGTGGCGGCAGGTGCGCTCTCAATGTCGTGTCGGTGCGCCGTCAATGCTGGCTGCTGCCATGCTGAGTGCGCCGCGCTGCAGCCACGCTGCTGGGCACGCTGCTGGGTGGCGGCACGCGGGCTGTGAACGTTGGCTGCTGCTGTGCCCATGCGCCGCGCTGCAGCAGATCTGCTGGCCAAGAGCAGCACAGGTGCTGGGGTGCCAGGCGGGCTCGCCGCCTGCGTTTAGCAGCTTCCATTGCTGAGTGGACAAGTGTGCAACCAAGCTGCTGCTTGCGCCCCTCTGACGCACACTGCCCCGGCCCTGCCCCGCCTGCAGGCATGCTGAGCGGCGGCTACCGCTTTGCAGCCACAGCAGAGCTGCAGACAGCGCTGAGGTGAGGGGCCAGTGCTGCCGGTTTGCAGCCAACCTCCCATGCACTCCACTGCCCAGCATGGGGCAGTAGCCCAGGTCGCTTGCCCCCCCTCAAATCTGTAACTGCCGCCAGCACAGCAGTACATGCTTGGCTCTCACCCCTGATCCAGCCTGCACGCATCCTGCGCTCACTCGTGCATTGCCCCCTCACCCACACATCACACCCGCAGCCGCACCTGCTGCATGTGGCTCATCTCCATGCCCGTGGCGGCTGCCAGCTTGCAGCTGGGCGGCAAACTTTCGGATCTCACATTTACTTTGCCTTGTGGCCCCACGCATCACCCTCTGCAGCCGCACCTGCCGCATGTGGCTCATCTCCATGCCCGTGGCGGCCGCCCAGCTGGTGCTGCTGACGGCTGCCGAGGATGCCACGCTGGTCGGCGATGAAGGCTTTGCCTCGGTGCTGCCACTCGCTGCCTCTGGCCCTGGAGAGCCGTTTGTGACGGCGGCAGGCGTGCTGGGTGAGCCCCTGGCATCTCGCAACATTGCAGCGAGCTGTGCAGAGAACAGTTGGCAACACAGGCTTGCAGCGTGGCATTGCGGAGGTGCCCGGGCAGGCTGGGAGGTGCAGACGTGGGCAGCGCAACGCAGTGTAGGCGCCCTTGCGCCTGCATGCAGCTGTGGCCGGTTTCCCTCGTCCTCACAGCGCCGCGGCTCCCTTTTTCATTGTGCAGGCCTCATGTGCGTGTGGCGCGCCTTCTATGCCATTTACCTGGACCTGTCCAGCTTCCGAGGAGTGGCCGCTGCTCGCCGCGACCGCGGCAAGGACATGCAGCACTTTGCCGACTCGCTGAAGAGCGCCATGCTGCTCTCGCTGGCCTTCTGCGCCGTGCTGCAGGTGCGGGGAGGGTGGGGCGCTAGGGCCAGGGTGGGGTGCTACGGCATTGTGGGTGTGCTGCGGCTGCTGGTGGCATGTGTGCGCACACAGCATTGGTGCTGGCTGGGGCAACATGCCGCACAGACCCACAACCTCCTTGCGTTGCCTCCCCTGACACGCATGCGTTTTTGCAGTGCTTGGGCGGCCTGGTAGGAGAGGAGCAGCTGGAGCTCCTCGTCTCCTCGCTGTTCAACGGCCAGCAAGTTGCTTCAGCAGCTGGCGGCCCACTGTGAACTCCCCTTGACGCTCGGCGCATTGCCTCGTGCTACCATGCTGCGACAATGATGCTTGGTGCAGGGCCATGCTCTGGCCTCCAGCACAGCACTGCATAGCGCAGCACAGCACTGCACTGCACAGCACGCCTGCGGGCCACCAGTTTTCATTCGCACTAATTTCATTGGGCCCTTCAGCCTGCCTTGAATGTTCTTGAACGCACTCGCTGCCGCACCTTATCAGAGTCAACTTGCCGGCTGCGTTGATTTTCCGCAGTTTTCAATGCGAACCTTCACCTGTTCACACTCCCAACTGGCGCAACCAACACTGGGTGTGCACGCATTAGCACCCTTTCTGCACCCACTGCACCCTTTCTGCCCCGCGGCACCTCTCTCATTCGCCTGCTGAGCTGCGTGCAGCCCAGCGGGGAACAGCCTGGGAATAGCCTTGTAACAACTGAGCGGTAGGTAGCAGTGCGGTAGCAGCGCAACCAGGGCGGGACGGGCAACGGGCAANTGGTTGGGGGGCGGGGGTGGACGAGCGTGCGGTTGGGACAGCGTCAAACTTCAGAGCATAATGGTGTGTGTGTGTGGTCAGTGCGGCCGCGCCTGGCGCTNCCGTTTTCGGGTGNCAAAGCGCAAACGAAGCAGGCCAGGCAGGGGCGTCAAATCGGTGTGTTGCGTTGTGGAAGCGCATCTTCTTTGGTGCATCAAGGCGTGCGCGCCAGGGTCAGAGAGCAAAAGTCACAGAGAGGCGGCGCTAGCATGGAGGCGCGCCGCTTGCTGGGTGGGCGGGCGGGCATTGGGGGCCCAGGGCGGGGCGCGACAGTCACGCGCAGCTCGTGTGCAGCGGCTGTCGGGCCGCCGCCGCATCAGGCCCTGCCCCGGCCCGCAGCCGCAGGGTGTGTGTGGAAACACCACTCAGAGGCGGCTTCACGCGTCCTCGTCCTCGTCCTCCTCCTCCTCGTCGCCCTTGGCCTTCTTGGCCTCGGGCTCCTCCTCGTCCTCACCAGCCTCCTCCTCCTCAGCGGGGGCCTCGGCAGGCGCCTGGATGGGTGGGAAAGGGCGGGTGGAGAGCGGAGTTGGGTGGGGTGTGAATGAATGAATGAGTGACGAAAGCCGGCCACCTCCTCGGCGGCGGGGGCCTCGGCAGGCGCCTGGGCGGTTGTGGGGGTGGGGGTGGGGTGTTGAGTGATTGAGCGACGGCACAGCAACCATCCGGGACAGTGCGCCAGCCTCCTCCACCTGCACCGTCTACTTCCCCGGCCCACAACATTGCTTGAAGTCAGCAGATGCTACCCAGAAACCACTCTCTGCCAGCCCACCCCCTCACCTCCTCCACAGGCGCCTTGCGCTTCCGCTGCTTGGGCGCGCCGCTGGCGTACGTCTCGAC
>JADXDR010000007.1:125658-140350 GCA_025026875.1 Chlorella ohadii
GGAGCTTGGGGGAATGAGGCAGGGTGTGTTGCCCGCGGGTCAGGCTGAACAAAGGCGGCAGGCAAGGCTCGCGGTGGCGCCCCGCAGCTGATTCCCATGCCGCTGCCGCCGCCGGGCAGGTAAAACCCCTTGGGACAGAAGGTCCGCTCCCACGAAACCCAGTGTAGCAACAAACAGATTTAAAGAAGATTCCTAAAGACTCACTGATGTCCTGCAGCTCGGCCATGCCCGTGTCGCTGCCAAAGTCGAGGTTGACGCGCTGCAGGGCGCGCCCCCACTTCTGCAGGTTGCGCCACAGCGCCTCCCACTGCGGCGGGGGAACGCAAAAGGGGGGAGGCAGGTTGAGTCAACGACGAGTTGAAGACACGGCCCCACTCCTGCAGGTTGTGCCACAGCGCCTCCCACAAAATGTGGGTGGACGTTTGTGGAAGTGAGATGCAGGCAGGGTAGCACTAAGTAGCGGGAGTGACACAGCGCAAGTGCAAGTGCTCGGGATGCCGACAAGCACAAATGTCGCAGGCGCACACACGCACCTGTGCGGGCTCCCACTCCAGCGCCTCGGCCGCCGCGGTCAGCACCTCCACCCACTTCTCGTACAGCACCTGGGAAGGGGATCAAGACGGGGAAAGGGTCGGATACAACGGCCATGGCAGTTGGACCGTGAGGGTAACTACACAGCTGCGAGCACAGTGCACACCCCTTGACGAGCTGCGGCTGCGCCCACCCCCGTGCGTGGAAGCACATGCCCCCAGCACTGCCCAGCCCAGCCCAGCCCAGCAAATCCTTCCAATGTTTTTTGCAAAATATAAAAACCACACACCGTGGGGAACTCGTTGGCCTCGCTGATTTCGTCGCCGCCCGCCTGCTCCCAGCGCTCGCCATCGCCGGTGAGGTCAAAGCCGCGGGGGTCGCCAGACACCTGCCAGTTGTTGCAGGTGCGGGTGGTGGCTGTTAGCACACCAGATCTGGGGCTGAGGGTGTGGTACAAGCAAGCGGGTGCGTGGGTGCATGCCCAAAGCGCGGAAAAGTGCAGGGGCCGTGCGTGGGGTGCTTCGGCGCCCGCGCATGAGCGGCGGGCACACGGAGCTGCTGGCTGTCTGCCTATGTGCTGCTCCCCACCTGGCTGGTCACCGACTCCAGCGCCTCGATGGCCTCCTGCCACTCCTCGCCCTGCAGCGGGAGGGAGGCGAAGCAGCGGGTAAGCCAGCGGGCGAGCGAAGGGCCAGGGGCGGAGGCGGGAGCGGCCCGCCCAAGSGCCCCGCCCCACACGCCCGGAGCCCCGGCGCSGCGTGCCACGGGCTCCTTAGGTGCTGCTGGGCCTTTGGGGAGGTGGGTTGGCGCCAGCGAGCGCCAGCATCGGGGCGGGCCAGCGGGAGCTTGCCTCTTGGAAGTCCTCTATCGAGTTGTATGTCTTCACAAGCCGCTTCAGGGCCGAAAGGCCTCCCCGCCCAGAGCCGCCCTTGCCCATCCTGTGCTGGTGCCGTGGGGTGCGGGAGAGAGTGGCGAACAGACGCTCCCGCGCTGTCTGTAATGTGTTGTGGTGGCCGGTAGGAGTCGCGAGCAGCGGTGCCCCGGTCTGCAGGGGCGCGCCCTGCCCCGTGGCCGTGCCATGCCTGCTGCGCCATTTTTTGGCGCCGTGGAGGCCTGAACATCCCCGTTCACCTGCTTGTGAGGCGCTGTGAGTGTCTGGAGGCTTGCGCAACCAGCCCCCCGAGCCTAGGGAGCTCTTGTTTGGGCACCGCCACCCCCGCCGCCGCCCTTGCAAGTTGCACTGCCGGGTTGGCCCAGCTTGCATGTGCTGCTGCTGGCCGCTAGTTCACACATGCAGTGGTCACTGCTGTCACACACAATACCTGATACCCAGCAGCACTGCTCACCAACAAAGGCCCGCTGACGATGAGGCCCTTGAGCGTAGGGCAACCAGACTGCACAGCCTTCTCCGCTTCACGGCCCAACGCCTGCCCGCTCGAGTGTTCAGGCAAGCCTGGCTGGCCGTGCTGTGTGGTCAACTTAGTTGCACTGGCAACACGGGTGCCAAAATTGCGGCAAAATGGTGGGCTGAAAGCAAGCGAGGCAGGCGAGACAAAAGGTACTTCAGTTCAGGGGCCAGGCGGGAAAAACAAACAGGAGGCAGCACAGCATGGCGAACAGCAGGCGGGAGGAGCAACGGAAGCATGTACTGCCGTCAGAATTTGGGGCTGGAAATAGGCACTGGCACGGAGACCGGAAAAAATGGTTGGCACGTGTGCTCAAAAGAGGGGCCGAGAGGCCGGAGAGTGCAGGCACTCGGCAATGCTGCATATGGCTGGGCTATCCTGGGCCGGACAAAGTGCCCAAGCTGCCCACGCCACACGCCGAGCAGACATGCATGCCGAGCAGAGAGGCTGCGGCATAGCGCAGCTGCGGCACACAAGCTGCTTGTTTGAGCGCGCTGCTGCACAACAGGCGCATGCTACGCTGGCGCAGAGCCAGGCGCATGCGTCGCAGAGCCAGCTGTACAAGTCTGAAATGTGTGTGCGCGTACCAGCCGCATGCTTTCCAAGAGGTGCGCGCATATGGGCAGGGAGGGCGGGCCCCTCAGTCCACCTTGCGCACGGTGAGGCAGGGGATGCAGAGGAAGGCGCAGATCTCGCGCACCATGGACACCACGTAGTGCAGGTAGAGCGCCAGGGAGACTGTGGTGAGAGGAGAGCAAAGAGAACAGAGAGGGTGAGTAAGGGGCTAAGAGTCGGGTGCATGTGCACGTGGAGCACCAGGGATGCGCGACAGCAAAGCGCGGTAAGGACCCTTTCGAGGAGGGCCCAGCAGGGAAACGAACCCTTGCTAAAACAAACCCACAACACACGACACAGTGTGCCGCAAGGGTGCACACACCCACCTGCACACACGCTGTAGTTGAGCAGCACGGCGTCGGCAAAGGGCAGGAAGTGGTTGCCCACCTGCAACAATCAAGGAGGCAATCCTGGTCACTAGTTATGCCGCAGCAAACCCACAGGAGGCACGTGGACAGAGCTGGTGTTCAACACCTGTAAGTTACTGGTCAACTGTTACTGGCCCGCCTGCAGAGGATGCTGCGTTACGGCAGGCAACCGGTGCGTCCCGTCGACAACCAAATGTCGCACCCCAGGGCACAGGCAGCAACAGCCACCAGCTCTGCAAATGCGGATGCAGCAGCTTGCCGGCAGTGCCAAGCCCGAAGCAGCTTGCCAACACACCAGCGCCCCTCAGAAGCAGCTTGCCTGCACTGCCATGAGGACCAGGGGCCAGGCTGTGACCTCGTACGGC
This sequence comes from Chlorella ohadii, assembly GCA_025026875.1. Classification (NCBI taxonomy): domain Eukaryota; kingdom Viridiplantae; phylum Chlorophyta; class Trebouxiophyceae; order Chlorellales; family Chlorellaceae; genus Chlorella; species Chlorella ohadii. The sequence continues at coordinate 128,944 of JADXDR010000007.1, forward strand.
TCCTTGGCCATGTGGGCCATGATGAGCTTGGTGGCCTGCACAAGGCAGGTGGGGAAGTCGGGCATGGACAGTGGGCGGAGTGCGGCGGAGGGGTGGCCAGCAGCTGCGCAACAGCGGGGTGGTCAGCCGCCATGCATCCGCCCCTGCCAGAAACACGATGCTGCCAAGTTGCGGATGCAAACACAGCTGCTCGCTCTGCTTGGGCACCCAGCATCCAACCCTGCGGTCCAACTGCCACGCAGCCAGCCCCCCAGGTCCCCCGCACCTGCAGCGCGTACAGGATGCCAAACGTGGCATTGGCCACGCGCGCCTGGCCCGGCAGCTGCGGCGCCGCCAGCCCCAGCATGGCCGCTCCCAGCGCAAAGAAGACGGCCAGCTGCGCGATGTGCGCCGCCGCCGCCGCCTTGCCCAGCTGCTTGTGGCCGTGTTCCCGCTTGGGCAGCGTGGTGTGCTCCAGCTGGAGGGAAGAAAGAGGCAAGTTGGAGGAGACAAGTTGGGGTTGAGGGTCAGGAGCGGTGACAGGTGACACGAGGCAGGGTGGAGGGCAGGGTGGGCGGGCAGCAGCGGAGTGTGAGCCAGGCGCGCGTGCGCAACTCCCTGCAGCATGACAGCGGAGGGCACACTGGCGCCAAATGCGTCCCCAAGCGCATCTCCCGCCCTGCCTCCCTGACAAGCCAGTACCCGACTGCGGATGCCCAGTGCCCGATGCCTAGTGCCGCCCCGCCCACCTGCTTACTGCCCGCCAGCCGGAAGACCCTCAAGATCTGCTGCCCGCCGGTGAGCACTGCCAGGGAGCACACCGGCAGCACCACAAGACGGCAGGGGAGGGCAGGGCACAGGGGGTGGAAAAGCCGTGAGGGTGCCGCCTGGCATGCTGCAGCCTGGCGAGCTTCCTTGCAGCCACGTCCCGGTGCATGCGCAGCACGGCCCGCTGCTGCAGCGCACGAGCTGCACCGCTGCACCAGCATCTGTCGGTTGCCCTCGCGGCAGGAACACTGCCTGCAAACACATTCCGCCCTATCGCTCACTGGTTGAGCTGCAGCTGCGCCAGCAGGCTCACGGCAAGTGCACTTGTCGCACACACACTCCTGCCTACAAAACTGTTCTTAGTAAGGCACCCCCTGACTCACTGGTTGAGCTGCAGCTGCGCCAGCAGGCTCACGGCAAACCGCGGCAGCGCTGCCTGCACCAAGCTGCTGCGCGCCAGCGCCGCAAATGGCCGCCACAGCCAGCCCTGCTGCCTGCACAGGAGGGGCGAGGTCAACAAGCGGTTGCGACAACAGGCATGCATGCAATGCGCGGTGCACACCGGCAGTGCACGCCAGCGTTCCTGCATGCTTTTCCGCTCAGACCAAGGAGGCTGCTCCCCTCACCCCATGAGGAGGCCCCACAGGTGGAGGGCCACTGTAGCACAGTGTGGGCCAACACCCCCCANCCCTGCTCAAATCACACAACTATACATTCCTCACCCCATGAGGAAGCCCCACAGGTGCAGGGCCACCACCGCGTAGTTGGCCTCCGTCACGCCAAAGTAGCCGTTGCCGTACACCATGATGCCTGCAGCAGCAACATGAGAAACATGAGAAACAAGGGCGTGTAAGGGTAAACAATGAAGGCTGAATGCTGCCCAAAACTAGCCGCTGCCATACCATGCAGGCCCATTCACATGTGCAAAGCTGTCAACAGACAGGGCGATATTCCAAAGGCAGCTGTGCGTTCTCAAGGCAGCTGTGCACGCCAAACCAAGCTAGACGCGCACCCGTGTGGTACTCCTCCCAGTGCGCCAGCAGCCAGGGGCCGAACACGCAGAAGGTGGAGGCGATGAGGAACCAGCCCTGGGGGATCTGCACAGGAAGGCAGGTGGAAGCGGAAGGCCGGCGGTGATGCTGCAAGGCACGCCGGCAAAAGGTGGCAAGCTGGCCGTGACGAGGAACCAGCCCTGGGGGATCTGCAGGGGAGGGAGCAGCTGGAAATGAATGAACGAGAAGCTTTTCCTCGCATACGGCCACGATGATGTTTACGATATTTAGTTCGTTTTGGACTTAACATAGATTTCGATTTCTTGACTTAGTAATTTGACTTGTTGAAAAGTTACTTACTYGTGTTAAACGTTCACCGCGGAACACCCAAAATTTCACGCCTAATAACCCATAAATGGTTCTTGCTGATGGAAGGCCGGCCGTGATACAGCTAGGCATGCAGCAAAATATGGCAAGGTATGTAATGAGGAGCCAGCCCTGGGGGATCTGCGATGACAGGGGCCTGGTAGCAGCAATGATGCTAGGCATTCCGCACAGTGCAGCGCACACAGCGACATCATATGAGGGGCAAAGGGCGAGGGCGCATGTGCAGCAGCCGCATGGCACCGCCGAAACTGCCGCATGTGGGCAGCTGGCCAGCACACCCAAGCGCTGCATCCATTGATGCAGCACCCACTCGTACGTGTCAGGGGTGCACGTACCTGCAGCGTGCACGCCACACCCATCAGCACCAAGTGCACCGCCATCGCATCGCAGCCTGCAGCCCACAAGACGAAGAGAGCAGTGGACGCCAGGGGCCCAGCGTAGCCGTTGTCGCGGCCAGGTGCAACCTGCAGCTGCAGCTCTGGGCATCACCGGCTGCAGGGGCAGTGCAACATGGCAGCCGCCGCTGCCACTCAGAGCATGCGCGCCTCTGTCGCTCTCAGCTTCCTGCCACAAAAGCGACCCGGCTTAGCGCAGCGCACCGTGGTCAAACAGCTGGCCCAGGGGCGACGAGTTTTTGGTGCGCCGCGCCTGCTTGCCGTNCCAGGCNNAGTCCATGTGCAGGNTAGAAGAAGACGGCNAGNCGGCGCTGCACAGTATGGGGCAAATGCACAGACAGTGACACAAAGCACACAAAGATCCAGTGTGCAAACAGTCCATGTGCAGGTAGAAGAAGACGGCGGCGGCGCTGCACGGTAGGGGGCAAATGCACATACACAGTGATAAGCACAAGCAGCATTCCAGGTGCGAGTGCAAGCTGTTGCAAGGCGCGGAGGGCAACAGAAGCAAGCCGGCTGGGNCTAGCAGCGGCCGAACACAAAGCTGCAAAGACCGCCCCATGCCCCAGTGCAATGTGTCTCAAAACCGCACGTGACCTAGCATACGTGTCTTCCTCCATGGCACATAGCAGGCGCACATGGGCCGTCTCCTGTATCAGCCAGCAGAAGCGGCCAGCGCACCACACCCCGCAACCGCCGCCCGCCCCCACACACTTGACGGCGGGCAGCCAGGCCGGTGCTGGCCCCGCAAACTCTGGCAGGTACTTGACTCCCAGCGCATAGGCGGCCAGCAGGGCCCACAGGCCCATCAGAGTGATCAAGTTGGGCGCCAGCCACAGCGGCAGCCAGTTGTTGGTGATGTCTGCGGCGTGGGGGCAGAGCGCGGCGGCGGGTGGCAGCAATGTAAGCGGCAGGCAGTGCATTCAACAAGGCGAAGCGGGCTGCAGCAGGAACAGTCTTCTTATGCGACTTGGGCTATGTGCTCAGCCGTCATGTGATTGTGCAACAGGACGTTAACTTTGGCTGCAGGCGGCGGCGGCGGCAGGCAGCGGCGGCAGGCAGCGGCGGCAGGCAGCGGCGGCTCACAGTTCCAGACGGGCTGGTGCAGATCGTCGAGCACCGTGTATCCCGAGGGCTTGTAGGCGTACGACTTGAGCCCCTCCAGCGCCCGCAGGCTGAGGTAGAGGCCACCCGCCGCCGGTTTGCGCTGCTGCTCCGGCTGCAGCTTGCCATTGGTGCGTGATTTAGGCGGCATCGTGCTGCAATGCCTGGGGCCCGCTGGGGGGCGCCCGCCGCCAAAACTTGCGCTCGCTCAAAACGCGACCCAAGTCCCCTTGGCTGAAGGAGGCTGCAAAATTTGCTGGTGTGGCAGGGACAATCGAGCAGCCGCTTGGGTTGTAGCCACCCCGCTTCCAGCCTGCTGCCGCTGCGCCGCCGGTGAGTGGGCGCTGCCATTGCCGGCCGCCGGTGGCCATGCTGCTCTTGATCCAGCCTCTGCCAGGCTCCTGTCCCATCCCCCTGCCCCTTCAGCCTGCTTGGCGGCCATCAAGGCGCTCGAATTTCGATCTGCAGCTCGCCTGCCTGGCCTCTTGCCTCCCCCAGCAGCTCTGGGCCAGCAGCAGGATGCAGGCAGAGCCGCTGGTGCTGCCGCCAGTGTGCTGCTACACCGGGAGGGTGGCGGCCTGGGCGCCCTTCCCACAGCCGGCGGCTGCGACGGCACAGAGCGCTGGTGGCGGCGGCCTGCCGCCGCTCAAGACCAGCTCCCCAGGAGTGTGGCTGCGCAGCGACGCGGGTGGCGTGCTGGCCGTGCAGTGGCGCCCAGATGCGCCGCCCCTGCTGACCTGCACGCTGCGCAGCTCGCAGCAGCTGGTACGCGCGCCGCTGCGGCGAGGCGGCTTTGCATTCCGTCTGCTTTGCCCCGCCCATGGAGCGCCAGCAGCGGCAGCCGGCGGCAGCAGTGGGCACGTGCTGTTTCTCTCCCTGCTGCAGCCGCCGGCCGCTGGCGACAGCTCTAGGCATGACGGCACGTCCCAGCCCGCAGGCCAGCAGCCGCGCACCGCCACCATTGCGCTGCATTTCGACACGCCGCAGGCCGGGCGTGAGTGCGGCGCTCTGCTTCAGGCCATCCATCAAGGCAGCCTGACAGTGGTGGCTCCCCCTGGGCAGGTCCCTCCGCCAGCAGCCGCGCCTGCAGCCCCTGCTGCGGCAGCAAAGGCTGCTGCTGCCTCCGGCACAGCAACGGCGGGGGAAGCGGCAGACGGCGCACGCGGCGGGGCAGCGGCAGGAGGGCAGGGCGGTGCAGCAGCTGCAGCCGATAACTGGGATGATCTGTTTGGGTACGCGGACGAAGCGGAGCTGGAAGCCGCCATCAAAGTGAGTGGTAAATGCATTGGGCTGTGCTTGAATGTCACTTGGGGCGTGCCGGCTTGGGACCGCTTCATGTCACCGCAGCGGCCAGGTGCAGCCCCAAGTGCTCGTCTTGTTGAGCTCGCCGCGGCTTGCAGCCCGAGCGCCCTTGCATAAATGCCACCACTCTGCTGCAGGCGGCCCAGGCAGACCCCCAGTTTCTGGAGCTGGCGGCTCGGCTGAAGCAGGCGGTGGAGCGAGTGGAGGGTGTGCTGGACAAGCAGCAGGGGCAGCAGCAGCGGTAGATGGCTGCTCCAGTGTGCCCACGTGTAGCACAGCGGAATGCGGGGGCTGCTGGACAGGCAGCAGGGGCAGCAGCAAAAGCGCAGCTGCTCCAGCTTCCCGGCTGTGGACATCAGCACAGCATGTCAGAACGCCGTTTAGGTTCTGCCAATTCTATCCATTTGCCGAGCAGCCGATTACAGCGCGTGCTGCAGGTGTGACAAGGCAGGCAGTGCTTGCAAGTGGACTGCTGGGTGCCGCGGCAGCAGGCATGCACAGAAGTGAGGGTACAACAACAGGGAGGCGGCTGGAGCCAGCCAGGTACACATACATGAGAGGAGCGGTGAGGGCATGAAACAGAATTGAAACTGGTTTGAAGCATGGGGCAGCAGGGGGAGGTGCAAGGGTACAAGGAGAAGGGACCTCGCGTGCCAAAGCAAGTGAAACAGCGGTGGCGCGGCAGCAAGAAAGTAGCAGCACGGGCAGCGTGTTTGGCCGCCCACAAGGGTATACATTAGTGCTGCGCGACAGCGGGGTTGGTGGGGACCGATACATAGGGTGCTTGCACAGCAACAGGGACTACACAGGGGTGCACATGGGTGCCGCGCAGCGCGGCGGCCGTGCTCAGCCGCGCGCCAGCAAGTGTGCGAGGGCCGAGGGCGGTGGCGAGGAGCACAGGCGCGGCAGCACATCCGGCCTCACAGCAGCAGCAGCAGTATCAAGTGCATGGCCGCTGAGCAGCTCCTCCAAACGTACGGCTTCACAGCAACTCCTCGAAGTGCATGGCCTCGCCACACACGGGGCAGGTGGAGCTGCGTTCCAGCCACTCGTACAGGCACTGCAGCAAGAGGGGGAGGACACGCAAAGCTTGCAGCCCCGATAAGGCTTGGAAAGATGCGGCAGCTACCCGGAGCAGACCCCGCAAAGAAGGCAGCATGGCATGCCTCGAGTCACCCCGGCCATGCCAAGCACGGCAGTGGCACATGGCGTGTCGCTTCTTGATTGCATGGGGCGCGCACTCACCAACACGCCAGCAGTGCATGGACTAGCTGCCTGGGCGCAAACGCCAGGTGCATGCAGCAACCAACAACCCACCAAGCCACCCTCCCAACACACCAAGCCAACCTCGTGGAACGCACCGGCAGGTGGAAGTGGTGGTTGCAGCGCGTCAGCACCTTTGGGTTGTCCTCTGTGTATGGGTCCAGGCCTGCACAGAGATTGGGACAAGACAGAGAGATGAGCGGGTGCTCTCAACACAGCAGCGGCCAGCAGGGCACGCACTGGTGCGCTGGGGCAGGACCGTCTGCCGCGACCTTGCAACCGGGGCGGCCAGCCTGCAGCCAACACGCCTGCCAACCTCCTGCACTCACATGTGGGGCAGATGTCCTCGGAATCCTCTAGCAGCGACAGCTTGCTGCCTCCCTTGCCCTTGTGCTTAGTGGGGGAGSCCCCGGGCGGTGGGCTCTCCCCGCCATTGCCGCCGCCGCCGCCGCCGCTGCCGTGCTGCGACCCAGCTGATCCTTGCCGCGTGTGCCGCGGCGCTGGGAAGAACGGCAGCGGCATGGGCGGCAGCGAGGACGGCAGGCTGCTGGMGGAAGAGGAGGGGCCGCGGCCCTTGRGCAGCGGCCCTGCCTCGCCGGCGGCCGCCGCCGATTCGGTTGGCAGTGCGGCGGAGGTGCGCAGCGGCAGGCGGGGCGGTGAGGAGCTGGCCTCGATTCCCAGCGCCTCCTGGTGCGCGCTCAGCAGCCGCTGGCCGCCCTCCCTGCACGTGGGAGCACAGCAGGTAGGGAAGGCCGGCATGGGCAGGGTGGGGCACCGCAGGAAGAGGCGGCGCTCGCCGGTAAATACGGCGGCGGCAGCGGCGGCCGAGGGTCACCCACCGCACCCAGGTCTAACCTCTCGGACTCCTCCAGGCAGCACAGGCAGCGCAGCAGGGTGTTCAGGCACGTCGTGAGGCCCTCGAGAAGGCTGCCAGCGCGCTGGGGGCGCGGCTCCTCCTCTGGCTGCCACATGTCTTCGGGAGGCGTGCTCACGTGCCCCAGGGCCCCGCAGGGCGGGCAGCAAGGCTCACGGCAGCCGGAACGCGGGTCTTGTCGAAGTTACAGGGGCTGCCGAGGTGCTAGAGGTATTGGATCGTAAAGCAGGCAACTGCAGTGTGCTTGTGCAGCGGTGGAGCGGTCTCAGGGCGCCAGAAAATGCCCCGCCAGCTCGGCCGTCCGAGCCTCCCCTGCTCCCGAGCCCCCAGCTGCTTGCATCACCTTCAATGCATGTCTGAACAACTGCGAAATAAGCCAGGACGCTTGAAACTCCCCCAACCCTTCGCCCAGTGACCGACCGCTCCACAGCAAGGCCGTGCGCCTCCAGCACTGCGACAAACTTGCCGTCTAGTGCGCCTAGCAGCCTGCAGCAGCGCACAATTGAGGGTGGGTCCTGCCAGCGCCCGCCGCCGCCGTCCGCCGCCTGCCGACGGGGCGCACTGCGGCGTGCACCGCAAGTGGCGCAGCCCTCTGCTGCAGCTACGCATTGCACCCAGCAGCAGGCACAACGATAAAAAAACTGGAGTGCTAGTGCTAGCAGTCCAACTGCCCATTGACAGCAGCATCACCTGCAGCAGCAGGCTGCAACCAGCGGCGACTAGCAGCGGCAGCGGCAACAGCAGCAGGCGCCGATGGGAGCAGCAGCAGAGGCGGCGCCAGACCTGGAGGCGGCACAGGAGCAGTCATGGGCAGCCAGCAACCCAGTGGTGGCCAACTTTGCTGCCAGCGGCGTCTCAGTGGCCACGTGAGTCGCAGGGCGGGCATGCTGGGATGGGAAGCACGGTTCCACCCGTGATGTGGGCCTCGCCTGTGCGGCGCATTGCGTCGTGCGTCATGCTTGTTGATTGCAGGCGCATTATGGCCTGTGATGAACAAACTTCCTCATCCCCTGCCGCAGCGGCGTGGTGCTGACCAACTGGGTTGACGTCATCAAGGTGCGGCAGCAGCTGGCGGGACCAGAGGGCCGCAACCTGCTGGCCACAGGCTGGCGCGTGGTGCGNCTCAGAAGGCATCTCCGCGCTGGGCAAGGGNAGTGACGCCCGCCGTGGCGAGAGGCGTGCTGTACGGTGGTGCGTTTTGCCGGCTGTGGGCTGCTGCATGGGGGCTGCTTGCTGTGGACTTGTTGTTGTGGTTCAGCCTCGGCTTGTGCTGCGCAGTGCTGCCGCCGCTTCTGCTTCCGCTTGCGCGGCCCCGTGTGCCTGCTGCCGCGCATGCTGCCGTGCACGTCAGTGTGCTGCTCAGGCTCTGCCACGGCTGCCATGCTGCACATGCCATGCTGCGCATGTGGCACAAGGGCCATGCGGTCGATTTGCCTGCTGTTGAACGCTCCTCTGCACTGGCACCCCCCATGCCTACTTCCTGCAGGCCTGCGCATCGGGCTCTATGCACCCATGAAGCGCGTGCTGGGTGCTGAGGGCAAGGAGTCATCGGCGCTCGGCAGCAAGGTGGCGGCAGGCATGCTCAGCGGCGCAATCGCGGCAGGTGCGGCGGTGGGGCGGTGGGCGGGGCGCGTAGCGAGTGCAAGAGTGCTTGGTTGAGTGGGAATGGTCAACTGGGAGCGGGGAGGCTGCGGGCTGAACTGCACCAGCTGGGCAGAGCAGGTAGCCAGCACAGCTGCATGCTTATTACTAACCCAGCAACTTGTTCCCATTGAAGCGCGCAGGCATCAGCAACCCCACAGACCTCGTGAAGACGCACATGCAGAAGGGCGGCGGCAGCAGGGGCGGCCCGTTCGCGGTGCTGGCGCAGCTAGTGCGGACAGAGGGCGTGCGGGGCCTGTGGGTGGGCACCACACCCAGCATGGTGAGGTGGGGCGGGGCGGGGCGGGGCGCAATGCCATCTTTTCTTCATTTGTGGAAGTGCATGCTCGAGGCAAGATGCAGCGGTGCGCAGGTGCTTTGGCTGAAGGGTAACAAATGCTGTGTGAGCACTGTTCACTGCCCTGCAGGACTATCTACAGACCCACCCTCCCTGCCACAGCACCAAAGACCGCTCCCATCGCCTGCCCTCCCGCTGCAGGCGCGTGCGGCACTGCTGACGGCGGCACAGTGTGCCACATATGATGAGTTGAAGCTGTTCTTTGTGCGCGGCATGGGCTGGGAGGACAACTTGCAGACGCACTTCTCAGGTGGGGGGGCTGGGCTGGGCTGGGCGGGGCGGGCGAGCGGCAGGTGGTTGGGTGGAGCCAGACTGCTGCACCCTGCATTGCAGCAAAGGCATGCATGCTTGTTGGGGCCGTGGTCGTGCCTGAGCTGCCTGCGATTGCCTGCCTGCCTGCCTGCCTGCCTGCTGCAGTGAGTGCGCTGGCGGGGCTGGTCACAACGACGGTCACGGCTCCCGTCGACATGGTCAAAACCAACATGTGCGCAACTTTTGTGGTGGGCGGTGTCTTCAAGATTTCATGGTGCTTTTGGCAAACTGCAACTTGCAGCAAGTGTGGAAGGACAGGTTGCTGACTGGCTTGCCCATTGTTGACGGTGGTTCATGCCCCTGCTCATGCCCCTCATGCCACCCATGCCGGCTCATGTTGCGCCTGCCGGCTGTGCGCCGCCCGGCTGCCGCAGGTTTGTCAATCCGCAGCTGTACCCCACGCCCACCGCCTGCATCCGAGGCATCATGCAGCAGCAGGTGGGCATTGACATGTACTGCTGCGGGCCTAGCGGCAGAGAGTTGGGTTTGGGGGGCGCCTGGGTGCCACCGGATACCGTCCCACATGTCTGCCCTGCCGGCATGGGCTCATGTTCCATGCTGTGCATGGGCATTGCAGGCACGGCTGCTTCGAGTATTGCCATGACGCTGCGCGACTGCTTCTGCAGCACTTGGCATGCCTTACCCATGCATGGCGCTTGCTCATGCCCGTGCCGCATCCCACCGTGCTGGTCATGCCTCGCTCCCTCTGCCATTCNACAGGGCGTGCGAGGCCTCTTCAAAGGCTGGGGAGCGCAGTGGGCACGACAAGGTATGTGCATGNCATGTCGCCATGCATCATGTGCTGCCTGGATGAGTGGACATGCCTTGGGCATATAGCAAGTGGCAGCCACAAACTCGCTCCGGTTGNCCTGCCGCCGCTCCCCAACCCCGCCCGCACCTTCGCTGCCTCTCAACCATGTGCAGGACCCATGACCACCGTCATTTTCGTAGTCAACGAGTGGCTGCGGTCGATCATGGGGATGGAGAGCATCTGAGCGGCCCCCATGTGCCACCACCTGCCCACATGACCAGCACATGACTGGCGGCAAGCCGTCCGTTGCCCCGCCTGGCCACATGAGGCTTGCAGTGCCAGCGGCGCCTCCCTGCATAGAGCAGCTCAACATGACCTTGCGCTTTGTGCATGCGTTCCATGACCAAGAGAGTTTGTGAGACCAGATTTGGTAATCATTGGCAATAAAGGCGCAATGTCTGCAACGCACCTGCGCCGCCTGGATCCCAGCATGGGGAAGCACAAGACCGCCTCATCGGCGGCAGGCGGATACTTGCAAGCAAGCGATGGAGGCGTTGCTGCTTGATCTTTGGCAACAGGGAACTGCAGTGGGCTGGAATGGGCTCCATGCTGCAGGCGCAAGCTCGGCCAAGGTGAAGGCCGTTCTCTCTTCCGCCGCGCCGGCAGCGCGCCCAGCAAGGGCGCGCCATGCATGGATCGCCCGCAGGCGATCCAGCCTCATTGTCGACGACGATCACAGCTCACCAGCAGCAAAAACCCGGAGACGCTGCACTCGACGCGACACACCACACGGCTGCAAGGGCTTTGGGCGCCAATGCCGGCCTGCGCGCGTCGATGGACCACCTGACGACACTGGAGGGTCTGATGGGGTAAGGCAGGGGCGCCCGCAGGCCCGAGCAGCGGCTCCGATGCCCCGCCGCCCCTGCGCTGCCCTCTGAGCGCCCAGCTGCGCCCCGATCGTGCTGCAGGGTCGACGCGCAAGTTTTGCTGCTAGCCGGCGCTGCTACTGCCGCCGGCCTTTGGCTGCTCGGACGCCGCTTGCAACGCGCTGCGCGCCCCTTGCAGCCAGAGGCGGCAGGAGATGCACCGGGAGTGCGACAGGTGAGCGGGTGCAACCACGCAGGCTCACGCGAGCCGCCGCCGGCGCCGCCCCAACCCTGCCGGCACCGCAATACCCACCGCCGCAACGGGCCTGGCTCACCCTGCCTCCTCAATGCCCCTCCCTTTGCCGCAGCCGCTGCTGAGCAAAGATGAGGCCGGCGGGCAGGAGAATGCTGCAGC
>JADXDR010000007.1:140500-182813 GCA_025026875.1 Chlorella ohadii
CCCGGTGCGGCGCCCGCAGGGCCGCAGCCCGGCGCCAGCGGCGGGCAGGCGGAGGCCGGAGATGAGCAGGACGGATCTGGCAGCCTGCTGGCCGTCGGGACGCCTGAGCAGCGAGAGGCCGACGCAGTGATTGCGGCTGCCACTGCAGCGGCGGCGGCGGCGGCGGCAGCAGCGAGTGCTGCGACGGCGCAGGATGCGGTGGCAGCCGAAGCCACGGCATCACCGCAGGAGGCTGCAGGAGCGGCAGCTGCTGCAGTCGAAGCAGAGGCTGCGCTGGAGCAACTGCAGGAGCGGCAGGCTGCAGCTGCAGAGGGCGTTGCGCCGGCCGAGGCTGCTGCTGCAGCGGAGGCGGAGGATGCCGCAGCTGCTGCTGCCGCTGCCGACGCAGCCGCTGCAGAGGCGGCAGAAGCCGAGGCAGCAGCAGCGGAGGCTGAGAAAGAGGCCGCAGCAGCAGAGGCCGCAGCAGAGGAGGCCGAGAGAGAGGCAGCAGCGGCAGCAACAGCTGAGGCTGCCCGCGAGGCAGCGGCAGCCGAGCAGGCGGCAGCGGCGGCAGCAGCAGTGGAGGCCGAGAGAAAGGCTGAGGCAGAGGCAGCAGCAGCAGCAGCGGCCGCCGAGAGAAAGGCTGAGGCAAATGCAGCAGCGGCGGCNGCCGCCGCAGCAGCAGAGGGCGCAGCAGCAAGGGCTGAGCTTGATGCGGCGGCTGAGCGGCAGCATGCCGCCGCGCTGCTGCCGGCAGTGCTGGCAACAGCCGAGCTGCCGGCGGCTGAGGCAGCAGGCGAGGGCAGTGCGCAGCCTGAGCCGCCAGCTGCGCCTGCTGAGGCAGCCCAGCCAGCTGACCTGGCAGCGGCGGCGGGCGGAGCAGAGCCGTTTATAGACCCCTCAGATGTGGCCCCAGGCGCTCTGGGCTCCCCTTTTGTGCCGCCCTGGCTCACGCCCGCACAGGGCGGCCACGGCAGCGTGCCGCGCGCCCCGCCCCCCATGCCCTTTGCGGCGGGAGCCTCGCTGGGCTTCCCAGCCATGGCGGCAGGGCAGTCAGCAGAGGCAGCGCTTGATGCTGCAGTGGCAGCACTTGGAAAGGGCAGCGACAACGGCCGCGGCAGCGAGCCATTTGCGGCGCCGATAGGCAGGGAGCTGCTTGCGGCGCCCGGCAGCGGGCCGTTTGGCGCGCGGCCTCGGCACAGCCGCAAGCGCTCGCTGCTGTCTGAGAGCCTGGAGGATGAGCGGGGGGAAGGCTCGCCAGGCGGGCCGGCAGAGCGTGCTCAGCATGGCATCGCGCCTGGCGAGCTGGGTGCTGAGCCCAGGGAGCCTCCCTTTGCGCCTGGCGAGTGGCAGCTGGCGGCAGATGTGGCAGCCATGGATGCAGAGGAGGGCGCCGCTGCTGCGCCTGCCGCTGTGGCAGCGGCGCAGGCGGCGGCGGCACAGGCGGCGGCGGCGCCACCGCCGGCGGGCGGGCGGCAGGCTGGCCTGCGAGTAGAGCTGCCAGAAGAGCTGGAGGCCAGGGAGCAGCAGCTACAGCAGCAGTGGGAAGAGCAGCAGCAGCAGCTGGAGGCCCAGCAGCAGCAAGCGCTGCCGCGGCCTGTGCAGCAGACGCCGCCACCGGCAGACACGCCCGGCGAACGTGGCGCACCCACCCCTCTGGGCTTTGCGCAGCAGCAGGCGCTGGCCGCGGCTGCCGCGGCCGAGGCGGCGGCGGCCGCCACTGCGCTGCAGGCGCAGCAACAGCGCCAGCAGCAGCCAGCCGGCGACTCGGTAGCGGCGGCGCTGCAGCGAGCGGTGGACTTGGCCAGTTCANGCCCCAGTGGCTTGCCAGGCAGCTTTGCAGGCTTCCAATCCGGTCCGCCTGGCAGCGCCGCTGGCGGCATCCCCACGCAGCAGCTGCGTGCCACTCTCAGCGGAGGCACATTCCGAGCGGTGCCGCCCCCTAGCGCAATCCCAGGCGGCGGCTTCCCTGGCGCGGCCGGCATGCCGCTGCCGGGCTTCAGCAGCAGCAGCAGCGGTGGGGCGGCGGGGCGGTATGGAGGCGGCACGGGTCTGCAGCAGGAGGGCGGCGACAGCGCATGGGGCGACTTTGGCGGCCTGGGATTCTCCATGCTGGCTGAGCGCAGCTCCAGCTCTCGAAGCGACCGCCACCTGCCGCGGGTGAGGCAGCAAGCGCAGGCGGTGCTGGTTGCTTGTGATGGAAGCAGGGTTGCAGTGGATAGGGCTTTTTGGGGGAGCATTTGCTGGCTTGGAGGAAGCAGAGGGCTGTGGCAGTGAGCGGCTCGGGATGCTGGACTGCAGGACAGGGCGCTAGCTTGCAGACAAGCTTTCTAGCCATACAATATACTTCCGCTGACCCCACACTGATTGCGGTTTGTTTTCCTGATCTCTTCCCAACACCACAGCTGTCTGAGGAGGTGGAGGGCGTCCGCTTCTCCATGGACGTGGGCGTGCCATCCCTCAATCGATTAATCTTACTTGCATATTCCTTTTCTATGAACCGCAGCTGTCTGAGGAGGTGGAGGGCGTCCGCTCCTCCATGGACGTGGACGTGCCGCTGGCCTGCAAGCTGGATGTGATTGCGGGGCCGTGCTCGGGGCGTGCCTACACTAACACCGAGGACGTGCTGGAGGTGGGGCATTGATTGTTTGGTTGCTGTACATCTTTTTTGGCACTGGGGCGCACCTACACCAACACCGAGGTCGCGCTGGAGGTGGGCACATGCTTGGCTTCACAGCTTTGCTTCTGAACACTGCTCTGCGACATGGTGGGTCCTGGAGCCTACACCAACACGAGGGACGTGCTGGAGGTGGGGTGTGCTGGATGTTTCGTGTATGTTCTTGTGCTGCTGCCTGCGCCTCATCTACTGTGCCGGGGTGGCATTGATGCTGTGTGACACATGCATGGCACCGCACACTCGCATGCCACGAACGTCCAGCCTCACAGCGGCCCACACGCCTCTGCCGCAGATTGTGATTGGGCGCAACCAGACGGCCCACATGCAGCTGAATGATGGGGANGTGTCGGGGCAGCACGCCGCGGTGCGCTGGAGCTCGGTGGACAAGTGCTGGAAGGTGCGCAGGGGTGGCTCCTGTGCTGTTATGGTTTTGACCGGATCTTGGCGGGTTGGTCAGGAATGGTGGGTTGCTTGTTGTCAGTCCAGCACGCTGCGGAGCCGCTAGAACCGGAGTGTTGGCAGAAAAGCGGCCGCAGGCCACACAAATAAGGGGGCAGGAACTTGTGACAATGCTGGGCCTTGATTCCTCAATCCCACCCATGTTCCCCACCCTACCCTGCCCTTTGCCCCACAGGTGGCCGACCTCGGCTCCCTCAACGGCACGCTGCACTCTGCCCCAACTTGCACCCCTCTTACTAGAACACAACTACCGTGCCCCACAGGTGGCCGACCTCGGCTCCCTCAACGGCACGCTGCTCAACGGCGAGCCCATCAGCATGGGCGGGCGCAAGCGCGGGCGCGACTACCGGCTGTCGGCTGACGACATCCTGCAGGTGAGACGACACAGGTCCAGTTGTCTGCGCCGCCCTTACACCGGCTGACAATTCAGTAGTTACGATGAAGGCGCCACCTTCTTGCTGCCTGCACCCACACTGACAGTGTCCTGGCCTGCGCTGCTCTCCCTGTGCTTGCAGCTGGGCTCTTTTACCAAGATCAAGGTCAGCTCCTTCCCGCGAGACCTGCTGGACCCGCTGCAGTCGCGCTGCGGATCGCTGCCAGGTCAGCGCGCCGCCCCCTGCTAGTTAGATGGGCTAAAGCAGCACGGCAGGCCAGCAAGCCGCTGCTCACTGCCGAAACGCAGCAGCTGTGCACCGCACCATGCCGGTTCCACAGCTGCACAGGGGGTGGATTGTCTTTGCTAGCGCAGCTGCCTCGCTTGCTGCATGTGGGCCCCAGCCAGCGCAGCGTGGCCGTTCTGCTCCTGACAGGACCCATTCTTGCCGCCCTCACGCTGCCGCAGTGGGCTCGATGCCCAAGAGCCTGACCATGCCCAAGCACCGCATCCCCAGCTTCTCCTCGCTGCTGTCGCCCAAGGTGGGTGTGAGCTGGGCTGTTCCCTTGCACTTTGTTTTGCTTATTTATGATGTTTGGATCCCCAGCTTCTCCTCGCTGCTGTCGCCAAAGGTGCGCTTGCAATTTTGTTGTTGTTTGTTGTGCGGGGCTGCCGTGAGGAGCCCTGCGTGTGTTTTCGTTGGTGTTGTGCACATCCCAGCTTCTCCTCGCTGCTGTCGCCCAAGGTGGGTGTGAAGCCAGTTGTTGCCTATGGCATCGACTGCTGTTGCTGCTGGCCTGGGGAGGGCAGCATGCGTAGCAGAAAACAGGCAGCAGCGCCCCCTGGCCTCGCGACCACCACACTCCTCCTGCCATGCTTGCACGGCCTCCTGACCCCTGTCCCAAACTCAGTACCTCCCATGCAGATCACCAACACACCCAGCAAGAAGGCCACGGTGGCAGCTGCAAGTGACGAGCTGCGCCTCGAGTGCTGCATCATCTCACGCACCGGCCGCGACCACCAGCGCAAAGGGCAGATGTGCGAGGTGCGTTGCGCTGTGCTGCGCTGTGCTGCGCTGTGCCGTGCTGTGGTATGCTGCACTGTGCTGCGCTGTGCCGTGCTGTGCTGCTCTCTGCTGTTCGTGGGGCAACTACGTTTACACATGCTGCTGGAAAGCGGCTGTGGCGGGTTGGGAGCTGCTGCTTCCTGCGCCATGCTGCGGTTGCCCTCACCGCGCCCCTGCTGCCTTGCCGCTGTTGGAGTCCAAACTGACCACAAACTGCATTTTATCATTTCTGCATGAGCAGGACGTGGCCTGCGCYGAGTGCCCCCTGCACGGCAGCGAGGAGTCACTGGGGGGCACCCCCGCCGCCTTGTTCTGTGTGTTCGATGGGCACTGTGGCCGGGCGGCGGCCGATGCGGCGAGCACCGCGCTGCCTGATGAAGTGTCCAAGCGGCTGGCCGGTAAGCTGCCCGGTCCTCTTGTTATGCTGCATACTGAGGGTGTGATGCAGTCAGTGCGGCAATTACCCCGCTGCGTGATGAAGTGTCCAAGCGGCTGGCGGGTGAGTGGTTTACTCCGCCTTTGTTTGTTGCAGGCGGGTGCGAGGGCAGATCTCCCAAGCAACCCTCGCTCCCATGCTGGTCGCCCTCTGCCGCTGCGCCGCATCACATGCCTCCAACTCACTCCCCCAAGCCCGCCCCTCACCCCCGTCCGGCGTGCAGGCACGCGAGAGCAGCTAGCGGCGGCAGCGGGCGCAGAAGACATGCTGCGCTCTGCCTTCCTGGCAACTGATGAGGCAAGCATGTGTTTGAGCCTCAGCTGCGCATCGCGGCAAGCATGTGTTTGAACCTCAGCTGCACATCACATCCTTCCACTGCACCATGTGGCGGTGGCATGTGGTGGTGCAACGAGTTGCAAAAGCCAGGCAGATCCCATGTCCTCCGTTTCTCGGCTGCCATATGGATAGACCTCATTTGTTCCAAACGCTCCTCCCCTGTGTGCAGGCCATCAGCGCGGAAGAGGGCTGCACCGCAACAGCGGTGCTGATGTGGCGTGACGGCCAGGGCGACGTGTGCCTGCAGGTGTGTGGGGCCGGCCGGCCGGGGCAGCAGCAGCGTAGCATGCTGCCTGCTGCAGTAACAGCACCATAGCGTGCTGCACTGTTGCCCATTGAGACATGCTCGGTTGTGCAGGCCGCAGACATGGGCGGCTTTTCTGCATTCTTCACGGGCCCCGCCGTTGGGCACCTCTGCAGCCCACCCAAACTCAACTCGCCCCTGCTAATGCCCCTGCCAATGCCCTGCAGGCCGCCAACGTGGGTGACTTGCCCGGCACTTTCCTCCCCTTCCTCTGATGTCCTGATACGATTGCTATCCTTTTCTGTGCCGCAGGCCGCCAACGTGGGCGACTCGTCCGCGTTTTTCATAGACCCTGCCACGGGGCGGGCGCGGGAGCTGACGGAGGATCATCGGCTGACCAACCCGCGGGAGCGGCAGCGCCTGCAGGACATGGGCATACAGGTGGGTGTTCTGGCTTTGCGACTCAGTGCAGTGGGCTCGTCAGTATGGGTGCCTGGCTGCCACATTGGTTTCGACCGGCCGCGCCCTCCCGCCAAAGACGAGCAAAGCGCATGACATGTCCTCACTGCCGAACTCCCCGCACGCAGCTGGCCAGCAACGCGCGGCGGCTGTACGGCCTCAACCTCTGCCGCGGCCTGGGGGACAAGTTCCTGAAAGACGAGGACCTAGGTGTGCCTGGATGGGGCAATCGGGGCTGCAGGGCTGGTGCAGGTGTGGTAGAGGGCCTTAGAGGGGCTTGCATTGGCAGCCGGGAGCAATGTTGGGTCGCACAGCTGCGGCAGGCCTCCCCCCCTGCTGCCGCATGGAGTGGCCGGCATGACATCATGTTCACTGTGCTGCTGATGCCAGCCTGCCCTCCCCCGCTTTCGCTTGCCTGCAGGCCTGTCTGCGGAGCCTGTTGAATGCCAATCTGTGGCCCCTGCCCTGCCTGTCAGCCAATCTGTGGCCCCTGCCCTGCCTGTCAGCCAACCTGTGCCCCCCTGCCCTGCCTGCATCCCTGTTTGCCCTGCAGGCCTGTCTGCGGAGCCATTTGTGAGCAGCGTGGTGCGGCTGGGGGAGCAGGAGGGCGGCATACTGCTCATCGCGTCAGACGGTGAGCCGGCAGCGGACCGATTGGTGCTTGCACTTTGCTTCTTGTGGCTCAGCGGTGCAGTCACACGCTGCACTCCATGTGGCTGCTGCTCTGGCCCCGCCTCGCCATGTCCACAACTGCCATGGGTGCGGGAGGGCGGGCAAAAGGGTGCCTGTGCGCAAGTGTACTGGGTGCAGCGCTCATCTGCCACCCGCGGGCGGTGCACTGGCTGCAGCGTACCGCGCTGTTCCTTGCCTGCTCACCCAAACCCCCCACCTGCCTCGTGTGGCGCAGGGCTGTGGGACGTCGCAGATCAGGAGGCGGTCACTCAGGCCATCTGCCAGGCCGACAGGTGCGCCCGCTGCTGGGGATTGCTCCGGTTGATAGCTCTCGGCTGGCCGAGCTCCCTGCTGGTTATGTGGCTGGCAAGACAGCAACACGAAGTAAACTTGCACATCATATTCCATGCGACAAGCAAACTGGCTTGCTGGCAGGCCCATACCCAGGCTTGCTTCAACTCAAACCCTGCAACCCCTGCGGCCCCTGCAGGGACAAGGACGGCAACGTGGTGGTTGGTTGCATGCCTACATTTTCTCTGTGCTCACACCCTGGCCTCCCATTCTGCCCACCCATCCCCCTGCAGGGACAAGGACGGCAATGTGGTGGAGACGACCAACGCAGCGATTGCATTGGCGCTGAAGCACCGTACAAAGGATGACGTCACGGGTGCGCGAATGTGTAGAGTCCAGAATGTGTGAATTCAGTGCGTGGCCTGCAGGCAGCCAAGGTGCATGGCTGCTGCCGCTGCCGTTGAGAGAGCTCAAGGTAGCTGGACCCGCCCAAAGCGTGGCGATGTGCTGTGCCCCAACCAGCTGCACACCGTACCACATGCCCCAGCCCTGCACCCCCTCCACCCCTCCCCCTGCCCATGCAGCCCTGGTGGTGCGCGTCTGGCCGGCCACAGAGTGGGAGCTTCGATCGCCCACTAAGAACCTTGATGATGGGGAGGCAGCCGCCTTTGTTGTGGGCTAGCCTGCCGCCACGGCCGCCGCGCCGGGGCCAGCTGCGGCGCCTGAGACGCCACAATTGCCGCACTGTGGCGGGCCTGCGCGGCCTCAACAGCCGCTGCGCCCCTGTTGCCTCTGCGGGCTGGCCAGTTGTGCTGTGCCGCAGTGCAGCGGCCCCGCGTGTGCGCTCGAGTCCAACTTGCCTGTGAACGGAGGAAGAAATAAGGAAGAACACGAATCAGCACGCGCAGCCGCGGCCCATGCCGCCGCCACGTGCCTGTACCCTTCAAGACATGTACATCAGACTTGTCTCAGCGTTGTGCATTCTGCTTGTAACTGCCGCACTGACTGAGGGGTGTGGAAGAGAGGGGTCGTAACGCCGCGGGTCTTCAAAACAGCGGGGCGCCTGCCTATGTGCTCACTCGCGCTGCTACTGCCGTGGGTCCGCCTGGTGTCAAAACCCTGAAGTTCCATGGATGCACCGTGGAAGCATGGTGCACGGATGCCTTGCAGATGTCAATTTGCTGTGCCGTCCGTTTGAGCGAGGCTGCGGCGCCACCGCCCTCGCTCAGGCGGCCGCTCGCCCAAGCGGCGGCCTTTGTGCCTGCGGGCTGCTGAGGTGGATCATGGGCCGCAATTGCGCCTCATGCACACAAAACCAGGCCCGGCACAGCCAGCACCCAGCATGCTGCAGCGGAGTTGCCGTGAACCTGAAGAGTGGCCGGCCCCGAAGAGAGCGCTACAGTGTTTGAGGCGTCTCATCAGACCATTTCAGTTGCTTCCATATTTCACAAACCTCCTGCGCTCCTCCCCCGGCCTCGTCTCTTGCCTCCCGTCCAGCCACGCGACCGCACGAGCCTGGCGCTACCCCAGTCGGCCCAGGTGAGTGTCATCAGGTGGGTGGACGCAGCCGCAGGCACTGCGCGAGGCCATCCAGGCGCCGTCGCAACCCCGCTCGCTCCCGCCTGTCCCGGGATTCCGCGCGCGCAAGGCCACTGCTGGCCGCTGCCTTGTGCCCCCATCATGTAGTGCCCCCCATGCCGTGTCTTGCAGACGGCAGCAGAAAAGACAGCAGAAGGCAATGGGCCAATGCTCCTCCTCGCCTGCCCTCCCTGATGGGTTGGGCATCACCGCAATGTGCGTTGGCTGTGGTAAATAATGAATTCATGTTCGAACAATATGCCTGCTGGCTCGGTGTCTTCTCTAAGGGCATGGCTGCAAGATGCCACAAGCCAATGCTGACTGCCGGCGCGTCTGCTTGGTTTACCCTTTTCCCGCAGGCACGCCGCGGCTGCCAGCGGCAATGTGCTGGAGATTTTGTCGATTGGGGAACAGGACGAGAAGCGCGGCCGCGCTCTCTCCATGAATTCGACTGACCGCAACGCATCCACGCCGCTGCACCACGCCGCATTCGAAGGGCAGGTACGGCAGCCGGGGTCCGGCTTTTCAAAGATCAGCAGCCGGGCGGCAGCGTGCAGAAGCGGGGTGGGCATGCTGAGCTTGTTGTCCCTGCAGCTGCACCGCGGCATGCCAGTTGAGCAGGGCCCTTGTTTCCAAGCCCGCTGGTCTGCTTGATCCCCTTGCAGCTAGGGTCTGTGCGTGCCTTGCTGTCCCTCGGAGCGAACACGCGAGCGGTGAACAGCCGAAAATTCACGCCGCTGCATGTGAGTGCTGTCGGTGGCCGGAACCATCACATCGTCCCACCGCAGCTGGGCTGTGCATGCTGCCCATGCCCTTCGCAATCCCGACAGCGGGCTGTGCCACCAGTGCTAGCCAAGGCCCATATGCCCACCAGCGTGCCTTGCCATCTTCAACAATCCCTTCTGCATCTTTTTGCTCCACAGCTGGCGGCTTCCCAGGGGCACAGCGCGGTGGTGCAATGCCTGCTGGTGGCAGATGCATCCGCCGCCGCCGTGCAAGACAAGGAAGGATGGGTGAGCTTCAGCTGCAGCGTGGCAAGGCTTAAAACTGCAAAGCCAGGCCTGAATGCACCTGCATACGGCCACAGCCCTTGCACAGGGCGGTGCGCATTGCACTCCTGTCGGACGCAGCCGTGGAGTTGGCATGAATGGTGGGCGCCCCTCCGTGCTGCCCGCCCCCTGTCAAACTGGCCCCCACTTAGCCTGTGGTGCAGACTCCGCTCATGTGCGCCGCTGCCAAGGGCCACTGCAACTGCGTCAGTTTGCTGGCGCGGGCAGGACGGAACTTGGAGTCGCGGTCAGCCGGCGGCAGCACGGCGCTGCTCTTAGCTGCCAACGCGGGCGAGGCGAATGCAGTCAGGACGCTGCTGTCGCTGGGCGCCAATTCTGCAGCCGCCAACAACAGCGGGTGAGCAGGCGGCTCTGCGGTGGACAAGGCAACAGGCCTGCCAGTGCGGCTTGGAAGCCGTCGTGCCGCTTTATACGCAGCAGCCACATGGTCGCCACAGTTGCCATGCACAGCCCACTCGCCCCAACGCTCCCCTTCCCCTGCCCCGCGCCACCACCCCACTGCAGCTGCACCGCTGCGCACCTGGCAGCGCAGTGTGCAGCCGGTCATGCACTGGCCACCAACTTCCTATACATCCTTCGGTACCTGCTTGAAAAAGGCGCCCCGCCGGACGCCCGGGCGCGCGGCGGCAACTGCCCCATCCACTTGGCGGCGGCGGCCGGCAGCGTGGAAGCAGTCAAGCTGCTGCTGCACTTCAAGGCCGATGCATATGTGCTGAATGAGCAGGGGCTGTCTCCGCTGCAGGCAAGCGGGGCGGGGCAGCGGGTGCAGCTGTCGCTGATCAGCCATGGCTTGGGAGTCGACATGGCCTGCCCGCCACAACTACATGTGCATCTGTATGTGCACCTGAGGCGCACTCAGTGCCTAGTATGATCCCTGCTCGTACCTGTGTGCAGGTTGCGGTTGACAAGGGCAGGACCGCCGTGGTGAACGTCCTGCTCCCGCTGGAATATCCAGAGCCTGCAGTCTCAGGCAAGGCGTAGGATTGAGCCAGTGAACCCCGCTGCGGTTGTGGACGAGCAAGTCGGTGCTGTTATTCCAGCTGTCTAATGGCCTGCCTGCCTGTTCAAACTTGCACGGCGCGTCCCACTCACACTTTCAACCTCCTGCCCTGGTTGCTCCCTCTTGCAGCCGACCTCAGCCCCGGCTGCTCCGGCCACACAGCAGGCGAGGCTGCTGATCAGGACAGCACCAGCAACCTGTGCTGCATCTGCATGGACGCACCTCGCCAGGTGGCAGCGGTGAGTCCCCGCAGAGCATGGCTTCTTTGTCTAGTGCAGGGCGTGATGTGTGCTGCAGACAGGCTTTGGCTTTGGCATGCTGTGGGCAGTGTATATTCCTGTCTTGAACAAGAGTCCTGACTGTCCACAGGTCCGGACGAAAGCTGGATGTCCTCAGCCCCCCTGCCCACCACGCGCATTCAGCCAGGTTCCCAACCAGTCCTCGTCACCTCTCAAATCTGTTCTTCTGCCACATGCACAGGTCCCATGCGGACACCGCTCAATGTGTGGCCAGTGCGCTCGAGCAGCCCTGAAGAACGCAGCAGCCTCTGGCAAGAATGGCGGCACAGCCGTCTGCCCCATCTGCCGAGCGGCTGTAATGAGCGTGCTGCGTGTGTTCGATGCATGAAGCGGCGTGCTTTCGCGGAAGAGCCAAGCGGTGTGCAGCACGAGATGCGCGGGCACGCACGCTGCACCTTGCGGTGCGCATCGGCTGGCTTGCCTCTCTCCTGTGACCCTTCAACAAAGCAGCTTGTTTACCGTTTGCTCCCGAATCCCAGCATTGACAGGTGCATTTTGCCTCCATCCTAACGACAAAACCGTGTCCGTCATGCACTGCTCCCACTTGTACCATTCAATTCTGGCGGCGCCGAAAAGGTGCAGTTTACTGTTTTTCGCTCCATGCAGCAGGCATGCCTCATGCACTCCACCCTTGACAGGGTTGCTGTGACACAAGGCCGCTCCACCCTTGAAGGGCTTGTTTCACAGCAACCATTTGCATGGTTCCTTCATTTGCTGTCCAGCAACCCCCTGCTTGCAGCAACCTTAAAGGTTGCGCAGCAGCGTTTCCGCAGCGGTCCCCTCGTCCAAGCCTGTAAAAGGCCGAATTGTTGGCTGGTTAGCTGCGGCAACTACTAAGCTAGTTTTTTTCCCTGGATCACATTACACGCTTCACGCTGAGCATGGCCATTGCTGAGCTTCATCAACGCTAAAGCAGCACACGCACACACGCATTGCACAAGAACTATTACACTGCGTGTTTGACTGAACTGGCACTGACTTGCATGGCAAACTGCGGAGCCCTGAACGCTGCTCGCGCTCTGCTGCGGCAACCAATGCATCCAATGCCTGGCCATGCGGGCATGCTCAGCAACAGGCTGTCGTGCTGCGCCAGCCCATTTCGGGCGGGGTGGCGGGAAATGATGCCGCGCGCTTTGTCGCAACACCCAGACTGCCTAAAGAACCAATTCGCTTGGCCCTGAGGGCTTGGGAACGCGCTCTTTGAAAGTTGCTTTCACCCTTGCCTGGAAGACGTGTTGCCGTCACCTGCTGCGCCTGCTGCGGCGGCAGCTCTTCAACGCGCCCGCTAGCCTCCGATACTGTATCCCGGCATCAGAGCTTCATCTCACAGTCTCACCAGTCCGCCTCGAAGCTCCATGTCGGTGCTCGCGGGCCGGCCCTGCACCGCGTTGCAGCGCCCCGCCGGCAGCTTGGGGCGCTCGAGAGTGCGACAGATAGCGCAGCGCTGCGCGCACTGTGCGGCGGCGGCTGGTGGTGGCGGCGGCGGCAGAGGTGTTGGCGGCAGCGGCAATGACGGTGGCGGCGGCGGAGACGACACACCGCCTCCAGCGCAGCTTGAAATGTTGCCGTACTCAAAGGTGCGATCATCGCATGGCGGAAATAGCCTCTAGTTGCTTCTTCTTGCGCATGCCAAGCCACGCAGCTTGTGCTGTACACATCTGAGCGGCTCCGCCCGGTCCCCGCCCGCATGCGTCCCGCAGGACATGCTGCCGGCTGGAAGCAGCGGTGGCATGCCGCCTGCACAGAAAGTGAAGGCTGTCACGCCAGAGGTGCGAGCCGCAGCGACGAAACAACAGCCCCACTGCATACTCGCAGCCAGCAGAGGGTGCTTAACATCCTTAGTTGCACAGCATTCAACCCTTCGCTGCGGACCGGCATTGATGCCTAGTCCCTGTCCGCGCATGCCCTCCCTGCAGGTGCTACTGCCAGAAAACAACACGATCCTGAACCCCTGGGCGCCGCTTTTCAACGCCCTCCTGACTGCCCTCTTCATGTTTTGGGGATCCCGCCTGGAGTCGCAGCTGAAGCAGCTGCGTGAGGAGATGCAGGCGATGCGCCGCGGCCTTGAGGCGCAAAGCCGCAGCCTTAACCATGTGCGGTATGGGCAGGCTGGCATCCTCATCCTGCTGGCCTCCCCCACACTTGCCAGTGTGGGCAGCTTGCTGGGCATCACTCCATGAGCGTCCCACAAGCTTGCCCTACCCACGCTCACTGTACATTCATTGCGTCTAGCGGTTGTAATCAATACAAATTGTTGTGGCTGATTGCGAGCCGTCCCTGTTCTGTGCCATGCCATGCATTGGTGTGTCTTCACGCCTCTGCCTTTCATGCACCGTCGTTCACCTGTTTGTCTGTGTGCTACCCGCTCGCCAGTAAGAATCCAGCACCAGCAAGGTTGATGTAGCCACATAGCCCCACCTGAACGCCTGCTCGATCCAACAGCAAGCCAAGAGGAAGCAAAGGCAGCGATGCGGGTGGCACAGGCTGCCGCGGCGGCGCAGCCCTGCATGTTGCGATGGAGTGAAAGGAGGTAGGTCAGATGCTCCCTGCTGTGGTTCCATAGCCTGCATCTTTCTGCAGCGGCTGCCCAGCGTGCGCTGCATGGCTGTAGCGGCAGAAGCGGCTGCAACAGCTGCAGCATTTGTGCTGCATGAACACAAGTGCTGCCAGGGACGCAGCGATGGTACGTCGTTTTGCTCGGGGCTCTGGGCGGGCGCAAGCGCGGGCGCGACTACCGCCTCTCAGCGGATGACATCCTGCAGGTGCGCTGTGAAGCGAATGGGAATTGGGAAGGGGCGGGTCCCTTATATTGCTTGTAAGCGCGGCCGAGACTACCGCCTCTTGGCAGATGATATCCTGCAGGTGGGCAGGGAGGGGAGCGGTACTTGAGCTTGCTTTGCCACATGCTTGCGTTTGCATCCACCTGCCCAAACTGTATGCCGTGTTTGCACTCTCTGATTGCAGCTGGGCTCCTTCACCAAGATCAAGGTCAGCTCCTTCCCGCGAGACCTGCTGGACCCGCTACAGTCGCGCTGCGGATCGCTGCCAGGTGGGCGGGGCGCCCACCCCCTGCTGGCGCCTGCCCTTGCTGGCTTAGGTGGTGGGCCAAAGCACCGCGCCATGTGTGCGCATGTGGTGCCCACCTGCTTGCCAGTCAGATGGGGACAGCAGTGCAGCAATTGTGCGCCTCATGGCGCCCACCTGCACAGCTAGAAAGACAATTGTTTTTCGTCTGCCAGCACAGCTGCCAGCACAGCTGCCGCTCCTGCTGCATGCGGCCACCAACCACGATCGCCTCTGCTCCGTCCAGCCTCAAATGTCCCTTTTCCTGCCGCGCCCCGCCTGCCGCAGTGGGGTCGATGCCCAAGAGCCTGACCATGCCCAAGCACCGCATCCCCAGCTTCTCCTCGCTGCTGTCGCCCAAGGTGCGCTTGCAATTTTGTTGATGTTTGTTGTTTGGGGGTGCCAATTACGAGGCATGCGTGTTTGGTTGGTGCTACGCACATCCCAGCACCTCCTCGCTGCTGTCGCCCAAGGTGGGTGTGAAGCTAGTTGTTGCCTCTGGCATCGACTGCTGTTGCTGCTGGCCTGGGGAGGGCAGCATGCGTAGCAGGAAGCAGGCAGCAGCGGCCCCTGGCCTCGCGACCACCACACCCCTCCTGCCATGCTTGCACTGCCTCCTGACCCCTGTCCCAAACTCGTTTCCTCCCAAGCAGATCACCAACACGCCCAGTAAGAAGGCCACGGTGGCAGCCGCAAGTATTGATCTCCTGATCCTATCAATCAACTGTATCCTACCTCCCAACCGCAGATCACCAACACGCCCAGCAAGAAGGCCACGGTGGCAGCTGCAAGTGAYGAGCTGCGCCTCGAGTGCTGCATCATCTCACGCACCGGCCGCGACCACCAGCGGAAGGGGCAGATGTGCGAGGTGCGCTGCGCTGTGCTGTGCTGTATTGCCTGTGCCCTGCCCTGCTGTGCTGTGCCGTGCTGTGTTGTGCGCGGGCGCAACTACGTTAACACAGTCAGGGCAGCGGCTGTGGCGGGTGGGGAGCTGCTGCGTCCTGCGCCATGCTGCGGTTGCCCTCACCGCGCCCCTGCCTCCTTCCCGCTTTGGAGTCCAAAACTGACCACAAACTGCATTTTATCATTTCTGCATGAGCAGGACGTGGCCTGCGCYGAGTGCCCCCTGCACGGCAGCGAGGAGGCGCTTGGAGGCACCCCAGCTGCCCTGTTCTGTGTGTTCGATGGGCACTGTGGGCGGGCGGCGGCCGATGCGGCGAGCACCGCGCTGCCTGATGAGGTGTCCAAGCGGCTGGCTGGTAAGCTGCCCGGTCCTCTTGTTTGCTGCTTACTGAGGGTTTAATGCAGTCAGAGTGCGGCGAGCACCTCGTTGCGTGGTTGAGTGTCCAAGCGGCTGGCCAGTGAGTGGACTCCACCTTTGTTTGTTGCATGTGTGTGCAATGGCAGATCTCCAAAGCAACTACTGGCAACAGCTAGTTTCTATGCTGGTCACACTCTCCCGCTGCGCACCGCTGAGAGCCGCATCGCATGCCTCCCCCTCAGTCCATCCAGCCTGCCCCTCCCCCTCGCCCGGCCCGGCAGGCACGCGAGAGCAGCTAGCGGCAGCGGCCGGCGCAGAGGACATGCTGCGCTCTGCCTTCCTGGCAACCGATGAGGCAAGCATTTGTTTGGAGCTCAGCTGCACATCGCGTCCTTCCACTGCATTGTGTGCGGTGGCATGTGGCGGTGCAACGAGTTGCAGAGCCCAACGGATGTGCCACTTATCTTCTCTGTTTCTTGGTTGCCATATAATGACATTGCCTGTTCCACTCGCGCCTCCCCTGTGTGCAGGCCATCAGCGCAGAAGAGGGCTGCACCGCAACAGCAGTACTGATGTGGCGGGACGGCCAGGGCGACGTCTGCCTGCAGGTGCGTGGGGCTGGCCGGCTGGGCAGCAGCGTTGCATGCTGCCTGCTGCTGTAACCGCCCCATAGCGTGCTGCACTATTGCCCTCTGAGACATGCCCGGTTGTGCAGGCCGCAAACGTGGGCGGCTTGTCTGGATTCTTCACGGGCCCCGCCATTGGGCCACCGCGGCAGCTGGTCAGCTGCGGGCTTGGGAGTGGACATGGCCTGCCCGGCTGGCTGTGCACACAACTACGTGTGCATCTTTGCTCTGCGTGCATCTGTGTGTGCACCTGAAGCACACTCGGTATCAAGTGTGGCGCCCGCTCGTACACATGTGCAGGTTGCGGTTGACAAGGGCAGGACCGCGGTGTGAACGTCCTGCTCCCCCTGGAGTATCCAGAGCCCGCAGTCTCAGGCAAGCTTCGGACTAATCCAGTCTGTGAACCCCGTTGATGCCTACAAGCAAGCCGGTGCTCTTATTNCCAGCGCCGGGCAGATGGCCTGTCTGTTTGTTCGAACTTGCGCCNTGCTCACAACTTTCAACCTCCTGCCATGCTTGCCTCCCTCCTGCANGCCGACCTCAGCCTCGGCTGCTCTGGCCACACAGCCGGCGAGGCTGCCGACCAGGATGGCGCCAGCAGCCTGTGCTGCATCTGCATGGACGCACCTCGCCAGGTGGCAGCGGTGAGCCACGGGCGCTGCACAGCATGGCTGCTCTGAAGAGTGCAGGCTGTGCAATGCTCTGTAGGCGCAACACCTGAATGCCACAGTGTGCTCCAGCCGCCTGCTTGGCGCACGTTCAGCCTGTCTCTTCAATGAGTCCTCACCACCTCTCCCATCTTTTCTACCACATACACAGGTCCCATGCGGACACCGCTCGATGTGCGGCCAGTGCGCTTGGGCAGCCCTGAAGAACGCAGCAGCCTCCGGCAAGAATGGCGGCCAAGCCGTCTGCCCCATCTGCCGAGTGGCAGTTATGAGCGTGCTGCGTGTGTTCGACGCATGAAGCGGCGCACCACTGCCGCGGAGCCAATTTTCGAGTGCCTCCATTTGACTGCTGCAACGCGGGGAGCATGCAAAAATACTGCTTGTACGTACAGACCGCATTTTTGCTTGATTTTGATGTGCAGCACGAGATGCGCAGCAGGGCTCCCCTTGCGTCCAGTTACAGCGTGGTGCTCCTCTTTCTGTGACTCTTGAGCAGTTAAGTTTGTTATCGCTTATCTACCCAGTTCAACAATGACACTTGTTGACTTCCATTGTGCTTGTTGGATGCCACCCTCAGCCCTGTCCAGCACTGCGCCCCCTCGCTCCATTTCTGTCTGGTGGCGCCGATAAGGCGCAGCCTGCTGTATTCTCATGCACGTTCCAATCATGCCTCGAACTCAACAGCAGTTGCAATCCAGGTCCACTTATTTAAGGATGTCCAGGTGGTCCCATCCTTCCGAGCTTCGCAGCCCTCGTAGCAATGACGCGGCTGTTCCAAGCAGTTTTGGCAGTGGCCGCTCAAGCCACTGTAAACACGGCCGTACTGGTGACCTCGAACCGTTCCACTAAGTTTATAAACGCTGACACAGCTGCTTTGCTCGTTGACCGAGTTGCTGTGGTGCTGGAAGTGTCCACGCGGCAAGGGTAGCAAAGACCTTCGGCGCCTGCCGCGCCTGCTGCGGCGGGGCAGTTTACACGCGCACCTGCAGGCACCGGCATCAGGCTTCATCTTCCACTTCATCAAGCACCCACGAAGCTGCTGCGAGCCTCTGAGCCATGTCGGTGTTCGGAGGCCGGCCCTTCGCCGCGTTGCAGCGCCCTGCCGGCAGCTTTGGCCGCTTGAGAGCGAGTCAGGGAGTGCAGCGCTGCGTGCATCGTGCGGCGACTGGCGGTGGCAGCGGCGGCGGCAGCCGAGGTGGCGGCGGCGGCGGCAACGGTGGCGGTGGCGGAGACGACACGCCGCCTGCAGTGCAGCTTGAAATGGTGCCGTACCCAAAGGTGCGATAAGCAAAGGGCAGAATTAACCAGCAGTTGCTACTTGCTGCGCATGCCATGCCATGCAGCTTGTGCTGTACACATCTGAGCGGGTCCGACCAGTCCCCGCCCGCATGCTTTTCGCAGGAAATGCTGCCGGCTGGAAGCAGCGGTGGCACGCTGCCTGTGCAGCAACTGAACGCTGTCACGCCAGAGGTGCGAACCACAGCGGCAAAGCAGCGATGAAACAACAGCCTGGTTGGCGTACCCGAGCCAGCAGTGGATGTTTGCGACCTTTTGCTGTTGAGCATTCAACTCCTTGCTGCGGGCCGGCATTGAAGCCTGATCCCAGTCCGCCATGCCCTCCCTGCAGGTAGTGCTGCCAGCAGGAACCGCAACCCTGAACCCCTGGGCGCCGCTGCTCAACACCCTGCTGACTGCGCTCTTCATGTTTTGGGGGTTCCGCCTGGACTCGGAGCTGAAGCAGCTGCGTGGGGAGCTGCGCAGGGAGACGAAGGGGGCGCGCAAGGATATGAAGCGGCTGCGCAGGGATCTGCACACGCAGATGAAGGCGCTGGACGGGGGCCAGCAGGCGCTGCTGCGCCAGTGCGACAGGACGGGCTACGGGCTGGCGGGTATCGCCGTCCTGCTGGTCTCTCCCGCACTTGTCGAAAAGGTGGCCAGGCTCCTGGGCATCACTCCTTGAGCGNCCCCTCCCCTACCCGCACTTCCCCTGTACATTGCCTTCCAGCGTCTGTGATCGATATGAAATTGTTGTGGCTGCTTGCGAGCCGTCCTGCCCTGTGCCATGTTCCGTTGCATCTCCATGCCTTGCCATGGTTCTAGCCTGCATCTGTTAGGCATGCTGCGGCCGCTCAGCACTCTGCATGATAGTAGCGGCATCAGCAGCTGCAACAGCTACAGCATTTAATGCACACGTTTTAAACTGCGAAGGATGGGGTACAGCAGATGGGGCCTCCCATGGCTTCATCGAGCTCCTGGTCGAACTTGGGTGCTGCGCCACTATGCTGGCTTGTGTAAACGCACACATCCTGCCAGAACCTTACTACAGCTCACACTCGATGCAGCGATTGTACGTCGTTTTGCTCATGGGCGGCTGAGCACGCAACCCGCTGAGCTCCCTGCTGCACCTGCCGCCATGGCTCATCCACTGGTGTCAGGTGCTTCATTTTGCAGACTCTGTTAGGCCTTCTTGGCTGTTACGGCTTTCCAAACCGGCCAGGGGTACTCCACGGCGCTGAGGCGTGGGACAGGGGCGTGGCGATGGCAATGGCGACGGCCAGCAGCGCGCGGTGCATGGCCCCGGGCCGCGGGACGCCGCTGCAGCGCACTGCAGGCAGGCGGCTGAGCGCCCGGCCGCCTGCAGCGCGCCCCTTTGTGCTGCCCATTGCGGACGGCTCCCGGCAGCCAAGCGGCGGCGTAAAGCTGGATGTCTGGAGCCTTGAGGCGGCGGGTGGCGGCGGGGGCGGTGAGGGCGGCAGCAGCGGCGTCGGCGGCGGCGGCGGTGCCGGCGGCGAGAGCGATGGAGGTGGCGTGCCGCCTCAGGCTGAAGAGCCCATTTTTGCAAAGGTGCGGTCATGGCAGGACCGCAATCAGCTCCATTGGATGGTTGCTGCGCATCACCTGGATGTTTGCTGTGCATGCCATGCTGCGCAGCTCGGCTGCACACGATTGGACGGCATTGGTGCATCCTGCCGCCACTAGCGGGTGCTTTACCATCTGCATGTTGCAGAGCATTGAACCGTCCCTGCAGACTGGCATTGATGCCTTGTCCCTGCACCACCGATGCCGTCCTCGCAGGAAATGCTGCCGGCTGGAAGCAGCGGCGACATGCCACCTGGAGAGAANGGGCCGGCTAGCCCGTCCAAGGTGCGAATCGCAGTGGTGCTAATTGCAGCGGCAAAGCAGGCGACGGAACAGCAGCCATGCTTTGCATTTGCAGCCACCCAGTGGGTGTTACCGTCCGCTGCTGCAGAGCATTGAAACTCTCGCTGCAAGACTGGCATTGATGCGTGCCTCTGTGCCTCCGCCATACCCTCCCTGTAGTGGACTATCCCTGAGCCCAGCCCCGCCCTGCAAAAATGGGTGCCCATTGTTGTGCCCGGAGCATCGCTTGCTGGCACGGTGGTGTACTGGGGAATCCGCCTGGACTCCGACGTAAAGCAGCTGCGTGAGGAGCTGCGCAAGGAGATGAAGCGGCTGCGCAGGGAGATGAAGCGGCTGCGCAGGGACGTCAAGGCGCAGGGCCGCCGCCACGACGAGGGCCAGCAGGCGCTGCGCCGCAGCCACAACAGGCTGGCCTATGGCCTGGCTGGCATCGCCATCCTGCTGGCGCACCGCGTGATCAGCAAGGTGGGCAGCTTGCTGGGCGTCAATCCATGAGCGCAGCATATCTCACGCTACTCTCGCTCTCGGTACATTGCAGTCTCGCATTACACATTGCTAAACCTCTGCTTCCGGCCTCCTGTGAACCGTTCCCGCCCCATGCCGTGCTCATCTCATGCCACTGCCCTTCATGCCTGTACTCGCCCTGCCTGCTGTTTTCATTCATGTTCCCATGCTGCCCGCCAGCCAGCTGCGCCCTGGCTCGCCAGCCTCCCATTCAGGCTGCATGCATGTTCATGTTCACCTCACCCCTGCCCATCTTCTGGATCTTACCTGTTTGTCATTCTGTCACCTTGCCCCTTCCACTCTACCTTTATGCCAGATTGAGCAGATGATTGCAACCTACCTGCCTGCCTAATGTTAGACATGCAGCCTTAGTTAAATGCCAGTCTTAGACGTGCATCCTGGGCCCTGAAACGCTGATCTCTCAAACCAGCACAATACAAGAGGAGGCAAAGGCATGAGCGAGGGTGGCACAGGCTGCCGCGGCGGCGCAGCCCTGCAGGCTGCGTGCTCCAGCAGTTGCGTGGGACAGCTGCCACCCGCCGTGCTGCTTGCAGCCTGCATTTCATGGCATGCGGCTGCCAAGCTTGCATTGCATGGTCATGAATGCACCGAGTGGGAAAGCTGTAACCAGGAATCGAAGCTATTGCGCTTCCTGGACAACAACGGGGAGCAATGTGCAGCCTTCTCCTGTCGCTTCAAATGTTGGTGTTTGCAGCTGCAGCTGGTGCATGCTCGGAGCACGTACCGCAAGGCAACTTGCCAGCCGCTTGTGGCGGTCGTGTGGGCAGGGCAGCAGTGGTTTGCTAACACAAGTGAGCTCACCAGGCCTTGAATTTGCAAGGCAATGAATCATAACAGGCTGGAGGAGGGGCATTATGGCAAGTAGAGGAGGGGGAGAAGCATGCCCGCGCTACGGGGCGCCGAGCAGCCGCATGGGCGGCGGGGGAAGTGGCCACGGCGTGAGGGGGCCTGCCGGCCCTTTCAACACATGCAAGTGCTCTGTGCTTCTACTGGAAGCGGACAGGTGCCGCAGCCTGCGGCGGGCGGCCCGCGGGGCCCCAAATAACGTGGGGTGACAGGTGCTGAGCTTGCGGAGGGCAGGAGCGGGCTTACGGCTGCACCAGGGTGAGAGGGGTGGATAGGGATCGCG
Source organism: Chlorella ohadii (assembly GCA_025026875.1). Classification (NCBI taxonomy): domain Eukaryota; kingdom Viridiplantae; phylum Chlorophyta; class Trebouxiophyceae; order Chlorellales; family Chlorellaceae; genus Chlorella; species Chlorella ohadii. The sequence goes on from JADXDR010000007.1 coordinate 161,874, forward strand.
GGTGCGCTGGCTCCGCTGGCCCCGCAGCCTACCCCTGCTCAAGTCCCGCCGCCCAGCGGCTCCCCTTGCACCACCCCTTGCACCCACACCAGCCTTGCCCTCCTCCCATCCCTGCAGCCATGGGGAGCTGCTTCTCCAGCGAAGCACAGTCTGTTGGGCAGCCCGGGGCACAGCAGGCAGCACATTCTGCTGGGCAGGCGCCGCCGCCGCGGCAGCCGCACCAGCACACGGTCGCCAAACCGTCCGCTGAACTGCACACCAAGCGGCGCGCCAGGGTTGCTTCGCGCCAGAGAGAGGAGTTTGATTTGGAAAGAGGCGGCCTGATTGCGGCGCGGCCGCCATCGTCAACGCACAGCAGGCACAGCCGCCGGGCGTCAGATGCAGAGGGCAACACCCAGCTGCATCTGGCGGCAGCAGCTGGCGATGGGGCTGCCGTAGCGGTGCTGTTGGGCCGCCGGGCGCTGCTGACGGCCACAAACGTAGAGGGCTGGTGAGCTTGGCAGCGGCTATGGATGGCTGATGGGGCATTCAGCGTAGCAATGAGTGCTTCACCATGGCATCATGGCAAGGCTCTTGACGTCCCATGCCCACTGCACCCACACCCCCGCCAATGCCTGCAGGACGCCGCTGCACTCAGCAGCCAGCCGCGGCTGCGCCGAGGTGATCAGGCTGCTGGCGCAGGTCGGAGCCAACTTGGATGCACGGGCCGCCGATGGCAGGTGCTGGCAGGCCATGGCCGCAAAAGGCATGGCTGGCATCGCCGCTGGTACACTTTAGCCAGGCTGCAGTGCCGTACCACTTGGCAGGCCAGCCTGGCTGCCAAACCTGCCTTGCTGATCCCCCGTGCTGCACAGGACGGCGCTGGTTGTGGCCTGCCAGGCTGGAGAGGAGCGGGCGGTCCGCATCCTGCTGGCATTGGGAGCAGACGCTGCCACAGTAGATGGTCGTGGTTGCACCGCTGTGCATGCCGCCGCCCTCGCATCAGAGGCGGCCCTAGCAGCGGGCGTGCCTGCGGTGCTGCAGGCGCTGGCACAGGCCGGGGCCCCGCTGAATGCGGTCGACCCCGCTGCCGGCCGGACAGCGCTGCACCTGCTGGCTGCCCGCAGCGGCAGCGCAGCCGCCATCGAAGCGCTGCTGCAGGGCGGCGCAAACCCGTACATAGCAGACGTGGAGGGCCAGACTCCGCTGGGCTGCGCCCTGGCGGCGGGCAACACGAGTGCGGTGGAGCTGCTGCTGCTGCCGGGTGAGCCGGGGCTGAGCAATTGGGGGGGAGCAGGGGCTGTGCTTGATTTGGAACGCATTGCGAACACATGCATAGACTAGGCTGCTGACTTCACCAGTACTTGTCCACGAGCTCAAACTCACCGGTTTTGTGAACCACGCTTGTCTGCAGGCAGCCGGCGGCGCACTGAAGGCGGCGGCGCCCTGTCGCCGTATGCTTCCGCTCCACCCCTGCACGGCGGCCTGCAGCGCTCGCGCAGCACGGCGCCTGCCACCATGCTGCCGCCGCCAGTGCCAGCGGCGCGGCCGCGCCACGCGCACACCAAGAGCATGTAGGGCCATCTCTCGCACTGGTTGATGGCAGGTCAGGGTCAGCTATGAGCAGTAGCAGAGGCAGCGGCGCATTCGAATTTCATTTTTAGAGCGTAGGCAGGCCAAAGGCGCGCACATTAGCCCGATACCACTGGCAAAGGCCCTGTTTTCATTTTCCGAGTATTTTTGTATATTTCTCATTTAGTGTCTTGTAACTGCATCCATTCCAAACAGCAATGCAGGGTACGTGGTGGCACGGCGGCCGCTGCAGCGCTCACCGCAGCTTGCTGCCCAGCCGCATCCACAGACTTGGGCGCGCGGCGCTCTGGCTCAAGTTCATCTCCTCTCCTACTCACCGAGCTGCCCGTGCGACCTTCCCACAACCCATACAGCCCGGTTCTTCCCGACCGACCGGTGCGTGCTGCACCCGCCGGATGCTGCTTGCTATGAACGCGCTAGAGCATGACATGCCCGCTGAAATGATTGGTGCTGCAGGAAGGGCTTCTGCGCACAGGGCGCGAACACAGCCGCCTGAACCAAGCTTCCCCGGCCCTGGGCCGCCGCTCCACTGCTTGCAGATCTCTGTGCAACGCTCCGAGCAGCCGCATACCCGCCTGCAGTATCTGCCGCCGGCCGCCGCGCCCCCGCCTTTCGCCGCCGTCGGACTCGCCAGCCAAGAGGCCGGACTTGCCAGCCTTACGCCGCTTTCCAAACCGCTCAGCCGGCCCCGATGGGCCAGTGCATCAGCGCTGCCTATGGGCCAGACTATGAGGCGGAAGAGAGGGCGGCAAAGGCGGCGGCGCAAGGCCTCACGCCCATGCACGCCGCCGCCGCCGCGGGGGACACCAGCGCAGTCCTCCGGCTGGGAGAGCAAGAGGAGAAGCTGGGCTGGCCTGGGCGGTCGCTCAAGGCCACAAACATGCACGGTCAGTTGTAGGTATACTGCCTATGCTGCTAGCTGTTGCACTGGCGTGTGCACCGGTAGGAAGCAGCGCAACTCACAATGCGGGGAGCTGCTGTGCGGTTTCCGCGGCCACTCTGTCCTTGTGCATTGTTTGCTCATGCAGCTCTCAGCCGCTGCCCCAAACCCATGCAGGGAGCACACCACTCCATCTAGCGGCATACCATGGCCACGTGGCGACGGCCCGCGCTCTAATTGCGCTGGGCAGCAGCATCACAGCCGTCAACAAGCAAGGTGGGTGGGCTACAACCGTCTCCAGCCTGTAGGCTTTCCTTCTTTTCGGGACTGCACTCCTCGCTGAGCTTCCCTTCATGTGTTGCCTTCGTGTATGGGCTTCCAGGGGGCAAGTTTGTTTTGCGAACAGCGCCTCATCTGCACCCTGCTGGCAGGCCACACGCCGCTGCACCTGGCGGCCGCTCAGCAGCACCCGCTCATGGTGCATGCCCTGCTGCTGGCTGGGGCGCAGCACAGCGCCAAAGACACGCAGGGCTGGTGAGGCTCAGTCTGTGCCTGCATCTGCCCCTGGCGCTTAGTCGTGCTGTCATCCGCTTGCTAAGTGGTGCAAACATGGCGTCACTGCCTACCCACCTGCTCTCTGCCTTGCATGGCAACCCGCACGTGCTTCGGCCCTCGCCCCCTCCCATGCAGGACGCCGCTGCACTGCGCAGCTGCGTTTGGTTCCACGCAATGCATCGACCTACTGACAGAGGCGGGGGCTGCCGTGGATGAGCCTGCCTACGATGGCAGGTGGGCTCCAGCACATCTGGATTCAACAACATTGCAAACTTGCTTTGGCCATGTGTGCCTCCAGCTGTGCCCTGTTTGTCAGCTTGGCCGCACCTGCTTGGCGCCTGCTTCTGAGTTCTGGACGCAGTTCTGATGCGCTGCTTAGATGGCGTGGCTCACTCTCGCCCGCACCCTGCAATCGTCCTGCCCTGCCCTGCCCTCTACAGGACGCCGCTGGCCCTGGCAGCCGGCAACGGGGAGGAGAAGGCTGTGCGGGTGCTGCTTGCACTAGGCACCTGCGGAGCGACAGCCGACAACGAGGGCGCCACGCCGCTGCACCTGGCCTGCAAGCCGTGGAAGGGGCAGGAGGGGTGCATCGCGGCGCTGCTGGATGCAGAGGGGGTAGAGCTGGCGGCTACTGATCGCTTGGGCCAGGTGGGCTGCTTTGCCCTTTGTGGTGCGGATTTTTGGGTGCTGCTGGATGCAGGAGGGTGGAGCTGGCGGCCACCGACCGCATGGGGCAGGTGGGATGCTTGCTCTGTGGGGTTGATCATTTTGGGCGCTGTTGGATGCAGAGGGGGTGGAACTGGCGGCCACCGACCGCATGGGGCCGGTGGGGCGCTTGCCTGTGGGGCGCATTTTTTTGGGCGCTGCTGGATGCAGGGGGGTGGAGCTAGTGGCCACAGACCGCTTAGGCCAGGTGGCGCGCTTCCCTGTAGGGCGGGTTAGTTGTGATGAAGGGGGGTGGAGCTGGCGGCTGCCGACCGCATGGGGCAGGTTTGGCTCTATTTGGGCAATGGGAGTGTGTGTCCATGAGTACGCTGCCGGCCTACTGCAGGCACCTGCTAAGAAGTGTGCAGGCTGAAACCGCAGCATGCATGCCAAATGTTTGCCGCGCCTGGAGTTGCCCGCTGATGTGGGATGCATCCCTGTAGAGGCTCTCTCACTCCGGTTGCTGCCCTGGCTTGTGCAGGTGCCGCTGCACTATGCCGCCCGCCATGGCAACAGCCCCGCGATTCGTGCACTTCTGGGTGAGCGAATGCTGCATTTTTACTGGCTGCGCTTTGGGCGTGTGCAGGCCAAGAGGTACCGCGCCTATTTGCAAGGCAGTCAGTGCCAGGCACACCAGATTTGAGCCCGCTGCTCTTTGGCCACACTGTTCGCCACCTTGCCACGCTCACCGCCTGCTCGCCTCCCCCTCTGCCCTCTTTCTGTCTCTGCCCGCAGGCGCCGGGGCGGACCCCACCTTTATCGACTCGCAAGGCCACACCCCTTTAGACGTTGCCCTGGAAGCGGGTCACCAGGGAGCTGTGGAGTCACTCCTGCCTCCAGAGGACAAGACGCCTACTCCCCCTCAGAGCAGCGCCGGCGTGGGGCCGCAGACGCCGGCAGCATCTCGTGCAGTCACGCCTTCGGGTGCGCTGGGCAATATGTGTGTGTGTGTGTGCCACTTGGGGCAGGAAATCAAAGGGGTGCAAGGTTGATTTACCTGTGATGGCAGGGTGTGGCTATTTGCGTCAGCACTGCTGGCGTACCGTATCCAGCAATGCATCTTGCGGGGTCGCGTGGCACAGCAGCAGCACGCTCCAGCCCCTGCAAACCAGCGCCCTCGATTTGCTGCCCCAACCAGCATGCTGCCTTGCACCGCGACGGAGCTCGGAACCCGCCTGATCTGTCCTGCCATACCTCACATCCTGCCCTGTTTGCAGTCAACAGCCTGGACAATTTGTCCTCAACACCCAGTGCGCCCCCGCTGCTGGACCAGGCAGGCCCCTCCTGCAGCAGCATGGCTGGGCCGTCCAGCAGCAGCGGAAATGGCATTAGCGATGTGTGCGTCGTCTGTCTGGACAACCCCCGCCAAACAGTGCTGGTGAGCCTGCTGCAGCTTTGTGTAGAAGCAAGTTCTCTCGCAGGTGCCTTTGTTACGCAGCAGAGCTTGCCCATTGCTGGCCTGTACGATGCCACACCTGGCTCTTATTTCCGCACACATGGCGCAGGAACATGCGCAGCGCATGTGCATGGGGAAAAAATGTGTGCCACGTGACCGCTGCTTCATATGCTGCAACTCTGCCTGTCCGCTCTGTCTGCAGATTCCGTGCGGGCACAGGGCGCTGTGCCAGACGTGCGCTGGGGCTCAGCACTCGCGCCACTGCCCAATTTGCCGCACTCAGGTCTTGTCGTGCGTGCGCGTGTTTGACGCTTGAGCACCAGACGAACTGTTGCTGAACTTCAAACTTTGCAACATTTCCTTTACACAGACAGAACGTGCCTGCTGAACGCCTTTGCTGGTTTATGCTGCTGAAATTATACAAGCGAGCAGACACTGCTGTGAAGCACAAACCGCCCAAACTCAATTGCCTCAAACCTTCAGTTTCCACGCGTTGTTCCACATGTGCACTTTTTTNCACCATTCCNATGCACGCCAGCTCGCGTGCTCNAGAATACACATTGCCTTGTCAGAAGATAACAGCAGCAAGCAGCATCNATATNGGAACCANTNCGCAACNACAGTAGAANTGGNCGGGTGAAGCGAGCGNCGTTGGGCATTCCTAACGACAGCAGCCCTTCATTGCATCTCTTCACTTCATCACTGACACGCATGCTTCACGTTTTGACACCATTCCAACAGGATGCATTCCAGGCCACACAGAAGGTGCATGAAATCGCTCAGGGCTTCAACGCCAGGGCAGTCAGCCGGCGGCCGGTGTCAGCCAGAAACACATTGTAGCTGCAGCCAGGCACATCGGCAGTGCACGCCCAGTTTATCTTGCGAGCATGCTTGTGCTCTGCAGCCAGCAGCGCATGCCCCTCTGCCGCTCCCTCTGCTGCCTCCTGCTGCTGCGCGCCACCCTGCCGCAAACTGCCGCCGCCGCCCTGCTGCTCGCCCCCGTCTGCCTGCTCTCCCTGCTCTGCTTCTGCTGCTGCCGCCGCCGCATGCTGCTCCTGCGCTGCTCCAAGGTTCCACAGCAGCAGGCGGCAATCGTTGCCAGCTGACAGCAGCTGGGGGCCGCCAGGGAAGAAAGCCACACAGTTCACTGCTGCCGTGTGCCCGCCCTGCTCCCGCCCAAGCAGCGCAAGCCGGCCAGGCGGCACGGCTGCCTGCTGCTGCCTGCTGCCCGCCCCGCCGCGCTTGCCGCTTGCCCCCGCCTTGCCCTTTCTGCTGCTACCGCTGCCGCCGCTGCTGCTGCTGGCCGCCGGCTGCTTCCAGTCTGCATCATAGAGCGAGACGCAGCCATCTCCCCGCGCAACAGCCATCAGCCGTCCCAAGGCTCGGTCCTCAGTCTGAGGCACGGCCAGGCAGTGCACCATGGGCGGGTTGAACAGCTGGCCTGCGTGCAAACGAAGGGGAGTGGGCATGCACCAAGGGGATGAGTTGTGGATCGCAGCCGGCTGGGACGGGCCAGCCTCGCTGTTGGGATGCCCACTTTGGTAGCAGCAGAAGAAGAGCAGGCAAGAGCTCCGCTTTGCCAACCACACTGCTCAGCAGCACGGTCGCAATTTTCCCAGCAGATTGCGAACATTGCTGCCCACTGGCATGGCATGCATCCAAAAAAAGCATCCCATAACAAGCAGGGCAGCAGCAGCCACCACCAACGCACCTCCGCTAGCCGTTGCCTCGCCGCCCAGGTTCCAGGTCTGCAGCGGGCGCAGCCGCGAAAAGTCCCACTTTACGACCGTGCTGTCCAGCCCGCCTGACAGCAGCTCCCAGGGGCGGTGCGGGCGGAAGGCCGCCGCCGCCGCAATGTTGCTGTGCCCCCGCCGAAGCGTCTTGTAGGCTGCGGGCCGAGCCGGGCGGGGCCACCCGCCCTCTGCTGCCGCTGCTGAAACTGATGCACTGCCTGCTGCACTGCTGGCAGGCGGGTCTGCTGCTGCAGCTGCCGACCCTGCTGCCGGAGCCAGGCTGATCACCTGCACCTCGCCCGAATCGTCGGCTGCAGCCAGCCAGCCGCCATTTGCTGCGCTGGCTGCCACGCAGTTCACTTCGTCGGCGTTGGCGGCATAGCAGCGGCGCACCGCAGCAGGCCCCAGGCCCGCTCGAAGATCCAGCTCTAGAACGCAGCTGCCTGCCGCCGCAAATAGCGTGTGCTCCTCCCCGGGGTGGGCACACAAGGAGGGAACTGCCTCGCCCACAGACGGCGGCACCGCAAGCCGCCCCGCTGGCTTTAGGGTGGACAAGTCGGTGAAGCAGATGGTGCCGTCCTGCACTGGGCGATGCAAAGAGGGCTGGTGCATAAATCAGCAGACCGCAGCATGAATGGAGAGAGGAGGAGAGCGCAGGGCAGCTGGCGGCGGCGGCGGCGGCGGCGGCGGAGAGCGGGCGCGGCCCACATGCATGGCGGCKCACGCCAGATGTCGCAACACTCGCCTCTCCACCACTCGCCAGCAGCTTGGGCCCGGGTAGCACGGTGCAGGTGAGCGCCGAGTCGGCGTGCCCTGGAGCCAGCGCTATGGGCGCTGCCATTGTTTCAGGAGAAATGGATACTGTATGGTGCATATAGAGTACCGAGATGCCTTGCCTGGCGGCCTATGAGAAGAAGAAGAAGAAGGGTACGCGCAACGCGTGATTTGGCTCATGCGAGCCAGGGAGGAGGCCGGGGCAGCCGGTCCTCCCCGTGTGAAAAAGCAAAGCGGGCACAATCAAATCAGTCAGCCCGGGTCAGCTGGGTTGCGCGCCGTCGCTGCTGCCGCCGCCGCCGCTGCCGCCGCCGCTGCTGCCGGCCCGCTGCCACGCCGCCGCTTGGCCGCCTGTTCGCCATCTGCCTGCCGCGCCGCGCCCATTGCCTGACGCACATGGGGTGAGGCATCCGTCCGAGCACCGTGAGGCGCTTGCCGCGTGGGTGAGTTCGCCGAGGCCTTCCGCCGCCGCGCCGGGGCGCCGCTGCCGTCGGGTTCGCCATCTGCAGGCCGTTTCGCCTGGGGCCGCACTGCCGCATAGCGGGCACGTCTGGAGGGTCGTAGCGAGGTGTTGTCATGCTGACGCCTGCGGTTCTGAGGAGGCTGGGGAGGTGGCGGGGGATCATCAGTGTGCAGCGCTTGTTGCAATTGCCGGCCCTGCCTCGCCCCCTTGCGCATGCTGATAATATTGGAGCCAGACTGCACCGCACGCCGTGCCACATCAACAGCCAGCTGCCGAATCTGTGGTTTGGTTAGACCTATCTGTGTGAGGACGTCTGCGAAGTTGGCAGTGATCAGGCCAGAGTGTGACACGCCAATTGCCTCTCGTGTGACACTGCGCCACCCTGCTTCCAGCAGAAGTGCCTGCAGTGCATCATGGTCGTGAGCACGCTGGGCCTGTCTGTTAATCAGGTTACTGTCATAAGTGACAAAAAGCTCCACCAGGATGACATCGTGCTGCGCTGGGTCAACCTGCTCATGCGGGCCTCCAGGCAGGGTAGGGAATATCATCAAATCAGGCGTGCTGGGTAGGATAATGTTGAGCCAGTGCGGCACCACAAAAGGAGTGTGCGTTTCGGCATCGGCCAACACTGTGCAGTCCACGTATCGCAATATCCCTTCACGCATCAGCTCTACAATGTCCCCGTGGCGTTTGCAGTACATTCGTGCCGAGCGCTCATGTGGGCACCCGCCCAGCGCATGCGCAAGGTGTTCAACGGTGTGCGTGTCGCAGTGCACGCAATGCGGGGAAGGGTGTCTCTGTGGATCATTCCTATGAAGGTGCTTTCCGAGCATAAGTTGGTCGAATCTAACCAGTAGGGCGATGCGCCGCTGGCGCAGCGTAAAACTGGAGTGCCAGATCGCTGTTACCGATTCCGGCAGCACCCCTGGTGGCGCAGCCATCACCTCGAGCAACAGCCGCAGCATTGTGCTGGTGGTCTGTTGCTTGATTCTGTTCTGGGAAACGCGGCGTGCCTGCGCTTTCGGCTGCGACAGGTTGTCAGCCAGCCAGTACGGATCCTCCTCATCCTCCGCAGCCGGAGGCCGTGCGATATGCTGAGGCCAATTTGAGCCCAGCCCTGGGTCTCCAACTCTCTCCTCAACCTCCCAAAATTGGACATCAGCATCCCCCTCCTCGGCCTCGGCCGCTTGCCGGGCTAGCCTGTCTGCTGCTGCATTACCAGCCACCCCGATGTGGGAGCGGACTTTGTAAATGCCAATAGTCAGGCCAGGGTGCATCACAACTCTCCAGCAGATTTCAGCCCCTATTGCATCCAGAATGCCCTTGTGCTTACGGTATGAGAGCCTGCCCGGACTGTCAATTTTCATGGCGGTTAAATGCATGGAAGTGCTGCTGTCCGTGAACAGTAGGATCGGTTCACCCGCGGGGTGATTTTTGAGTGCAAACCAAATTGCCGACAACTCTGCAAAAGGCACAGTGTGCAGTTGCCGGTCGTGCCCCTCTGGTTTGATTGCCCCCACAGCACCCGGCCCTTGGTTTATCTCCGAGTATACCCCACAGCCTATTGCACCCTCTGGAATTTTGCTCCCATCTGTAAACACCCGGCGCCCAGGAGGGAAGCGGAGCTGTCGCTCCCCTTCCAACTCCTGCAGGCTACACGGCTGCTGGGGCGCAAGTGCAACCGAGGCTGGCAGCACCAAGCAGGAAGCATTAACGTACTGCTTTGAGGCGGCCGGCCTGCTATCTTCTCCGCTCCGCTCGATAGTCTGCCGCCAGGTGGGGGGATGGGGCAGGTGAACAACAGGCACCTGCCAGGCAATGGATAGTTGCACCCCTAGCTGTATTGCATCATCATGATTCCAGAACAGGTCCAACCCCGCTGTATTTGCAACTATCAGTACATCAACCGGGTGAGCGGTAGGCTTCATGTGCGTCAGGCCATCCGCTGTTCGGTGCTGCAAATGCACGTGCGCTCGTCCGTCAATTTTATGAGGCACTCTGCACAGGTGGTGGGCTCGGGGGTGGCGCAGATACTTGTTATATGCTTTGCCGCTAATGCTGGGCAGCAGGAGGACGGTGAGGGTTGGCTCTGCACAGTAAGTGGAAAGCAGCGCCCATTTCAGTGTTGTTGCGGCTGCTTCCTCCGTAGGCGCCGTCAGCACCATGCCAGCATGCCCGCTGAACCTGTACGCATTTGCATCACACAGCCCGCCGAAGAGCGGCGCCCTGGGAGAGGCGGATGTGAAATAGGGTAGGGTACGCAAGCGGGTCAGGGGACATGTCCGCCACTGCACAGACAGGCTGCAGGCTCGGATCATTGCTGTCAGCACAGGCTGCGGAATGGCCGGCAGGCCCGCTCGCTTATGGCCTTTGGGAAGCTCCGTGGAGTAGCGCACGTGTTGTTCCTGTAGTAGCTGAATAAGCGGCCCTGTGAAGGCAGCTGAGCTGGGGCTCAGCTGTACCGCCTGTTGCTGCTCGCGTGTAGAACATGCCTCAAAATCAGCATACAGTTGTTGCAGCTCATGCGGCTGCAGTGCAGCAATGCAACGGCCCTGTGCAGTATAGCACCATGCTTTGCCATCCTGCACTATCACCTTATGGTTGGTGAGCTCCGTAACATCAACATCCGGATTGACCTCTGCAAAGTCTATCAGCACCGAGCCGGCAGGGACGGGGATGGCAGGGGGCGGTGCCTTTGTATCAACTGGTTGTTGTTGCTGCTGCAGGTTGGTGAACAATGCATGGCGCATTTGCTGTTCCCTGCCAGGATCTTGCAGGCCAAGCGACTCCGCTGTCTCCCAGCTGTCTGCCCATTCTACATTCCAGCAACCAGGCATGCCAGCTGCCCGCTGCTCTGCGGCTGCAATACAACCAAGCCCCAACAGCTCCGTCCTCGTCGCATCTGACATCGCTGAACTCGGGGTCCATTCAATCAGGAACTCATCGCCGCCAGCCGACGCCCTAATATCTGCGCATCTGCGAACCTGCAGGTGGCGCAACTTGCCAGCAGGTAGAGGCAAGGACCCCCTGCCGGGGCTTAGGTGCTGCGGGACAATGGCCGCGTCTTGGGCCGGCCTGTGAACACCGGGCAATGTACAGATGAGGTCGGTGGTTGCTTGCAGGGCGTCTCGGGCGGCTGGGCCTGCCCCCGGATGCGCATGCAGGAACTGCTCCCATGTCTGTAGATGCCGCCCATCCGCATGCATCAGCTGGTCCAGATATGTCACCCCATGCTGCCACAACGGTGCTGCCACTGCCAAAATATCCAGCTCACTGAGCCCCCTGGCATGGATCCTGTTGGCATAGTTGAGCGTCTCCCACAGATCCTGGGGCGTTGTCTGGTGGGGGCCTGCGAGAGTATCGAGCCTGGCCAGAAAATGCCAGCAGAGCAGCCAGCGGTACATGCGAGCCATTAGGCGGGAATCCTGTCGCCCGGGCATTTCTGTAGGGGGTGCGTTCCAAAGATCATCTGGCCTGTCGTTAGGGGTTGGAGGCTGGGGAGGTGGGGGGTCAGGGCCGTCGTTTACAAGCATGGCAAACATGCTCTGGGTATCCTGGCTGCCTGCCTGCTGCTGGGCGGCTGCAGGGGGGCCTGGCGGTGTATCAGCGCCGCCTCGCGCAACGCCTGCATGCTGATCATGCAGGCACTCATGTAGTGAGGCACGGGCCAGTGCGCCCAGCCTGCCCCCATCATTCAGCGCTTCGAAAAAGTGTTTCAACACTGCCGCCACGTACTCACTCAGAATCGACGTGTAGCCCATGCCTCCAGCTCGGCGATCTATATAGATAGCATCTGTGGGGAAAGAGGTGGGGAACCGCCATGCCCGCCGCGCCGTCCTGGCGCGCAGTTTGTCCATGCCCAACAAGGCAGGGAGGGAGTACGGGCATACACAGAACGTGTGGCGCAGGGAACCAAGGATGCTGCCTTCATCAATCCGCTGGGCTGCTGCCTCTGACGCTGGTACCGCTGACAGCTTTTCCACCCGCTCCTGCACCAACTTACGGGCGGCTGTACTCTGGGGCGTCCAGTTGGAGGTCAGTGTGAAGAGCACCCCCAGATACTTAAAAGGCTGAGAAGGGAGCATCACTTGCATCTACTCACCACAGATTCGAAGGGGCGCAAGAGACCTGCGGACCGCTTCTGGGCAGGTGGGGTTGGATCTCTGATACAAGACAACGGACGCACGTGTTTTGCCGGCGTGGACATATAGGCCACTCCAAGCGCTAAAGCGGCTCACCTTATCCAGCTGCACCTGCATGTCTGCTGGGCAGCCAGAAAGCATGAATGTGTCATCGGCAAAAGCATCCGAGGTGGCACGCACATGCTGCGGGAGGACGCAAGCTCGGGTCGCATGCTGCTGCACTGATTGCAGCTCATACCCCCTGCTGCCCTCCTCCAGCCAACGCAGCAAGGGCTCCAGCATAATGATGAAGAGCAGCGGGGAGAGGGTATCGCCTTGAATCACCCCTCGCCTGATCCGGATGGGCTCCGTTGGGCCTTGCGGTGTCATCACAACCGTCTGAGAGTTCTCATAGATGCTGCGGATGGCGGAGATAGCATCTGCTGGGAACCCCAGCCTGCGCATCACTGCATAAAGACGACTGTGTTCCATTGAGTTGAAAGCCTGGCGCCAGTCAAGCTTGACCATGAACAGGTTGCGCTTGTGCACTCTGGCATCGTCAAGCGTCAGGGCAAAATGCATGACTGCATGCTGGGTGCCCCTGCCCGGCCTGAAACCCTCCTGGGCATGAGTAAACACTCCATACTGCTCAGCATAGTCGGACAGCACCTGAGCTATCAACCGCGTATACAGCTTGAGAAGAGTCTTGTGGATGGCGATCGGACGGTAGTTACCTGGATCAGAGGCAGGGGTTCGCTTGAGGAAGAGAAGCGTTACACTGCGGAGCCAGGTGGTCGGGGTGTGCCCTGTACGCCAGCACAGACGTAGCATTTGGAACAACAGGCGTTCCAGAGGTGGCGGCATGTGTTTTAGTACTTCGTTAGGGATGCCGTCGTCCCTACCCGCAGCCTTGCCATTTTTAAGCCCCCTAAGGCACTTCAGGAATGTTGGCATGGTCAGCTTGTGGAAGAGCGGCTGTCCGGGCAACCCTCGCTGGCGGGTGACATAGCCATCAGGAGCACCCCGCTGCTCCCATGGGAACTCACTGGCCAGGGCTCGGGGCACTTTGGGGCTGGCTACCGACCTGTGATGAAAAGCAACAGCTTGCCTCACCGCAATCGGGTGTGTAGCTGTGCCCTGCAGCGGGTGCTGCATGGCAGGCATAGAGTCAAGGATGTTGCCGGTATTGCCCTTGCCTCCGAACAGCTGCTTGGTTACCTTGCCAGGGTTGGCAAAATACCTGCTGGCAAAGGCCTGCTTTTCCTTGTATATGCAGTTGGCCAGGTGCTCTCTGGTCAGCTTGTTCATGGCTGCCAGGTGCTCCCGCCGGCAACCAGCTACCCGTGCCTTGTATTCAAGCAGACCCCCCGCCACCAGGGCCTCCTGCTGCGTAGGCAGTGCCAACACCGCATGCACATCTGCATCTGCGGCCAGCCTGGACGCACACCCACTCTGCAGTACCGCGCCCCAGGTAGCCTGGCCGTGCTCCACTTTGTGTAGCCAGCGTGCGATGCCCCTGCATGCCACTACAAATTTCAGGTGATCGTGAAACTGGCGTGCCATCGCTCGGGGCATGAAGCGTTTCTGCCCCACCGGTGGCCGCTTGTTGGCGGGCGGCCGAGTAGGACACGTAGGCAGCACGGCGTATGCAACATCAAAGGCAGCAGTCAGGCATTGTTCGGCAGCTGCAAGCAGTGCATCCCGCTCCTGCGCAGGTATGGCCTCATGGCTGCCAAGTTGTGCAAGCCTCGTCTCTATTGCACCCGCTGCAGCAGTGGCTTGAGCCCCACACTCCACCTCAGCTTTGTGTTTGAACTCCACCAGCGTGCCGCTTGGAAATGGGCGCCGGAAGCAGGGCGCCCGCGGCGTAGTTGAACGGTCCTGCAACACTGCTCGGAGGGCAGACGGGGGCAGCAACGGGGCGCCAAGAAGGACAGATGCCGGTGCGCAAAACAATACCGGTCTGTGGTCCGAGTGCCATGCTACTAGGGAGTCAAGGTCAAGTTGGACGGCAGAAGCGACAGCTGCGATTAAGGGATCAGACTGTAGGCAGTAGAAGTCATCCAGCCGTGCGCTGTGAGAAGGTGAGCGCCATGTGTGCGGCCGGGGCTCAACGCAGGTGCGAAATACACTGACCAATGCCAGCCCCTGCAGCCAAAGGATGAACTCCTTGTCATGGGGCATTAGCTTGCCTGAGCTGCGGTGGGCTTTGTTGGTCACCGCATTGAAGTCGCCGCCCAGCAATAACAGGGCCTGTGGGTGCGCCCGTCTGGTGGCTTCAATGTGCTCTTGTAGGTCTTGCAACACCTGGTCACGAAGGGCTTTCTGTGAAGCATCGGGAACATAGACTGATAAGCAATGCCGCTCGGTGCGTGCCCCCACTACCTGCAGCTTGGTGTGGGCTAAGTAGCCCAACAACGGGGGAGGGGTCGGTACTGCTCGCTCAGTGACACCCCTGTCAGCCAGGCCCCTCTGCACAGCCAGCAGCGCCCCTGCCCTCGGGCGCTGCCGCTGCCGACCCCGCTGCTCAGGACAGGGCCAACACGACACACGCAGCGAAGCTCCCGGGAACACTGAGCTGAGCCACCTCGCCTGGTGCTTCCTGGGTGGCAGCTTGTGTTCCTGGCCAAAGAAGAGCGCTGGCTGCACCTGCGCGTTCAGCTGGAAAGTTGACTGCGAGTGTGTTTGGATCGAGCACACATTTTGTGTTATAATGCGCAGCATAGGGTCTGCGGCGAATGGATTAGATAGAAGTTGCGGGGCGGCGTCTTGCGCATGCGTCGGCTGCAGCTGCTCATGCACTGCCGCATTGCACAGCTGCAACAGCTGGGGCATAGCACAAGTGGCTTCCAACATGTTCTCTCCACCAGCGAGACGTGCCTCCACTTGTTCCAGTGTGTGTGGGTGAGCCTCTAGGAGCGTCTGCACCAGCTGGTACCAGGCAAGGCCGAAGTTGCGCTGTGCTGCAGGCAGGCACTGCCAACATGCATCCAGCAGGAGCGGGAGCGCACCTGCTCCCCCTGCATACATACTGGGTGGATCAGGCGGGCTAGTGACCAGCTGGCGTAGCGCGTCTTCCTGCTGGGGGTTCAAGGTGGTTGGATCAGTCATGGCGGGTGTTTACGGGTGGTGGGCAGCAGGCAATGCGGCTGGCAGTAGCAAATGCACGGGCGAGCAGTGGGCGGGCTGAGGGCTGGCTGCATTGTCAAGGCACCTCGCCATACACAGGGCAGCTGCTGGGGTCCATCCGGTGCACTGGAGGGCAGGGATGGGAGATTTACAGAGGGTGCCGCCCAAGCACCGTTCAGGGTATGGAGGGGTGCGACCAAAAATACCAGCAGCATAGAAGGGGAGCGGGGCTTGGGGCGTATCAAGGGAGGGATGGTGGCAGCGCTATGCCAAACACAACTGAGAGCAAAGGAGGGACCGCCCAGGGCATACCCGAGCTGCAGGCAGGCAGCGGGTGGGGGTGCAGCGCATACACCAGCGGCACCAACCGCAGGGCACTCAACATTGGCAGAAGCGGCAGTGCGAGGTGGGGCCTGGGTGGAAGGCGGCAACGCAACAGCGGCAAAGCCACCAAAGAGGCGCAGCAGCAGGCACACACTCACTGCCCTTTGGGCCCGACGCGCTGGAACTTGGGGGGCGGGGCGAGGGCCAGGGCCGGGCGCTGGCGCTGCCCTGGGTTGGCCCTGCGGTCGGCCTTGGCTGCCTGCGCCTCCGCGGGGGTCAGCACCTTGACCAGCGTGCCGCCCACCGGCAGCAGCTTGGACTTGGCGCTGCGGCGCTCCGCCGAAACCAGCTGCCAGGCCTCCTGGCTGGGCAGCTGCAGGGCCACCCATTCCAGGTAGGGCGCATCGCTGGGCAGCGGCGGCAGCGGCGCATTGCCTGCTGCATCTAGAGGGCCCGCAGGCTGCGATGTGGCGCCTGCATCTGCTCGGGCATCTCAGTGAAAGTCTATTTTTGTGCATGCCGTCTCGCTAGCAGCAAGCATGGACTTGTGCAAGGCGTCTGCTGTCCCACGCGACAGAGCGGGCAAGTGCTCCCTGCCCACAATACTTGAGGCAACACTGCTTTACTAGCAGCGCTCAGCGCCGCGCTGCAAGCATCTCCCAAATCGCCGCCGTCGCCGCCGCTGCTGCCGCCGCCGCCAGCCCGCTTCGACTGCCTGCTGCCGCTCTTCTCCTCCCTGGTGCAGTCAAGTATGAGCAGGAGGGTGCGCGATACTGGGATCTGTTCTACAAGCGCAACACCACCAACTTCTTCAAGGACCGGCACTGGCTGGCCAGGGAGTTTCCCGCGCTGCTGGACGCCGCCGCCGTGCTCGAGGTGCGTTTTGCCGCCCTTGCTGCTGCCGCCTGTGCTGCGCTTGGCTGTGTTTCACTGCTGAGTGAGGCTGCAGTGTGGGCAGAAGCCGCAAAGTCAGACGTCCGGCTGTGCTGCACTGTATTATGCACTGTATTATACAGTGTATTGTACGGTGGATAATACGGTGGATTATACAGTGCATTATACGGTGCATTATACGGTGAATTATACAGTGCACGAGTCAGCAGCTCTGGAGCATTCTCAAGTTACCATCCACTGGGTGACGCAAGCAACATTCACTGCACCATCCAGCCAGCATCCTTCCCCACCCACGCGGCCGCCCTGCCCCCTGCCCTCCCGCCTCAATCCTCCCCCTCAGGTCGGTTGCGGCGTGGGTAACACCACGTTCCCCCTGCTCGAAGTCAACCCTTCCGCGCAAGTCTACGCCTGCGACTATGCGCCCACAGCCATCCGACTGGTGAAGGAAAACCCGGCATATGCGGCCAGCGGACGGGTGCACGCCTTTGTCGCCGACATCACGGGTGCGCCTGGCTGAGTAGTTGTGTTGTGGTGAGACTGTGAAGAGATCACCAGCTGCTGCTGACCTGTGAATCAGCAATCTTGAGGTGCAGAGCGCTCTGCCTGGGACCCCTGCTTGCATGTCGCCAGCGTGCTTGCATGTCGCCAGCACATGCCTGCTACAGACAGCTTACACCAGCTCAACTCGTTCTCGCCTGCCCCTCCCCTCGCCCCTCTCACAGCCGACGACCTGACTGCCCAAGTGCCCGCTGGAAGTGTGGATGCATGCACCATGATTTTTGTGCTGTCAGCCATTGCGCCCGCGCTGCAGCGGCACGCCATCCGGCGCGTGGCCGCTGCGCTGCGCCCCGGCGGCCGCCTGCTGTTCCGGTGCGTGAGGGGCACGGCTTTAAAGATTCAAATTTGATATTGGGAATTGCGAGCTTGATGTGGAGGGACGTGCTCAGTTTGGTCCATGGCGCAGGGGCGTTTTGGCCAAGGAAAGCACTTTTGCGGCACAAGGCAGCTGGGCTTCCTTACCTGGTGACGAGCATGCCTCCCTCCTCACCACTGCACCAACCACATCCTTCTTTCCACTGGATCTGCACAGGGATTATGCCGCAGGCGACCTGTGCCAGGAGCGGCTGTCTGGAGAGGGCAAGCAGCAGCAGCTGGGCGACAACTTCTTTGTCCGCTGGGACGGCACCTGCGCCTACTACTTCACAGAGGCAAGCCCGTGCTGCGGTCGTGCTGTGGCCGTGCTGTGCTGTGCTGTGCTGTGCTGTGCTGTGCTGTGCTGTGGCACCACCGCAGGGCTGTGCTGAGGTCATGCTGTGCTGTGCTGTGCTGCTCGTACCATATTTCGAGGCGGAGGGCTTCGCCTGCAACTGTCTTAACAAAGYWYCWTRNTKYCSAKNCKSWGSSCWTSACCTGCAACTGTCTTAACAAAGCTTCTTGCTGCCCATCTCTGCCCATGACCTGCAACTGTCTTAACAAAGCTTCTTGCTGCCCATCTCTGCCCATGACATGCGCGCAGGACCGGGTGCGCTCCATCTTCGAGGCGGAGGGCTTTGATTGCGAGTATGTTGGGGCGGCCAACAAGCTGATGGAGAACCGGAAGAAGGGCGAGCAGCTGGACCGGCGCTTTGTGCAGGTGCGTGTACAATGCGGAGGGCAGCCGGTGGACTAGTGCAAAGGTGTTTGCCGCGTTGGCTGTGCAAGTGGCTGTGCTAGTCAACCTTGTGCGGGTATCTGAGCTCTGCGTTTGGTTGCCGGGGGAGAACAGGGATACGGCACCGATGACCGCCGATATCATGCGTGAAATTCTTCCGGAGACCCGCAGCATGCTTCACACCCCGCGCAGTTGCTCATCCGGCCTCGCCCCTCTGCCGTTGCAGGCTGTGTTCACGTACACAGGCCAGCCCAGCGCAGCAGCCGAGGACGAAGAGGGTGAGCAGCAGGACACAACCCAGCAGCAGCAGCAGCAACAACAGCAGCACGGCAGCCTGCAGGCACCTCTGCAGGATCNAACAAGGCACGGGCCAGCTGCAGGCGGCGCAGCTTGCAGAAGTGCAACTGCAGTTGGGCGGCACGGCACTGCAGCTGTGGTGCCGGCAGCCGGCCCCGAGCGGTGATGCAGCCATGGACGAACCAGCAGCGGCGAGCGGCGCACAGGCGGCAGCCCAGGCGCTGGCAGCGCTGGTACTGGCCTGCCCTGCGTATTTTAACGGTGCTGCCGTGCTGGAGCTGTGCAGCTGGGACGCGCCTCTGGCCAGCTTGGCGGCCTTGCGGTGGTGCCACCTCGCAGTGGCAGCTGGCCCAGGGCAGGCTGCGGTGGCGCTGCTGCGTCGCAACGCGCAGCACAACAGCCACCTGTTCATCATCGAGCGGCTGCGCCTGCAGCAGCTGGCGTGGCGGGGGCCGGCTGTGCAGCAGCAGGACCAGCAGCAGCAGCAGCAGCAGCGGCAGCAGCAACAGGGTTCGATGCAGCAGCAGGAGCGGCAGCTGCGACAGGCCTTCCCCGATGGCTTTCAGGCGGTGCTTGCCTGCGTGCCACCAGTAGATGAGGAGCTGCATGGCCTGCTTGCTGCCGCCAGTGTGCAGCTGTCCAGGCAGCCGGGAGCCCTGCTGCTGCTGTGTGGCGGCAGCGATGCAGCGGTGCGGCGGGCAGCAGCGGCGGCGGCGGCGCTTGGACTGCGGCAAGCGGTGCCTCTGCCAGCAGAACTGGATGCAGCGGCACGTTTGGTTGCAGAGAGCACCAGCATACACTTCCTTGGGCTGCAAACGTGCAAATGACCGGCTGGGATGTAAGAAAAGCCGAGCGGCAGCGCGGGCGCCGCACCGCAGGCGGGTGCCAGGCTGGCTGAACGGCAAGGCTTGAATCCTTGCGAACAGGCATGTGCGCACCTCGTCCAGGCGTGCTAGCAGCGTGATTGCCAGGCCAGGGTGAGCAGCAGGGCTGAGCGCACACCCGGGGTGTTGGGCAGGGGAGCGAACACCCCCGGCGAACCGCCATCCCTCCCACTGCTCTGGCGCCTCGTGATCACGGCCAACTGGTCCCCAGCCCTTTGCAAGGCAGCCGCCGCACATGTGCCCGCGCTGCTGCGCCACCTGAGCCAATTGGCGCCCCGCCGCACCCTTCCTGTGGCGCAGGCGGTCGAGCAAGGGCCATGGACGGCACGGGCTGGCCTGGGGCCCGCCGCTGTCGGCCAGCGCCTGGCGCCCGCCGCCTTCGGCCGGCGCCCTTGCTGCTGCTAGCTGCCCTGGTGGCTGTGCTCCTGGGGCCAGCACCTGCAGCCGCAGTCTGCATCCCTCCAGCGTTCCAGGCGTCTTCCGAGCAGCCATGCAGCGACTTCTGCTCCCAACGGGCGCCTGCGGGAATGGAGGCCACTTCACAACTTAACCCACGTGCGTACCGGCACCCCGCCGCTGCTCGATTGCACTGCTGCAAGCCATTTTGGCTGCTGTGCTGGTGGATTTCCCTGCTGTCCGTTTGCACAGCTACCATGCACTGGGTTTGAGCTCTCAATTCCACTTCCGCTCCTGCTGCTGCAGCGCCAGATGGCCAGGGCAACCCGTGCTGCACGTGCGCCTTCATGGCCGCGCCAGGCGCCCCGCCATCACCGCCGCCGCTGCCGCCSCTGCCGCCCAGCCCKCSCCATCACCCTCCCCCAGCCCCTCGCCATCCGCACCCTCCACTCCGGCACCCGTCCCTGCCGCCGACGTTCCCGTGCAAGCCCAGGGCGACGGCACGTGCGCGCAGGACTGGGAGGGCGCGCAATGCTCGCTGTGCAAAACCGACTACGCCTGCGTCAACGGCGCCGACGGCGGCACGGGCGACCTGCAGGCCACGTGCAGCCGCAACCTCACCTTTGCGCCCAACTCCATCCTCAAGGCGTACAGCTGCGAGCTGCCCTCAGGCAACTTCCTATCAGAGCTGATCAAGCCAGGCACGATGCTGGTGCGCTGCGCCACCGGCCTGCAGCCAGGGCAGCAGCTAACAGCCGCATCGCCCGCCCCCGAGGCAGCCGGCGGCGAGGCAGCGGCAGCGCCAGCCCCCGACAGCAGCCTGACACCAGAGGGTGCGGTGCAGGACATCATTGGCGCCATTTCGGGTGGCGGTGGTGGCGGTAGCGGGCGACGCCTGCACACCGCGGGCAGCAGCTACCGCCAGCTGCTGCAAGCGCCGCCCGAGCGCTACTGCAACATTTCCTTTACGGTGGCCAACCCCACTGTGGTGGATGTGGCGTGCAAGGCCACAGACTGCACCATCAACCCTGGGTCTGCTAAGGTGGAGTGCCTCAGCACCACCTGCACCTGCCCTGGCACCGTCGACTGCAACAATGGTGAGTGTGGTCGAGTGGGGCTGGCTGGCTGGCCGGCTGGCTGGCTGGATGGCTGGCTGGCTGGCAATC
>JADXDR010000007.1:183122-233882 GCA_025026875.1 Chlorella ohadii
AAGGGGTGTCTGTTTAATGGGGATATCACACCAGTAAAGTGCAGCATTCGGAAATAGCCACCCAATGCGCCAGTGAAAACACTTTCAAACGACTGTTCGTCTTTTGTCTGGCTGGGGCCGCCTGCCCAATCTGAACGAAACCTGACCCCTGCTGCACCCCTGCTCTGCTTCCTTCCGCCCCCGCTGCCTGCAGCTGTTCAAGGTGATCCTCAGCCTGGATGGTGTGCCTTTCCAGATGACCGACCGTCAGCTGCGCACCACGCTGGGCGTGCTGTACAACATTAGCGGCCAGCGCTTCCAGTTTGCCACGCAGCAGGTGCGCCAAAACACGCGAGCATGTGCCGTTCCCTCGCCTCACCTCGTCATTGGCGTTCTCCGGGTTGGGTGAACAGTCTCCGTCCTGCTTTGTCCACCGTGCGTGCATCTTCCTCGTTGTGTGCTGTGCAGGCCTCCACTCAGTACAGCGTGCCACTGCTGCCGGTGCCCCAGCCGCCGCCAGCTGCCTCCGGCGAAGCAGCCGCACCAGCGCCCTCTCCAGGTGAGGGCGCGCTGGGTTGGTCTGTTGAATAACAGGTGAATGGGCACAATATTGCTGGCAGGGAAGGCTGGGACTGCGCCCACCGCATCTATGCCCCCGCCCGTCCTCTGCTGTCTGTTGTCCACCACCCAGCTTCACATTCAGCTCAGAGCTCCTGAACTTGCCACCCTTCCTGAAACGCAGCCGCACGGCGGCTGCTGGGGGCTGTGCGCAACCACGGCCGGCGCTTGGCGCAGCAGGAGTCGGGGGCAGCAGCTGCGGGCGGCGAGTGCAGCAGCAGTGCGCACAGCGTGGTGGGCAGCCCAGCAGCCTGCATGGTGCGGTGCAATGGCCTGCTCACGCCCCTGCAAGGCGACACATACACAGGTGAGAGCAATGAGCGGTGTTGCTCTGGGCTGAGCTGGTCGGGTTGAGTGCGGTCCCGGCTGTGCGCACTGAACTGAGCGGCTTTTGCACCATGGCCGTGCAACCTTTGTCCCAAAGCGCACCAACGTGCTTGCACAACAGCTTGCCTGCCTTTCCGTTCCCCTGTCGCAGGCCCCACCGGCCTGCTGTGCTGCCGCTGCATAGCAGGCAGCTCGCCGTCTCCCCGCCCACCACGGCCACCTCCCCCCGCCGCCACGGAACCAGACTACGATTCCCTGCAGCGGCCATATCCTGCCAATGCTTGGTACCTCCCGCCGCCAGCGCCCAATGCCACCGCGCCGCCGGGCGCCACGGGGACGTACGTTTTCGGTGAGTTTCTGCATTTTTTTAATGAGTTGCTGCACTTTCCTGATGAGTTTCTGAACCATAATGATGAGCGCGCTGCACTGCCTCTGGCTGCTCTGGGCTCGGCTGTGCCGCTCGTGGTGTGCAACTGGAGGTAACAATCCACCTTCTCACTGCCCGCCTTCCTCCCATGCAGCCGATGCACCCGTGCTCATGGCCCAAGTGGCCGCTCTCAAGGCCTCGCTCTATGGCGCCTCGGCCAACGGATACCTGAAAGAGCGACTGAACGCGCAAGGTGAGCATGGCTGCTGCTTGCTGGCACTCGTGGGTTTGCACAGCGGGATGTGTGCTGGTGGCCAGCCCACGCCCCACAGCTTGCTGAGTAGTGTTGCATGGGCTGCATACCACGCCCCTCCAACTCCCTTGCCTCGCCTCCCGCTTGTGCAGGCATTGCGACAACCAACGCCACAATATGGTATGCAGATATCGGCACGCCCTACTTTGTGCCTCCGGTCATTCCGGCTGGCAATGCCACGGCTGCAGCCGCCGGCTCCAGCAATGCTGGCAAGATTGCCGGCATCGCCGTGGGTGTGGCAGCGGCACTGGCTGCTGCAGCAGGTGCGCTTGCTTGTGGTATTGTGCAGCGGCGGCCGGCCAGCACATTGCTGTGTTGTGCATGCATGCAGGCATGACCAGGTGTGAGTGAGGCTCACCGATCCAATACCTCTTTTCCCCTCTGCTCTCCGCCCCCCCCCTTCTCTCCTGCAGCCGCGGCATGGCTGTTTGTGCGGTGGCGGCGCCGGCGGCAGCAGGAGGCAGCGCAGGCGGCGGCCGCTGCTGAGGTCAGCAAGGCTGAGTCGCAGCGGCGGTTTGAGGAGTGGCGTGCGCAGGGCGGCACCGGCAGCCCGGCGCCCTCGCCGCCAGTGGAGCATGCAGATGAAATTAGCGATGCATCTGCCGCCAGCGATGCCAGCGGCGATGCAGCTGATGCTGCCGGCGCAGCTGGCGCCGACCTCCCAGCAAGCGCCGGCGGTGCAGGCAATGCAGGCAATGCAGCCGGAAACGGCGCTGTGCTTGGGGTGGCGCAGGAACGGACCCTGCGTACCCGGCTGTCGGACAAGCCCAATATGCGGCGGGTGGGTGGCGGATATGTGAGGCCCCAAAACCCCTGATCCCTGATTCTTACATTCACAAGTTCTCTGTTCTGCACGCTTTCATGTGTTTGTCCCTGCGCGCTGTGCTCTTGTCCAGATTGGTTGCCATGCCATGAGACTGGCAAGCTCTCTCCCGCCTGCACTCTGCCCTTGCAAGCCACGTCTCCCCTCCTCTCCCTGCCTGCATGGCGGGCTCAGCCTTCCCCGATTCATTCCTCTCTTCAGTGCATGTCCCCCATGGTGCCGAGATGCACCTGTGAGTACTAGCCGCCTGTGAAAACATTGGCCGAGTGCGGCAGAGGCTTGCGGGGCGGTGGGAGGGTTCTACGGTGGGCACCCGCTGCGCCGCTTGCAGCGGCTAGCAGGTGCCATTAGAGAGTGATCAAGGGCACAAGATCGCCTCCAAGGCCGCCGCTCATGCAGGCACCACTCAGCCTTCGGCACCCTTGCCCGTGCCTCACATCCTTGCAAGCTCACACAGACAATCGCCGCCGGCAAACTAGGGTACCTGCTCTGTTCGCCTCTGCGCACCGGCCCACTCCGTTCGCTCCCCTGCCTGCTCCGCGTCGGGCACCGCCGCCCTTTTTCATCAACGGCAGTCAGTAGGGGACTGAGGAGAGCGCGGCGCGCGGCATGCTGAGAGCACCGCCCTGCCGCCGCCGCCCGGTGGCGGCACCCTGCACCCTGCTGCTCTTTGCGGCCCTCGCCGCCCTGGCAGCCGCCGCTCCCTCGGCAGCACCCGCACCCAGCCCAGCAGCAGCAGCGCCCCATGGGAGCGACGACTTCTGGACACAAGAGGACCGCCCGGCAGCTGGCCCGATTGTGGACGCGCCGCTGATTGCCGCTGCTCCTGCCCCTGCGCCGGCTGCTGACCCCGACAATGACGTGCTGGTGAGCTGCTTTGATGTGACCAAGTGCTGGCCGTGGGTGTTGTTGCCATCGCATGACACACAGGGCCTCGGTTTGCAACTTGCGCACTGCGCCTGCAGCACTCTTTACACTCCCACACGCCGGTGCGCCCTGCAGGCAAAGGCCGTGCTGCTGCTGCGCGAGGTTTGGTCACCGATGTCGGACGCCCAGGTCGCCACTGTGCTGGGCACGCTGGGCGCGCTGACCAAGGGCGCCAGCTGGACGTACCGCGCGCAGCAGGTGGGGCCTCGCACATGCAACTGTGCTCACAAGGCATCGACATCTGTGCAGGTGCAGACACTGGCGGATGCGCTGCATCACCCGCTGTCCCCTCCCACTGTGTCAACCATTGGCTACACCAACACAGCGTCCACACTCTGCCATTAATCCCCCTCGCAGCCCGCCGCACCCTCGCTGCCGCCCCAGCTGCCCCCCCAGGAGGAGGGCGAGCAGTGGTGGGTGGAGAGCGACCCGCAGCAGGTGCCTCCGGAGGACGCCCAGGGAGTGCTGCTGTTTGGTGAGTTTGCGGACACAACTTTACTTTTGCCATATTGTTTTAGCGGTTGGGTTCCGCCTGAGGACACCCAGGGAGTGCTGCTGCTTGGTGAGTCAAATGGCAGCATGAGCCTGCGTCGCTGCACTTTGGGCGCTTGAAAGCGCCCGAGTTGTGCCACCTGAGTTGTACCGCCTTGCAACCCTTGCGCCCCTCTCTTTGGCACAATGCGCACGCTTGCCTGTTCTACAACTACTCCACGCCTGCCTCCTTCCACTTTGCTGCAGTGGA
This sequence comes from Chlorella ohadii, assembly GCA_025026875.1. NCBI lineage: Eukaryota > Viridiplantae > Chlorophyta > Trebouxiophyceae > Chlorellales > Chlorellaceae > Chlorella > Chlorella ohadii. Next base: position 187,219 of record JADXDR010000007.1, read on the forward strand.
CACAGAGCTTCCCCGTGTGCGCGCAGCCATGGCGGCAGCCACATTGGAGCATGCCAGTGAGAGCGGCCAGCTGGCACGGGCGCTCCGTGAGGCTGGGCTGCAGACCAAGGCAGCGGACGTGCTATTCGCTGGCAGCGGGCCAGTCAGCCTGAACACCTCCCTGCTCCCCAGCGCCAGCCAGGGCAGCTCAGACGGCGGCAACAGCAGCGCCGCCGCCGCGCAAAGCGGCAACAACGAGAGCGGCAGCAAGTCGTCGCTGAGCGCTGGGGCGATTGCGGCGCTGTGCATCTGTTGTGTGGCGCTGGTGGCCGCCGTGGCAGGTGTGTGGCTGTGTTGCTGCATGCCATGCTGTCCTGCCATGTGGCCGGCATGCAGCCAGAGGTGGTGGGCCGTCAGGCTTGCTGAGACCAGTGCCCTGAGCTTGGCTTGGCCCACCCATTTGGTTGCAGCTTGTGGGCAGCTGCTCAACGGCGGCCATCGGGGCTGCGAGGTCGGCTCAGCTCACCAAACTTTTCTACTGCCCTCCTCCCCACACAGGCACTGTGCTGCACGTGCGGCGGCGGCGGGCGCGGCAGGGCCGCTACGAGGTGTTTGAGGAGGCGCAGCGCAGCGGCAGCAGCCCCATATCTGGAGGCAGCCCACCAGACAAGCCGTACCCGCCCCAGGCGTGGTGACTGGGCGCAGGGGCGTGGCCATGATACTATGTTCGACCGATGGAGCCCTCCCTTGTGACTGCGATAGTGACTGTGGCCTGCTGTATGAAAGCACCCATGATGCTGACCTTGTATCCAGTGAACCTTGTAAAGTTTAACGTGTTAACTGGGAAGACAGCGACCTGCAGATGCAGGCACAATAGTTACCCATATATCCCCATAGAACAAAACTGCAGTGGAATGCAGGATTGCCGTGTGCATGTTTGAGCGGTGGCAGCACAGATGCGTTGCTTTTGATGCTGGTGGGCACGGCGAAAAAAGGCAAAAAAATTGGCTACTGGCAGCCAGGGCAGCGGGAACACGTGATGGTTCATGCTTTCGAAGCTCTCCAACGGCTCATGCGTGCATGCTTAAATGACGCGGCAGGTGACGCGTCTCACAGGGGGCATGGCTGGTTGTGCCACTGCACCATGCCGCACCCCTCGGCCGCTCTTTTTCACTGCATTCCTTCAAGCCGCGTCCCGTGGTGCCGCTCACACCAGCTGAGCCGCCGCCAGGGCAGCGCCAGCCAGCAGGGTCAGCAGCCAGTGCGGGGCAGAGGCGGCGCCGGCAGAAGTGGCAGCCACAGCAGTGCCCTGGGGAGCTCCGGTGGTCTCAGCCATGTTGCCGCCAGAGTCATCGAGAGCCGCCTGCGAGAGCCCGCAGAAATTGGCAGGGAGGTCGAGGGGTGCACTGTGAGGTCAGATGTCTGCCCTGCAACTAGATCATGGGTGGTTGATGCCATGATGCAGCGGGGCTGCGTGGTTGACACTAGTCGTCACGCGCTGGCCGTGCAACCCTGCTCAGCACAGCTCCATGCGGCAGCAGTGCGCAGCATGCATGCCTCTGTCTTTCACAGCCCTGCAGCTCATGCACCCAAAGATGCGCAAAGATACGCACCAGGGGCAGCATGGCGGCAATGGCCTTGAGCTCAGCCTCCACATCGCCCTTTGCGTCCTTCTTGAGCACGCGGGTCATCAGGCCTGAGGAGCAGGAGGGGTTGCACCGGAGAGTGTGTGTGAGCCAACCGAGCGTGCTTTGAACGGGGTTAACCAATGGCAAAAGAATGCTTGCAGCCGCTGCATTGCGTTGGGAGCTGCGTGCCTTTGTCACGGCCAAGCGGGCTGCTTGTGCTGTGCTGCACAGCATGGCAAGCTGACAAGGTGCTCCTCACCGGAGGGATTCACGACTTCGCTGCCGTTGAACACGTCCTGAGGGTCTGTAGAAGGGGGAGGGTGGGGAGGGGCCATGGAGCACTCTTCTTGTCGAAGCTGTTGAGAGGGCGCACAGTGGCACACGGCCGGCCAGATGTCAGGCGTCTGAGCCCAGCGACAACAGCTGCGCAAGGAGCCGTGATGAGGCTGGGTGCCGACGCCAAACTGCTGCGCTCTTGATAGCAGCTCTTCATTGCTATCCCCAGCCACAGCGCACCGAAGTGCAGGAACTGCATGGTGTCGCCCTTGACAACCGCCTCGTCGCTGCCCGCCTCGTCGCTCTCAATGCCCTGCAGCCAAAAAACAAGCAGTGGTGCGGGCGTTTTGGCAAGTGAAAAGGGTACCTTTTCGCATTGGAGTCGAGCAAGGAGTGTGCTGGCTTGCAGATTGGCTGAGTGTGGACCGGCGGCAGCTGGAAAAATGAGCCACATGCAAGCACAGCTGCCGACCCCCGGCTGTACCTCCACACGAGCCCCACTGCTCATGCGGGGAGCACGGGCCCAGCTTGCCTTCCACACAATGGTGGCATCGGGGCCGGTGCCGTCTGCGGACGCAATGCCCACGATGCGCACGAGCGAAGGGATGTGAGGGTCCTCCTTTAGGGGCATGCGGTAGGCCACAAATGCGCCTGCACAAGGGACGGGTTGGGCGAGTCGAGTGCGCTTCAGRAACAAGCGACGGTGGGAGAGGCGTGCGTGGGCAGCCGAGTCTTGGCGCAGCAACGCAGCCTGCGCTGCCGCCGCGCACAGGGCTGCTGCGCTGCCATTGTTACGCCGGGAAGGGCCGCAATGCAGCAGTGCACGCACCCGACTGCTCATCCACGGCAGGGATCACCATCTTGATCCCTGCAGAGCACGCAGGGGGGGCGCAAGCAGGAGGCGCCTGTCATGCACAAAAGAGACAGTCCACTGAGGCAACCCGCTGGCACAGGTGGGCAAACAGATGGACTGCCGCCCAGCAGGCAGTTCGGGCAACAGTCAGCTTGGCTCACTTGGGCCGGGCTGGGCATCCAGCGCCTGATCCAACAAAGCCTTGGCGTCAATGGTGCCTGCAGGCAAGGCAGCAAGATCAAGTCAAAGGTTTACAAGAGGTGTCGCCAGCCTGTCGACAACATGCAGGCAGTGATCGACTGGTTCGCTGCCTGTCCCTCCTTGCTGGCCGGCCCCGGGCACCGACTGGCACAAAGGCACAGAGCGCGCGACACCTGGGCGCCCTGGGGTGCTCACCATTGGCGGCGGCGTCCAGGAGCAGCTTGTCAAAGTCCACGCCTGCAGGCAGACAGTCAAGCATGGACGAACAATGTAGTTGGGTGCAGATGCGGTGCTGCCGCCCGGAAGATGCGGGATCCCAAGCGCACCGAGCAGTGAGCAGCGCTCGTGGTTGCGCACCATACAGGCGGTCGCCACTCTCGAGCACCCKCACTCCCGCCAGCGCATCAGCCTAGTGGGCGGAGGGATTCAGGGCGCAGCGCTGAGTAGGAAGCACTAGCGACAGCAGGCGCAGTTCCCTCCGCAAGGGTTGCCACCGCCACCCCCACTCCCGCCCTTGAGCCCAGAGCCCGCCATCGCTCACCTGCTCGGCCGTGAGCGCCGGGGCGGGAGCCGCCCAGGCGCAGGAGAGGGCCAAGAGGCCCACAAACACGAGCTTGAGCATCGGCCGGGTGTTCAAGTGGCCTGTCGGCGCTCACGTGGGTGCTGACTGCTTGCAGCGGCGTAGATACTCCCACAGTGCCGGGTTTGACAGCCCCGCCCTTTGTGCGTCGCCTTTCAGGCCGATGGCGGATCCTGCTGCCTGCTGCGGCCCATGTGCACGCCTGCGCCACGCTCACAGCGTCTTGATTGACTAACGAACGCGATACAAAGCCAAAGAGCGCGGCAGCGCAAAGCGCAGGGCTGCTGCCGTCCAGCAAGTGCTGGAAGGGCCGGRTGGCTGGGCTGCGCCCGCTTGAAGCTCAACGCAGACAGGAGCGAGCAGCGTTTGCAGCGCCGACACTCGCGGTGAGCTGCCGGCACTGCCGCCGCCGCCGCCGCTGCCGCCGCCACTGCTGCCTGCTGCTGACCATGGCCGTCCTTGCACCCCCGCGCAGGCCCGCTGTGCTCGGTTGATGCCGCCGGGCGGTGAGACCGGCGCGCCCAAGCCAGCAGCGGCATCGCCCCGGGCGGCCCGTGAGCCCACGGGAGCGCCAACCCTTGCGGCAATTAGCCTGGAGGCGCTGGCGTGCAGCATCCAGAGCCAGCGCAGCCTGGTGGGCCCCCAGGGGCAGCTGCTGCCTGAGGAGCTCTGCTGCTGCCTGTTCCAGGTGCGGACGGGGGTTCAAGGAGGTCCATGCGTCGGGCTAGATGGTTGACTTTGCCAGGCATCCTGCGGACGGCTGTGGCGTTACCAGCCTGGCTGAAACCCAAGGCCCGCCGACCCAATGCCTACCTTACCTCCTTTCCCACCCATGCAGCGCGTGATCGAGCTGGGCAAGCTGAATCTGCGCGTGCTGCAGCTGTTTGAAGAGACGGAGCACGCGGCGCTGCTTGAGGCGATCGCAGGGCTGGGCATCCGGCGCTGGACGCCGCCGCTGCTGCCCACCTCACGCGGCGGGCCTCTGGGCTACAGCCGCCCGCCGTGGGAGTGACCGGAACAGCAGCAGCTGTGCAGCAGCTGCACAGCATGGTAGTATCAGCAATGTCGCAGCGGCGGCGCTGATAGTGCGAACAATGGGGCAGCTGGCCGCCAAGGAGCAGCCAGGTGTGCCAGAGTCACGTGTCGCTTGGCCATCACATAGTTAGCCCAGCTGTCTCGCAGCTCTCCCCTGTAGCTACTCCCTGTGCCATACAATTGTTTCCCTGCAGCTGATGTTCAGTCGCCTCTCATGTGCCCACAGTTTTCCCAGTCCCTAGCAGCACTGCGCTCTGTACACCCCCCTCGTTTCACTGCCCTGTATCTCTGTGTGCCCTCATGTTCATTCATGCCCTCATTCATTCCTAGCCAGCCTGCCATCCAGTGTGAGGCGCACGTCGGCCACTGTAGAGCAGCAGCAACTTGGCCGTGAAGCGGGGGTGTGGCGGGCAGTTTTGCCTAGCTCCTGTTGCAGTTTTCCCATTTCTCAGTACCGCAGTGATTGAGCTCCTACTTCCACGAATCAGGGACGGCATGCAATCTCCTCGGAGTATGCTCGAGGGCTCGGGGACTGAGCCACTTTTTAAGCCAGCTGCACCCGGACAGCCTGGCACATGGCATGCATGCCAATGCCTGGCCTCTCCTGTGCCCCACGGCACCCATACACTCTGCATGATCTCAAGCACCCGCTGCCGGCTCTGAAAACCTCCGCGCTGCGACGGTCACGCGTGTGGTGTATGAGCCCCTCCTCTTGCCAGGCGTGCGGGTGCTGTCCCGAACCAGGCGTCTCAAATAGGCCAGTGAACGCGTGCGGCCGGCAAGCAGCACGCCGCCCTGAGCATGGAACACATGAGAAGTACCGCCGCCCCCTCTGAGTCCTCCACCGTCGCCACGATGCAAATGGACTTGGCGTTTGCTGAGCCAGCGGTGGAGCGCGCATTTCGGGCACACATGGCAGCTTGCAACCGCCACACGGCGCTGCTGTCAGAGATTGCGCGCCTGATAGCTTGGGCCATCATCACGCTGCGGTTGGCAACTGCCAACGACCGCCTCGGCGCGCTGCTGGCGTGCGCAGGCGCTGCCAGCAGCATTGGCCTGGTCGCCTGGCGGGCCAACAGGTGCGCCGCGTTCTGAATACAGCAGACACAGTAGCAGGCGCGGCCACAGGTGCTTGCTTGCTTGTGCCAGCCCTGCCCTGCCGCTGGTACAAGCTGACCGATTCGGCGGGGCCCGAAGGGGTTGGCGTCAAGTAAATAGGCTAGACTGGACCCTGCCCTGCCCCTCCCCTCCTCCCTGCTTGCAGGCCGTACTTGCAAGTGACCGTCTGTGTTGCAATCAACTGTGGGCAGGGTCTGCTGCAAGAGTTCGCCGTTGGGCGGCTGTGGGACGCACCAGACGGGAACCCCACTGCGGGGACCTGCCTGCGCTCACTGGCCCGCACCCAGTTCACAAACGGCATCGCATGGATGGTTGGCATGCGCCTCTTCCTCCTGCCCTTCAGGTGCGCAGCTCAAACTGCGTGCAGCAGCACAGCGGCGGTGCAAGGCAGCTGTGGCAGCGGCATCACTGCCCAACAGCCTTCCCTCATGCTGCCCTGCTCCGTCATCGACCTACAGTTGCCGCCCCGACCCGCCGCAGGTGGGCATTCCCCCAGCTGGCGGCGCTATCAGTGTTCTACCTGCATCGCACGCCCCGCATGTGCGCCAACCCAGCGCTCTACCGCGCCTGCGGCCTGACGGGCACCACCTGCGCGGCGGCACACACCGCGACCGTGCTCAGCTGCCTGGCGCTCCTGGGTGCGGCCATACACAGGCAGGAGCTGGCTGCCCGGCTGGCGTGGGTGGCACCGCGCACGCGCAGGCAGCTGCAGGCGCAGCTGGCGGCCCAACCGCTGGCCTTCTGGCTCAACTTTGCGCTGCCCTCAGTGTGTGCCCTGCTTACTTACAACTACCCCTGGCTGTACTGAGCGCTGGCGCTTGCAGTGCACATGCTATGGCTGCGAGTCAACAGCTCAGCTGAGTTCACTCTGTTCACCTGTTACTCCTGCCTTCAATCCGCAGCTTATTTCCGGCAATCTCTGCATGTGTTCACACGTTGCAACGCACCTGTATCCCCACTCCACTGCTTTCTACTCTGCATGCCCTCCTCATTCTTTCCTAGACCGTCGGTGTGGCTTACAGACGGCCGTCACCTTATTATTTGGGCCGATGTCCCTGAATGTGATGCCTCGCGGCAGGCAGGCGCGAAGCAGAGCGGGCAGAGAACACGCTAGCAGCAGCAGAGTGGATGATACTGGAAATGAAAGGGTAGTCAGAGTGTGGATGTGTGGGCCAGGAGTGGGAGGAAGGGGCGGTGTGGCACGAAAAGCAGTACGGCTTCAGAATCCAGGGTTTGGGTTTGTGCAACGCAGGGAAGAGGGAGTGCATGGGCAGCACCGGGCAGCAGGCAGTCAATCAGCCGGTCAGCGGGTGATGAGCACGCTTCAGTGGGTGATGTGCACCAATGCACGACATGGCGGCAGGGCGGGAAGCAGGCAGCAATGCAGGAAGCGCTCTGTAGGCGTGCAAGCAGGGAGCGCAGCAGCGCTGAATGCGCTTCACACCATGTTGGCTGCCCAGGCAATGATGCCGACCACGCCGCCGCCAATGACGGCAAAGGGCGCGGGCACTGAGAGCACCTCGGTGGCTCCATAGACCAGCATGCCGATGCAGATGGAAGTGGTGGGGAAGTCGCTAGTGGACCAGGCTGATAGGGTGAGCTGGAAGACCGACGCCACAATGAGGCCCACAGCCGAGGCGTTGAGGCCGGGCAGCGCGCGGCGGTACACCTGCCACTGCCTGCGGGGCAAATAGGGGTGGGGTACGGGGTTTGGTGTGGGTGAGGTCAGAGTGTGGGGGCTTGAATGGGTTCATGCACTGAGGCTGGCTCTGCATGCGGGCCGGTCTAACAACATGCTCCATGCCAGCGGCAGCAACCAAGTACTGACTGCAAACAGTTTGGCTACGGCTGAGCACGCCCGACTGCTGGCCGAGGGCTGGAAAGCACATCCGGACAACCAGCCGCAGCAGCCAGCCGCACCTGAAGGCGCCCCAGAAGGGCAGGATGCCGAAGATGAGGATGATGCCGGGGGCAAAGAGGCCCACCCAGCAGAGGATCACGCCTGCGCGGGCACAGCGAGCCGGCAGTGAACAAACTGAGTTTCGCAGTCTTCAGGGATGGCAAGCATGGCCCCACCCTCCATGCGCAAGTACCGCCAGCCCGTACCAAACCGTATTCATGCCATTCCAGACCAGTCCAGGTCAGCCCAGAGACTGGCCCCTCACCGATGATTGCATTCACGCCCGCGTTCTGCGCAATCACCGCGCCCAGGTAGGCGGCGAAGTTGAACAGGGGGCCGGGCATGGCCTGGGCCAGCGCCAGGCCGGCATAGAACTGGCCCGTGGTCATCCAGGAGTTGGGCGAGTCGGTGCAGACCTGCGGCGCAAACAAGGAGCGGAAAAATCAAAGGGGTGGGTGTGCAAGACAACGCTCATCCAGGAGTTGGGGGAGTCGGTGCAGACCTGCGGCARAGGATGAGGAAAATCAAGGGGTGGCAGAAGAAGTTGCTCAGCCAGTATGCCCAGCGTAAAATGCAATGGGTTGGGTGCGTGGCACACTGCTCATCCAGGAGTTGGGCGAGTCGGTGCAGACCTGCGGCAGAAGTAAGCAGCGAAGAAAGGAAGGGATGGTTGCGCTGACAGTGGTCATCCAGGAGGTGGGGAGTCGGTGCAGACCTGCGGCACCAATTCAGGGCACAGTAAACGATCGCTCACCAGCAACCTATTGGCCTGGGCAGTAAAGCGGCAGAAGACTGCCATGCAAGGTCACACTCAGTTTGTTTCTGACCCTGCCGACCAGTTGTGATGATCAATAAAATGCATCCGCAGCCCCGCACCTCCTTGTCGTTGCTGTCAATGGTGCAGGTGCGGTCCACGACATCGTTGTACAGCATGGGCAGCACCACCTGCGATGGATTGGATGGAAGGTTCAACCAGAAGGTGAGGGCCATGCACAGCGGAACGCTGCAGGGTGCGCTTGAGCACAAATGGTCACCCAGGGACAGTCCATCACAAAAACAATCCAGCAGCGAAGCGCCGAGCAGCAGAAGCAGCCGCAGCTGGGGTGCCCGGAACGCTAGTGACGCCTCACCTGGCCGCCTCCAAAGATGACGGAGCCAGTGCGGTAGAACACCGCAAACCAGTGCAGCTCCTTGGCGTCTTCGTAGGAGATCTTTCCGGCCTGCGCACGAGCAGGCATGGGCGCAGGGGGTGCACAGTTTGGGACGCTGGCAAGGTTGACGGGGTCAAAGCGGCAGCGGGCGGACCTGCAACTGCCGGTCACCTCCGGGCCCCACAACCCTTCCCCATCCTGCAACCAGAGGACCATGCACCGACTGCTCCGCCGTCCTCACCAGCACGACCAGCCAAAGGTGCAGGGAGGAGCCAACAGCAATGTCAACCAGAAGCCCCGCCTCACCAGCACAATGCCAGACGACCAGAATGATGGGGTGACGAGCCAGCCAAAAGGGTGCAGGAGTGAATGAAGAAATAGCAAAATTGACTAGATGCCCGCCTCACCAGCACGATGCAGACGACCAGGATGACGACCCAGCCAGGAAAAAGCGCGAAAGGCAGAATGAAGGGAGCAAAGTAAGGGTGAGTTCAAGCGCCGCCTCACCAGCACGATGCACACGACCAGGATAACGACCCAGGACACCAGCAGGATGGCGCCGCCAATCTTGTTGAACCCAAGCTTCTCCACGCCAGCATTGATGTCGGCCACCTGGGGAGGCGGAAAAGGAGGCCAGTGCCAGGGTAAAATACAGGGCAGGACAACCATGGGCGGGTCAGGCCTGCGCTGCAATGTGCACACCAGCCGGTGGCGGTGCTGGCCGTGAGCAGCCCCGCAGGCAGCTGCGCGGAGTATGGTTGCTGCCACAAGATGGTAGGCAAGTATTGGCAGGTAAGTATTGACATGCAAGCCAGCCCACCCACCCTTCTGCCCACCCGCTCCTCTGCCCTGTAACTTCCGCCCACCTGGATTGTGTCTTTTCGCTTGGCAATCAGAGTGATCAGGCCACCAATGATGATGAGGGCTGGGAAGGTCCAGGGCTTGGGCCAGTAGTAGGCCACGACTGCCGCCAGCGTGCACAGCACCTGGGCAGGGCAGAGCAGCACAGCGTTGAGGATTGAACCAAAATGCATGCCCGCTGCTCCGTCCTGCAGCCGCACCCTGCAAAGTGTGTCATGCTGATGCCACACAAATTTTAACGATCGCCCTGCCAGCTCCGCCGCACCTGCAGCAGCCGGCCCTTGCAGATGTTGCGTACTAGTTGCAGGGCGGCCGAAGCCACGAGCGCCACACCCGCCGCTGCCAGGCCATCTACTAGTCCGCTCAGCCAGCCGGGGGTGCTCTCGTTCAGCACTTTGGAGGCCACCCAGCCCAGGATGGCCAGCATCACCAGACCGGGGCCCTGTGGCAGGATGGAGGCAGGGTGCAAGGGCGGTAGGTGGATTGGTGGTTTGCAGATGCAAGTGCAGTGCAGCAGTGCGGGGCGGCCAGCAGCACCCTGTTTGGCAAGGTTCAGCTGGAGAGGGCGTGAACCGCGACGCCGGCTGCTCCGTTTGCCCAGCGCAGCCAGGTGAGCACATGCACCGCATCGACAGGGGCAACCGCGGCTCAGCTACTCAGGGCATTCCGCGCATTGGCAGACAAAGCAAACCACCTTTCAAACCGCAGCGCAATGTTGCTCTGCAAATCAGCGCACCTGGAACAGGGCTCCCGACAGCAGGCCGCCTGAAAGGCCCTTCTTGAGCACACCAATTGCAAAGCCCATCTGAGTGGACGTGGGGCCTGCGTGGGGGAACAGGGCAGGTGGACGGGGTCTGTGGCAAGCATCGGGAGTAGTCGGGTGCACCAAGAAGCATGCCTCACTGCCACCTGGCATGCTCTGCCTCAGCATGGGCAGCCCATTGGAAACATACTGCTTGGGCAAGCCGCATGCCATTGCCCATCTCACCCACCTCACCCCCTGCCCACCTGGCATGCACTGCCCCAGCATGAGCAGCTCGGTGAACACCCAGTACGTGCACCACCGCAGCTTGTCCACAAAGAGTTTTTGGAACATGGCAATGTGCGCCGCGGGGCCGCCAAACTGCGAGGGGAGGCAGGTGGGCGGGTGGGAGGAGTGGGAGAGTAGGGAGGAAGCGCACGTGTTCATGTCTACGTTCAACGACCTGAGCTGCCACACAGCCAGCGGTTGCTGCCTTGCTGAAACCACCACGCCCAGCAGCCGAGGGGGCCGCCAGCTGCTCACCGCCGTCCATCCCAGGATGCCAAAGTGCCACGCGATCTCGCGGTACGTGGCCGGCTGTACCACCGCCTCCTCACTGCAAGACAGGGCAATATGCAGTGCGGCACCTGCTCTGTTGGGACGGTAGTATGTAATAGTATGCAAGCTGCAGGTTAGCGCGGCTCTGCTGGTATACCAGAGAGGCGCAGCTGCACCCGACAGCGGCAGCTGAGCAACGTGTGGCAGCGGGCCGCGCTGCCCAGGCGCTACCACCCCGCCCTGCACTCACGTGGCTGTGTCGCTGCCTGCCTTCTCGCTGCTGCTGCCTGTCAGGTCGCCCCTGCTGCTGCTGGCGTTCTTGGAAGCCACCAGCCCGGCCTGGCTGTCGCTGGGCGCAAGGCCGTTGGTGGCGGCGGCGCCGGCGGCGGCGTGGGGGTGGCGGTGGTGCAGGCCCGTCTCCTGCCGCGCCTCGGCCGGCTCAGTGTCCACCTCATGGTCGCCCGAGGCGGCTGCAGGGGCGCCCGCCTCGACGTCGTGCTCCTCTGGGCGGGCGGCCGGGTCGCCTGCGCTTGCAGGACCGTCCCCGCTCATTGTGGGCGACGCTGATGCTCAGGTCCCACAATGCGCGGTGTGAGAGAGCCTAAATGCGCTTGCCAGGCGTAGGAGGGAGCCAGGAGGTGGACGGCTGCTTGCACAAGGTGCCGGCAAATTGAAGCCCGTGCATGCGCTCAATCGGGGATTGCGCGTAAATGCTAACTGTGCGACTCAGTTGCGCTCAGCCGGGAGGAATCTCAGGTGGAATAATGCATGGCCTGCCGCCGCCCCGCCGCCACAGCCACGCCTTGTGCAGGATTTGGCTTTACAGTACACAGCCATGCCTGGGGCATCGAGCAAATGAGTAGAGCTGCACTGGAGGGCATCGGGTGTGGTATAGGGGCAGGGAGCTTGGCAGCGAGGTATCATATGAATAGGCCGCGGGCAATGAAGAAGGCGGGCCGGGAATCAAACCTTGTGCAACATTGTACAGTGAATGGNAAAGAGTGCATGAGCGTTTGGGCTGGGGCAAGGGGCTGCGGGCGCTGCAGCCCACCCCAAAGCATCAACAACAAGCGGAGAGACAAAATGAAAACGTTGTATGGGGTGCCGCCCCGGCCGGCAAAATCGGGCCGTGAATCAAACCGGGGCGACCAGCTTGTGTTTCATCAGCGGGCAGCACTGGCACTGGCTGGCCTGGCTGGCTGGCTAATCTGCAGGCGCACCGCGGCATCCAGCTGTTGATGGCAGCCACGTCCACGCTCTCTCAGTTTGCTCACTTTTTGCCAAACAGGTTTTTGAGGGAGCGGCCGCCCTTGGCTGAGGAGGTCACGCTGGGCTGCGGGCTGCTCAGCTCGCTGCCGGCCATGAGGCTGCACACAGGTACAAGGGAAAACAGGGGAGGGATGGGCCGGCAGGAGAGGAATGGGCGGGCGGCTGCTGAGCCTTGCAAAGCTGCCTGAGCCAACTTCCAGGTGCCCCCTGTGCGGTCTGGTGGTTACTTCGGCTGTCTCCGCGGTACCATGCATGATGACACCCTCAGACACCCCTGCAAGCGCTGGCCCGCGCGCCTGCACCCCTGCTTCTGCTGCACGTGACACTGCCCTCCTGCGCACCTGCCATCGATGCTCTGCTCCAGGTCATCAGACTTGGGTGAGCCCTTGATGGAGGAAGAGCGGCCGACTGCAAGCAGTGAACCGGGGGCAGGTGGGGTGAGGCGGGGTAATCCGAGGCGCTGAGGTGGCGACGTCTGCTAACACGGCACGTCTGCATGTGCTGGGGGGCCCGCTACAGCGGGTCTGCTCTGGCCAGCTTGAAAGAGAAGCACGCTGCAATGCCACAGAGAACACGCCCACCCGTCCCGCGCTCACAGCTCTTCTTGCTGGACAGCTGCACGCTGGCCTGCCGCGCAAACTCGCGCTCCTGCGCCTCCACAAACGAGGGGCCGTGCGCCTGGCCCGCCTGCCTGCCCAACGCCTCATCCGCGCGCCGCATGCTCTCCTGCGGCAGGATGAGAATTTTCGGCACGGGGGGGAGGGGGGCGTCAGCAGGAGAGCCGCTGTGCTGCATCAATGCACCCTGCAGTCATGCCTCGTTCTCTCTTGAGCTAGGAAGCCTCTGCAGTGTACATGCCAGCACAATATAACGCTCCAGCCTTGCCTCAACTCTTGCCGCTCCCCTCCAGCCCACGCTTGCATAAGATAGCCTCACCGCCATGCGATCACTATACGTCTGCCTCCAGCGCGAGTTCTCCGCCGCTGCTGCTGCCGCCGCGTCCGAAGCGGCCTTGCGGCTGGCCGTCCGCTTCTCGAGGCGCTGCCGGGTGGCGCGCTCGATGATGCGTTCGCGCCGGCAGGACGCAACCATGTGCACGACTGTGGGGTGGGGTGGGGCAGAGTGGGAAGGCAAACGGTGGTCAGCGACAGTCATAGGCAGCAGGTCGACTGAATCAGCTGGTGCATGGGCAGCATGTGGCGTGGAGGGGGTGGGCGCACATGCCGAAGGGACACAGCCACAGGCAGGGATGCCTTCAGAGACTCAGACTCACAGCAGAGCGGCCTAGCTTGCAGCCGCAGACATTTGCGAACAAAACCTGCACCCCACAAAACCAACCCGTCCCCCTTCAAACTCACGCACTGCCACGGCACAGAGTGCCACCACGCCGCCGACCACGATGCCCACGATGGCCGCCGTGGTCAGGCCGCCGCTGCTGCTGCCGCTGGATGGGGGCGTGGTCTGCGTGTTGCGCACAAACACGATCTGGTCGCCGGTGCCCTGGAACATGATGGCGGTGCCGTCGCAGTTGACTGCGGCAGGGGGAAGTGGGTTGGGCAGGGGATAGGTTGATGAGGCAAACTGCGTCCCCGGGTGAAGAAGGCATGCCGCAGCATGGCAGACGCTTCGCAGGAGTAGCAACAAGTGCAAACTTGGCCAGCATTGCGGGGCCCAGGCGACATGCAGCAGCGGCACATTTTAAGTATTGGTTTGCCGCAAACTCACCGCCGTACTCGTTGATTGTGGAGCACAGCTGCCCCGTGTTGGAGGCCTCCAGCAGCTTGATGGCCAGTGGGTCGGCTCCGTAGCTCAGCACCTGGGCGTCCATGAACAAGAAAACGCCGTCTGCAGGAAGGGCAGGCCGAATTCAGGTGGTTGAGTACGACCTTTGCTGGCAAATTTGGCCCACCAGCCGGGTCACTGTGCCCGCTGGCCCGGTTTGCAAGTACACCATGTGCGATTAATCGGTGCTCACACCCCGCATGAGGCACGGCACGCTGGTCCCCTCGGAACAAGGCAGTCAGCCCAGCCACCCAGCCTCTCAACGAGCCGCACCAATTGTGAGCGGCGGCGTCACTTCGTTGGCGGGCCACCACCCTGTGCCGTTGGCTGCAGCAGGCTGCGTGGCTGAAGGCTCCTCCGCAGCAGTGGCTTCGGTGGCATTGGTGGCTGCAGGCACCGTCCCCTTCTTGTACCTGCAGATGCGGTCAATTGGGGGCAGGCAGCGGGAGAAGGCATCAGAGATCTGAAAGGAGCTGGGCTCAGTTGCGCCATGTGCCTGCTTCTGCATAGCCAACAGCTGCGGCCCGCTGAGCAGCTTGCACAGCATGCAAAGCGCAGCAGCCTCACTTGCAGTCACAGCACAGCTGGCCGCCGGATGCGGAGGTTGTGGTTGTGGGTGCCACCGTGGCAGTCTTGCCGGCCACCTTCAGGTTGCACTTCTCTGGAAACAGGTTGCGAGAAAGAAGACGCAGCAGTGAGCAAGCCAGACTGGCCAATGTAGAGGGGGAAATGCTGAGGCTGCGGCTGAGTGCATCAGCAGGCAAAGCGCACTTATCGACCCGCCAGCCGCCTCCCTGTATGCACACAGCCAGTCAGGGGATCCAACAGCTGCCCCTTACTCGCACCTTCACACTCTGCCGCAGTCTTCACCTCAAACTGATACTTTGGCTTGGGGCAGCTGTTGGCTGTCTCTGCCTCCTGCAACAAGCCGCGGCTGCCGGCGCCCACACCTGCATCTGCGCCCACAGCTGCATCCCGCCCCAGCCGCCGCGCGCTCAGCAGGCGGCGCTGCGCCGTCTGCCCTGCCGCACCCGTGCCTGCTGCCGCTGCTGCTGCCTCTGCCGCTGCTGCCTCTGCCGCCGCCGCATCTGCTGCTGCCGCATCAGTGGCCGCTGCATCGCTGCCGTTGGTTGCTGCGGCGCCCGTGGCAGCAGTGTCCTCGGCTGGGGCAGTACGGGGTGCCTTTGTGACAGGCGGGTCCTTGACCGTCGCTCCATCAACAGCCGGCAGCTGCCCGGGGGCAGACGGCTGCTGGGCGTGGTAGTCAAACACAACTGGGGCTGCCAGGCTGTTCACTGCGGCCAGCGCGTTCTGTYGTGAGCAGGGAGGCAGAACGGGTGTGGCATGGTGAGCCGATGGCATGCACTGTCAATGCACAGGGAAGCAGCAGGCGCGTCACGTGTCGATTCTGCAGCAGGCAGGTAGGTATATCCAGCAGCGTCCGCAGCTGTAGCACTGAACTTCCAGGGCACCTGCTATGTAAATCTATCTTCCCAACACCCAGCACGCTCGACAGCACTCACCGAGGCGTCCAGCTGGCTCATGGGGTTGGGCGCGCCCTCCACTTTCATGATCAGGCGGAAGAGCACGCAGCCGCTGCCGGGCGGGCAGTACGCCTGCGCCAGCGGTGGACTGGCGGCTGCCTCAGGAGAGGGGGAGGGCGATGGGGAGGGGGACGGAGAGGGGCTATTGTCCTGGGCTGCTGGTGCCGGGGCAGGCGCTGCCGCAGCCTTGGGCTGCTTCTTGCGAGCGGGCTGCGGTGCGGGCGCCGCGGCAGCCACCTCCTTGCCCCCCTTCTTGCCGCTATCCGCCTCCTTGCCGCCTGCGTCACTGCCTGACTGGTCCGTGTTCAGTGTGGCGCACGCTGCCTGCTGTGCCAGCAGCAGCACTGCCAGGGCCGCGAGGGCCAGCAGGCGGGGGCGCCGCCGCTGTGCCGCCATGGCCGAAGCCACTGCGGTGGGCCGATAGCTGACAGCTGCGGGGTAGGAACGTATGTTAGCCACACCTACACATCAGTGACAAGCGTAAGCATCAGCTGCTTCAGGTGCCAGCATTCTATGCCTGATTGTGGCGGTCAGCAGCAATGCTGCCGCTACCACCGCCGGCCGGTGAGGAGTGGCGGCGGGAGCGGCGGCAGATATGGCAGCACCGATTGGCCGGCCACGGACGGAGGACAGAGCTGAGGTGCGTGACATGTACTTGCAACACGCCCGGCGGGCTGTAGCGCGTTCAGCTCGGCGCATCTCTATTTGGAGAGCGGCCCTTGAACGCGGCGGCCGGGAGACGGCCAATTGGCTTGCAACGCACCTCTGCAAGGGGCCGCGATGCAGCACTGCTGCCGGGGAGCTGCTTGCTCGACGCCGAGCAAAGTTGGCGCGCCGCCAAACGAGTTCTCTGCCGTCTGATTGCCGATTTTTGGATGCTGAAGTGTTCGGCGCCAAAGATCAGACTGCTTCCGCGAAGGATGACGGCGCGGCCACCTGCCCCTGCTGCACAGGTCACGCCAGCGCACCTAGGCGGTCCTCCCCTCGCCCCCCAGGCCGTCAATGCAACTCCTACTGACAGTGAAAGATGGCCAGCACTGCAGAGGCAACCGCCGGCCCGGTTGGGTTTGCAACATGCAGCGGAGGCGGGTGGACAGTGAGCACCGTCCGTGTTCAACCCACAGCACGTCTGCTTTACAGCAAGGCAGGATTCATGGCACGCGTAAAAGCTATCAAGACAAAGGGCTCAAGCATCAAACAGCGATAGAATCAGGCCGGTGACAGTGGGCGGCAGGTGCACGCGGGTGCGCCGCTGGGCGCGTGCCAGGCACAGCGCAGCCAGGCGCAGCCGCTCCATATCCGCTGCGGGCAGGTGGCGCACCAGTTGCTGTGCCTGCCCGATGCCGTGCTCTAGGGCGGTTGGCAGCACGCGGCCAAGGCCGGGACAGGGCCTGGGCAGCAGCACCCACAGCACGTTACTCAGCGGCAGCCGGGTGGCGACAAAATCCGGGAAGCAGGTGCCAGCATACGGGGCCGGCCGCCAACAGAGATGCCTGGGCCAGTTCAGCTGGCCCTGCAGGCAGCAGCACACGAGCCACAGCGTCGCGCTTGCCAGGATCTTGGCAGTACAGCAGCGCCACATCTAGCGGTGTTAAGTCCTCCTGCACAACGGCTGTCGCTGAGTCCGGGTGGGCTGCCAGCAGCTGTGCCACCACTGCGGCATGGCCCAGCCACGCGGCAGTGTGGATGGGCAGATCTCCACTGCTTTCAGCAACCAGCGTCGCCTGGGGTGCGGCGGCCAGCAAAAGCGCAGCCATGCTTTCCTGACCATAATGGGCAGCCACCGAGAGGGGCGTCTCTCCGACTGAGCTGCGCATCAGGCAGGCCTCTGGCGCAACTGCCAGCAGGAGCTCCGCAGCTGCCACTGCCCCAGATTCTGCTGCCAGGTGGAGCGCCATGCGGCCATCGAGCAGCGTAGCCAGCGCTTGCTCTGCCGCAGGTGCGCTGTCAAATAGGCACCTGAGCGTGGCGGGGCAGTTGTGTGCTGCAGCAAGGTGGACGGGACGCCAGCCGTACACATCTTGCGCAGCGTGGCAGCTGCCCTGCGGGGCGGCAGCAATCAGCAGCTGCAGGATTGGCAGTGCGCTGTCCCTCCTGGCGACATAATGGGCTGCAGTCCATCCATCTTTGTCCACCTCTGAGACAAGGTCCGGCCGAGCTGCAAGCAGCGTTTCAACTGCAGCTGTGTTGCCACGCGATGCTGCGCGGTGGATAGGCTGCTGCCCCTCCAGGCCGCTGGCAGGAGCTGTGATGCTGGCAGGCGCTGCATCGAGCAGCAGCTGCAGCATTGCAGCCGTGCCCTCTGCCGCGGCCATGTGCACAGGCAGACAGCCGCTGTCGTTGGCCACTGTCGCAGCTGCAGGGGCCGCCGCCAGCAGCAGCCGCACGGCTGCCTGGCAGCGAGCCGCTGTGCCCCAATACAGGGCTGTCTCGCCCTGAAAGTCCACCGCCATAGCCGAGTCGGGTGCGGCCGCGAGCAGCAGCCACACCGTTTCCTCTACTGCCGCATCATCAGCTCCCAACTGGTCAGCAGTTGCAGCCATGTGCAGCGGCAGCGCTCCAGTGCTGCTGCTGGCGTGCACAGCCGCCGCAGGCGCTAGCTCCAGCAGCAGCCGGACTGCAGCGGGCTGCGCAGTCGAGGCGGCGTAGAGCAGTGGCGAGCAGTTTGTGTGCGACTTGAGGTGCACCGCACCCGGCATGGCTGAGAGGATGGCCCTCATGATGGCAATGTGCCCGCCCTCAGCTGCATGGTGCAGAGGCGAAGCTTCCTGAATGCCGCCCTTGACTGAAGCGGCAGCGGGCTGCAGCAGCAACAGCAGCTGTGCTGTGCAGCCGTTGCCCAGGGCTGCTGCGGCCAGCAGCAGCATGCCAGCCGCAGAGCATCCCGGCGAGGCTGTGGCAAGGTCAAAGGCAGGGGAGGTGTGCAGTGGGTACATGAATGGCAGCCTCAAATCAAGCAGTATGTGTCGAAATCCTTTTTCGCAGCAACAGCCTTTGTCGCAGCAACAGCTCTCTTGGTCCCAGCTCAGGACAATGCTCACCTTCATCTTGCCAGTCCTCGTGTTGCAGCTCCTCAGCGCACGCCTGCAGCTCCGCCACCAGCCCTGCCCACTTGGTGCTGCCGACCAGCTCGGCTGCCTGTGGGCTTATCACGTTCCTGCATGCAATCGAGGGAGTGAGGGAATGAAGGARGGTGCAGGGTGCGCTTGACTGTATTGTTGCTGGYTGCAGTGCAATAGGCATCTGAGTAGCATGGCACTTCTGAAGACCCACCAGCTGCAACTAACCAAATCGTCCCATCCGGCAGCAGCCCAGCACCACTCACGTGGGCGGCCCCGCCTGGCTGCGCAGCTGCAGGGCGGCCAGCGGCTCTTCATCCTCCAGCGCTGCCTTGACTGCACATCAGTGACAGCAGGCGTAAAAGGACTACAGGCATCGCATCAGGCATCAGCGGCGGGGAGCAGAAAGGCAACAGCGCTGCATGGTTATGCGAAAGGCAGCTGGGGCAGACCATCCCACCAGGCAGGCTGCTGCTGCAGCTGGCACCTTCAGCTCACTTGTGAGCAGGTCGCAGACCAGGTCTGCCTGCTCCTGAGAGGCCAGCGGCCCCACAGTAGCCTCCTCCGCACCCCCAAGCCGCGCAGTGACCTGCAGCAGTCAGCGGCGGTCGCCGGCGGCGGCCAAGCAGGTTGAGGAGGACGACTGCTGCGATCTCAACTCCCATGCTCGAGAGCCGTTCAATCTACACCCATTACAGCGCGGCCAAGGGCTGGGATTGGCCGCCGGGACCTCAGCAGCAGCCTTGAGGCCGTGACGCCGGCTCCCAGACCACACCTGATACTGGCCATCCGCCAGCTGAGTGATCACGAGGGGCTGCGCCATGCCGGGCACAGTGGGCGGGCCGAGCCAAATGTTTCCTCGCTCCCAGGGGGCTCCTGCTGCTCAGGGCCCCTCCGGGAGTGCGCAGAGCGGATAGAGCGAATGTGTATGGCAGCGACAAGCTTGGCAGACGCTCTCATGCACAGAGCCTGCTCGCCGCCGCCAGCGTGCGCAAGCCGCCGGCGGCCGCCCACCACGCAGCGAGGCTGTGGCCCCCCCTTTGCCTGTGCGTATGCTGCATTACACTTTTGCAAGGTGTTGGTGGCACACAGGGGTGATGGCTGGGCACGAGCATGGAGGATAGGTATGCACAGACAAAAGGCAGAAACACATGACGCATGGGCAAACATGCTGAAACAAGCAAGTAAATGCAAATAACAAAGAATCAGCCACAAGACAGGGCCAGGAGCAAGCCAGTGATGGCAGGAGGCAGGTGCACACTAGTGCGCCTCTGGGAGCGCGCCAGGCACAGCGCAGCCAGGCGCAGCCGCGCTGCATCCGCAGCGGGCAGGTGGCGCACCAGCTGCTGTGCCTGCTCAGTGCCGTGCTCTAGGGCGGCCGGCAGCACGCGACCAAGGCCGGCGCAGGGGCTGAGCAGCCGCGCCCATAGGGCATCATTCAGCGGCAGCCGGGCGGCGACAAAGTCAGGCAGCAGATGCTGGCTGGCCGGGCCGGCCTGTATCAGGGAGTCGAGGGCCAATTCAGCTGGTCCTGCAGGAAGCAGCACGAGCGCCACTCTGTCCCGCTGGTCTGGATGCTCGCAGAACAGCAGCGCCATGTCAAGTGGCGTGTAAGCGCCGTCCAGCAGTGCTGTTGCTGACTCCGGGTGGGCTGCCAGCAGCGCAGCTACCACGCCGGCATGGCCCTGGCGCGCAGCACCATGGATGGGCAGCGCTCCGCTGTCATCCTCGACCCGCAGCGCTGCCTGGGGTGCGGCAGCCAGCAGCAGGCTGACCATGCCCTCCTGGCCGTTCCATGCAGCGACCGAGAGGGGTGTGCGGCCAGCTGCATTGCGGATCTGGCAGGCCTCGGGCGCGACTTCCAGCAGAACCTCCGCAGCCGCCACTGAGCCGTCCTGGGCTGCCAGATGAAGCGGCACCCAGGCATCGTGCTCAATGGCCAGAGCTTGTGCAGCCGCAGGCGCGCTGGCAAAGAGGTGCTTGAGTGCTGCGGGGCAGTTGTTCTGGGCTGCGACGTGGGCCGGGAGCCAGCCGTGCACATCTTGCGCAGAGTGGCAGCTGCCCTGTGGGGCGGCAGCTATCAGCAGCTGCAGCGCAGGCAGCCCGTCGCCATCTATGCGAGCTGCATAATGGGCCGCAGTCCACCCGTCGTTGTCCACTGCTGTGGCTAGCTCCGGGCGAGATGCGAGCAGCAATTCCACGGCAGCTGTGTTGCCGCCTGCTGCGGCGCAGTGGATTGGCTGCATGCCCTCCTCACCGCCCACAGCTGTAATGCCGTCCGCCACGGCAACAAGCAGCAGCTGCAGTACGGCCGCCGTCCCCTCTGCTGCAGCTGTGTGCACTGGCAGCATGCCTTTGTGGTTTGAAGCCATGGCCGCGGCAGGAGCTGCGGCCAGGAGCGCCCGCACAGCTGCTTCGCTGTCGGCTGATGCAGCCCAATGAAGGGCTGTGTCTCCATCCTTGTCGCCTCCCAAAGCTGTTTCAGGTGCCGCCTCAAGCAGCAGCCGGATTGTTTCCTCCACTGCCTCGCCTGCAGCCCCCTCCTCCTCAGCAGTGGTGGCCATATGCAGGGGCAGCGCACGAGTGTTGCTGCTGGGATGTGCCGCCAGCGCTGGTGCTGCCTCCAGCAGCAGACGAACCGCAGCGCTCTGTGCTGTCATCGCAGCGTGCAGCAGCGGGGTGCAGCCTGTCTCGGTCTCCAAGTGCGCTGCGCTTGGCATTGCCGCAAGGATGGCCTCCATGATTCCAATGTGTCCAAACTCTGCTGCCTGGTGGAGGGGTGAAACTGCTGCAGCCCCACCCATGGCCACTGCTGCGTCGGGCTGCAGCAGCAGAAGCAGCTGCGCTGTGCAGGCATTGCCCAAGGTTGCAGCTGCCAGCAGGAGCATGCCGGCCGCAGACCAGCCCGGCAAGGCTTCTGTGCAGGTGGAGGCATGGGAGGCGTGTGGTGGGTGCATGAAAGGCAGCATGCAGGGCTCCTCCCATGCAGCATAGCTTGCTAAGCTGCAGAAAAAAACAGTACTCACCTCCGTGATGCCAGTAGCCGTGTTGCAGCTCCCTGGCGCACCCCTGCAGCTCCTCCACCAGCCCTGCCCAATCAGTGCTGTCAATCAGCTCGTCAGCCTGCGGGCTCAGCTGGAACCTGCAGACAATGCGGGTGGCGGTGCATGTTGGTCAATGTACTGTGCTGCTCGTCGGCCTCTGGACTGAATGAACCAAAGTTGCCACCAGGGCCGGCAGAACGCAAACTCGGCCCTACTTGAAGCCGCGCACGCCCCAGCACCACTCACGTGGGCGGCTCAGCCTGGCTGCGCAGCTGCAGGGTGTCCAACGGCTCATCATTTTCCAGTGCCGCCTTGACTGCGGAGCCAGCAAGGGTGGGCAGGACAGAGATTTGGCCAGCAGCAGCTAGACCTGGGCGAGTAGGCCAAAGCGCAGCAGTGCAAAGACGGACACAGGTCGAGCCTAGGTCACCTCACTTGTGAGAAGGTCACAGACCAGGTCCGCCAGCTCCTGACACTCCAGCGGCTCCACATTAGTGCTCAACAAATCTTCGTCGCCGAGCTGCACAAAAGCAGTGACCTGCAGAAGGGGGGGAGTGCGGTGACGGCGGCGGGCGGGGAGTCGCGTCGTGGCGGGCGGCGGCAGCGGTGGTGTGTGCACCGTCTGCCCTGCTCGGGCGCTCGTGATGTAGATAGGTCTCCGCCTCATCAATTAACGCGCCGCAACGGGCAGGCTGCTGCACGACGAGCATACTCGAAAGTTGCCCCGACCTCCGAGGTCCGCGAGAGGCAAAGCAGCCACACAGACCTCACCGTGTATTGCTCATCATCCAGCTGGCCGACCTCGCACGTAAAAGCGAGGTCCATGGCGGCCGCCGCGGTGCAAACCCGTTGCAGGTGCGGGTCTGAGGCCCTGTGGCACTCTGCTTAGTGGGTGGCTGGCAGTGAGCAACTAGATTAGCCAACTGGCGCGGCTCCAAGGGGCATGCCGCCATACATCTGCGCGGCGTGCCCGCTGGCGCGCCCGCCGATGACACCTGCCCAACTGTTTCCCTCCTTTCTTTGACACCGCTCTGCTGGTCAGCTTTGCGTTACACTTGGGGTGCAAAGTCAGTCGGTGCCTGCGGCGGGCGGGCGGCGCTGCTTGTCGCAACAGCGGCGCGCCGCACCGGCCTGCGGGGCGGTGTGTCGGCCTACCTATGCGATGCCTGCCTGAAGGAGAGGTGAAGAATACAGAGCAAAGGGGGATTGTGTACACAAAGCAACTGACTGACTGGGGAGCTGCCTAGTATGGGACATGAGGGCATGAGATCAGCGGGGGCGAGGGGGGGCAGAGGCCCGCCGCTGGGGTGGCAATGGTGTGGCAGCGGTGGCAGGGCGGTGAACAGCGCCGCTCCGGCAGCGATGGGCAGGCAAGGCAGCAGCCTGGCCCACGCTCGCCAACGCAGCCACGGGCAGGCGGACGCGCCAGCTGCCTGCCTGCCTGTCCAACCGCTTAGCGCGCGCAAGGGGGCTCTCGACCGAAGCGCTCAGAAGTCCTCGTCAAAGGTCATGGCGTGGTTGTCGGCGTTCAGGGAGGCCATGACACCCGCCTTCTGGTAGTCGCCCACCTGTGAGGAAAGGAGGCCAGGGCGGAAGTAGGGACGTCGGTTGCTGGTGTGTGGGCTGGAGTAGCATGACTGTGACACTCCAGGCTCCAGGCACACCTGCACCTGCACAACAGCTGCACAGAAGCTTGGGCAGCTGTGCAGCGTTGCAGGCAATCCATGGCGCAGCCGTCAAGCCGAACCCAGGCCTCACCCGCTTCTCGAAGAAGTTGGTCTTGCCCTGCAGCGAGATCATCTCCATCCAGTCGAAGGGGTTGGTCACGTTGTAGATCTGCGAGCAAGCAGGCAGGCAGACGGTGTGTGGGCGTAAATGCCGGGTGCAGTGGGCAGAGGCAGGCGGGTTGCAAGAACATGAGTTTCCAGGAGCGAAGCAGGCACCTCAGCAGCTAGTGCACTCGCAGGTGGCTGACCACCGCAGTAAAGCTCGACTGCCATGCAGCGCACCTTGGGGTTGCCCAGAGCCACCAGCAGCCGGTCAGCCACAAACTCGATGTACTGCGGCAGGGCGGGCAGGCAGTGAGGGGGCGGTTGTAAGCAGGCGTGGGTAGCCACTCCCAACCAAGCGCAACCTCATGTACCGCTATGCACGCAGTACTGCTCTTTCGCTTATCAGACACTTGCGCCTCATAACCACCCTGCCACGCCCCTTATTTTCCCTACCCAAGCCCCACCTGGCTCATGAGGCGGCCGTTCATGCCGATGAGGTCCACGGGCAGGGCATCGCACACAAACTCGCGCTCAATCTCCACCGCCTCCTTGATGAGGTCCGCAATGCGCTCCTCGCTCATCTTGTGGGTCAGGTGGCTGCAAAAGGGGGCACAGGAGGGAGGGGCGGCAGGCAGGGGCAGTCAGGCCGAGCGCACAGAGCGAAGCGCATGCTTGCGCCAAAGGGCTTTGCAGGCTCGCCAGGGGAGTATGGAGGGTGGCGCTTGCATGCGCCTGCACCGCTCTTTAGCGCGTGCATCCCAAAGCGGGCACATCAGCTGCTCACCTGTACAGCAGGCAGGCAAAGTCGGTGTGCAGGCCCTCGTCGCGGCTGATCAGCTCGTTGGAGAAGGTGAGGCCTGTGAGGGGGGAGGGGAGGGGAGAGATGGGTAAGGGATCAGAGGAGGCGTGCAAGCCGCTTGGCTTGGAACGCATGCCTGGCGCAGCGCACGCGCAAATCAGTCCTTGCATCAGGGGCGGGCGGGCAGGCGGGAGGGCAGACGTGGCATGTGACCATGGCCGGCAGCCATGCAAGGCAAACAAGCCTCGCTCACCGGGCATGAGGCCGCGATTTTTTCATGAGCCAGAAGGTGCACAAACACAGCCAGACAGCAGGGCATGCATGTGCTCTCACCGGGCATGAGGCCGCGCTTCTTCAACCAGAAGATGGAGCAGAAGGAGCCGGAGAAGAAGATGCCCTCCACGCACGCAAAGGCCACCAGCCGCTCAGCAAAGCTGTCGGCGCTGCACACAACAGGGGCGGGGAAGGCGACAAGTGAGACACGCAAATGCAATCAGGCGGTAGGCATTCCAATCGGAGCTGTGCAGGGCCAGGATGTTTGTGTGCGGCGCCACGCCAGCACCAATGCGGCATGCAGGACGCGATGGACAGCCGTTTCACAGCGGCCAACAAGCGTGCACGCATGCCTGGGCGCGTTGCTTCCCAGCACGCGGCACATCAACAAGCTGCCAGAAGCGTGCACCTGCTGATCCACTTGAGTGCCCACTCCGCCTTCTTCTTCACCACCGGCACGGTCTGGATGGCGTGGAACAGCCGGTCCTTCTCCTTGCTGCAGGCAGGTGAGGGCAGGTGAAAGAAGCAAGTTTGCTCAGACCAAAACACAACGTGCTTCACAATCGGCACGGTCTGGATGGCGTGGAACAGCCGGTCCTTCTCCTTGCTGCACGTGAGGGCAGGTGCACACAGCGGGTCATGAGCAGGGGAATTTTTCGACTTTGAGCTGAGTTTGCTGGGCTGTGGACGTGTTGGTGTCTGGTCAAGTGGCGGGCAGCACACGCAACGACTCTTGCAACGCTCCTTAACACGCGTTGGGGAGCTCCCCCCCACATGCCCACCTGTCCTTGATGTACGTCTCCAGCAGCAGGCTGTACATCTCGGAGTGGATGTTCTCAATGGCGATCTGGAAGCCGTAGAAGCAGCGGGCCTGCAATGGTTGGGGTTGTGGGGAAACATAGGAGCGGTGAAGCAGAGGGTGGCCAGCACAGCAAGCAGCAGAACGGGTGTGTAGGCATGCAGTGCGGCGGGGGAGAGCAGGCTGGCATGCATGAGTGAGGGTGCAGTTCATCTCCCCAGCCCCTCACCTCGGGGACCTGGATCTCCTTCATGAAGCGAGCACCCAGGTTCTCCAGCACGATGCCGTCCGAGGCAGCGAAGAAGGCGAGCACGTGGGAGATGAAGTGCTTCTCGCCCTGCAGGAGTTTGTTGGGTAGGACGGATTTGTTGGTATGGCAAGAGGGAACAGGTAGACATTGGTATGGGGCGCGGTAGCGCAACTGCTGCCAGGCAACGCAACGGAGTCCCAAGGCCCAAGGACACCCCCGCTGAGCATGCCAGGCCCAACCAAGGCGCACGTCGTTCAGGCGCTCCCAGTCCTTCACATCGCTGCCCAGGTCCACCTCCTCGGCTGCAGGGAGCAAACAGCAGGGAGAAGGGCAGGTTGAAAGGAGAGCAATGCTCCTCAGCTGCGGGTGGAAAAATGCCATTGAGGAAAGGCAGGTTGGGAGTGTGGCATTGCAAAGACGCTTTCGATGGGGTGAGCTACAATTAGAGCTGCAGAAACATGGGTTGGGTTGGCCAGCCATTGATCGAACAAGCAGGCATTCCAGTGCAGCTGCCGGCGGGGTGGGCGCGGGCGGTTGGACGTGAGCCGGCACGAGTGATTATCCAGGCACCAGCTGCACAGCCGGCACGCAGCCGCTGGTGGCGCTGCAGCAGGAGCCGTGCTGCCCACAGCTGCCCCAAAAANTCTGAAGTGTGTGGGCGCCGCTCCCAAACCCAAAGCCGCAGCAATGGGCATTGGGGCAGCGGGAGGCCGCAGACCGCAGACCGCCGCTCCCACCGCCCGGGAAGCGCCCGTTCAAAACGCACCCGTCCAGAAGGAGGCCTCGGCGCGCTTGTAGAACTCCCAGATGTCACGGTACCTGCACGCAGCCAGGTGTGGTGGGGTGAGAGCCTGCGCGGGCAGCACCCAATGTGGAGCGCAAGCGGCGGCACCGGACGGCGAGCGGCGCGAGCGGCGGCGGCTCACTTGATGGGGAACAGCACGAACCGATCGGGGRTGTCGGCCAGCAGCGGCTCGTCGGCCACTGCAGGGGGCGGGGYGGGCGCGGGATTTCAAACTGGCAGCCGGCTGCGCAGCCGCGGGGCGGCCGCCCGGCCCCTGCGCCTGCCCGGCCAGCCCGGTGGCCCCGCGCTGCTGCCGATCACGCGGTGCTGCGGCCGGGAGGCCCACTCACTGGCCAGCTGGTCGGCAGCGCCCTTGCCCATGGTTTGATGCTGCTGCTGCTTGCTAAACGGCGAGGAGCGGGCTGTGGCCGGCTGAGAGGGGCGAGCGCAAGTGAAGCAGCAATGCGAGGAGGGCAGGGCGGTTTTGAAGGGAGCGGGCTAATTTAACCCATGGCGCAGCTGACGCGCGCGCAGCATGCGACAGCCCTCATGCCGACCCACCACACAGCTCGCTCCCCTGCCACTTCTACCGCCTCCACAGCTCTCGGGACGGCATTTTAAGAGGCCTGTGTGGCGGCCAGGCAGCTGCACGTTGGGGCGGGCGGCCCGCCGGCTCATGGGTGGTGCACGTGGTGTGCCCGCCAGGTGGGGGCAGCTCACGCCAGGCTCGCTTGAAATGAGTGGGGCATGGGGCAGTGCCAGGGGCCGCTAACCTTGCCTGGCAGCCGATGCTGAGCCATGAGACGGCATGGCCATGCATGGGTTGCAGGCTGGGTGCAAGCACAGTGCCGCAGCGCTCGCTCATGAGCGCCCATGCACACGCCTGCTGCCCTTGCCTCATGTTGGTCTGTCTTGCGATTTCGAGTGGGGCTTGATGCAATGCCTGAGGCCCCTGCACTTGGCGGACAGCCGGTGCACAGCTATGGGCGGCCATGGCGATGCATGGTGCTCAGATTGGCGCATGAATGGTGCCGCAATGCTTGCTCATGACCGTCCACGCACCTGCCTGCTGCCTGCTGCCCGTGCCACATGACGGTCCTTGATGGGCAGCATGGCACAGCCCATGGAAGCATGTAATGCCACCAGATAGCCCATCTATGTATCAGGGCATGAGGTGGCATGATGGAGCAAGTAATGTCACGCACACCACATCAGATGTAGCTCATGCCGTTGCTCGAGCCATGATGGTGCGACATGGCATGGCATCGCAGTTGGCATGGCATCAGCCATGCCCTGAAGCAGATCGGAGGCATAATGCTGGCCGATTTCAAAGCATTGCTACTTTCAGCTGCCACCATTTATGTCGCTGAGCAGCGCTGCGGCAGTTCATTCAGCACACATTGGGAAGGCTGCCGCCTGCGTGCATCCGTGACAGGCATGGCTCTTGCAGACGTTAAGACCTGGCCGGCTGCACCATCATTCCATGAACGATGTCCACTTGGCCTGGTGACGTTGCATCTTGCACAGCCAATAGGCAGACAGCAGTCGCAGGGCCAGGCGAGGCACGGGCCCCAGGTTGCAAGTGCCTGTCCCTCAGGGAGCAGCCATGAGCGCCCCATGCTAGGCAGCGCAGACCCAAGCAACTGCATGTTAACGAGCCTGACAGGAGCTTCGTCTACCGTGCCGATGAGGTGCCCTCTAAACGCAGTGCACAGGCTCAAAAGAGACCGGACAAGCCCGTTCATGCGGCAGCGGCGCCCACGCCCCGTTGTCGACCTGTCGCCGCTGCCTCCCTGCAAGCTCCCGCGGGTTGCGGGCGCATTCCTTCGCTTGTCCACCGTCGGTGCACCCTCTCACCAGCCCCAGGAGCAGTCCAGGCGCACACAGGCTCCCCTCGGCCGGCGGTGCAGCAGCGGGCGGCACGATGGCGGCGGTGAGTGGGTTCGGCTCGTTCCTGATAGCGTTTCGCAGCGCTGCCAGTCCCCAGCGCGCGCCGATGGCCCCCNGACCGCCCTCGCCCTCTCTCCCTGCAGACGGTTCCGGTGAATCCGAAGCCCTTCNTGAACGATCTGACGGGCAAGCAGGTCATCGTGAAGCTCAAGTGGGGGATGGAGTACAAAGGTGCGCGGTGGGGGCCTCCCTGCCCTGTGGGCGCTCTCCAGGCGTTGCCCCAGGTTCAGCACGGCAGCCGTAGCGCTTGCAAGCGCCCGCAGGCCGCGCAGGAGCGTCCACAGCCCCGCCGCCGCTGCCGCCGCCCACTGCCGCCGGCCGACGTGCTCGTTGCTTAGCGCTCCCCTCTGCTGCCATCTGCCTGCCTTCCTGCAGGCTACCTGGTGTCGATTGACTCGTACATGAACCTGCAGCTGGCCAGCACTGAGGAGTACATTGACGGCCAGTTCACGGGCAACCTGGGAGAGGTGCTCATTAGGTGCGACTGCCGCCGCTGCTGTGTGCACCTCTCGTTGCTGCACCGGCTGGCTGCCTGATGCGAGTGGTATTGCACTAAGTTGGCATCGTTGGTGCTTGATATGCAGCTGTGCCTGTTGCTACTGTGGCAACAGCTACAGCTGCCCTGTTGTGCTCTTGCTGCTGGTCTTTTGCACGGCTGCAGCACAACAGAGCAGCAGCAGCAGCAGCAGAGCATGCTGGAGCAGCTGTCAGCAGGCAGCAGCCAGTGCAGTGGCGCAGACTCTTCAGCGCTGGGCCCGTTTGCGCGCTGCCGATGCCCACGGCTGCTGGCCTGGGCTGCTGGGCCCCTCCTGCCTGCTGCTGGCGATTGCTGCCTCCGCAGCAGCTGGGCCAGACGAGCCGGCCGCATGCTGCGTGCGTCTACCAAAGGCACGTCCGCTGCTAGCTGACAGCTTTGCTGCTTGCCCTGCTGCCAACCTTTGTTATGCAGGTGCAACAACGTGCTGTACATCCGCGGCGCGCCAGAGGAGCAAGAAGCAACATGAGGGCGGGCAGCTGGTGCTGAGCCGGCGCCGGCAGCGACGCTGCACAGCATGCCCCGCCACGGTGCTGTTTCAGCTGCAGCTCCGTACAGGCGGCAATGCCCCGCGCAATGCTGTTGCATGCCGTGGTGCTACATGCAGAGCATGCAGCTGTGCTGCCGCCCTGCCAGGCGCCCGCCCCATAGTGCAGCCCGCCCGCTGCTTGGTTCTCTCGCTCGAGACTGCTATTTGCCGCTACCCTCTCTGCTGCTGACCCCCTGTTCTGTTGCTTCCCCCTGACTGTCGCTCCTTTCCCACCACCCACATCCGCACTCAATGCCTAGTTGGCACCCATCGGTCTGCACTGTAAGCACCCTGCAGTTCCCAGAACTGGCAGCAGCACACAGGAGGGCCCTGAGCCCATGCTGGCATTCTCACAGACAGCAACGGCATAGACGGCTTGCACAACTGAAAGAGCCTTGCACATGTCTTTCCTGCTCCCCATTATGTAGTGGACGGTTGATACACGTACATATGCAGGGCGGGGTGGCACATTGTTTGGCAGGGGTCGTGTGTTGAAACAGGGCAGGCACAAGCCAAAAATGCTGCAAGGCGGCAAAATCAAACAGCTAGTGGCCGCGGTGAAGGCTGGTCGCTATACGACTAAGGATGCAGAGCTATGAAACACGTGGGTGTGTGGTGAAGACAAAAATGGCATGTGTACAGCAGCCCCGTGGGGGTTGCAGGGGTTGAGGGTTTGAAAACTGGGCCGGCAGCCGTCGCCAGCCCAGATAGCAATCAAACACAGGGATAGGGAGGGGTGAGGTCTCCAGGTTCATTGCGTGATCGCAATGTGCAGGTTACGGTGCTCGCAGAGCTGAACTTTGCCCAAGCAGGCAGCAGGTGCACGCATCTGCTGCTGCTGACGCCTCGCTCAGCTGCTGCAAAGGCAGGCGTCGCTCAGTGCTCCTCAGGCAGCATGTCATTCACAAGGATGGCCACTGCAAGGAAAGCGCAGGCAGGGAGTGGAGGCTGTTAGAACGGCAAGGCCTGCATGAGCTTGGAAGGCTGCAGTGGTGTGCCCATCACGAAAGGCTGGCAGCGCTGCGCACGGGCATGAACGCAGGGCCATATGAGCTGTCGAGCGCGCCCAAGCAGCAGCACGGCGGCGGCTTGCAACATGCAGACAGACCGCATACAGCAATCAGAAAGGCGCACCTACGGCGCTGGCAGCAGTGATCCAGAGCGCAGTGCCCACATCCTGCGCAGCAAGACAGGGTGGGGAAGGCTCAAGGACTGTCGAAGGGGCGAGAGGCTGAGTTGCACGAGTCTTAAGCTGGCCTCAAGCCCGGGGCACCCCACCCGCCTGCCCGCCCTCACCTGCCCCCGCATCACGCAGAAGCCGGTGACTGCCATGGCCCCCAGGCCAGCCGACACAAAATCGTAGCGCTCCAGCACTTGCTCCGCCCTGCGGGCAAAGGCCTGAAGGGGGCCTGCCGCCCCGCCCTCGGGCTCGGGCGTCGCTGCCGCTCGCACGGCCGCTGCCCTGCGGCGCAGCTGCCGCCGCTGCGGGGCTGCTCGGCAGCCGGCTAGCCGAGAGGCGGGGACTGCAAGTGCGGCTGCTGCCATGCTGATGGGGAAGAGGTAGCGACAGTAGGACGACCTGCAAGGCGGGGTCGCGAGGGCGGGATGTCGGGTGGCGGCGGCGCACGGCACCGAGGCGGCTTACACTCCCGGCGCCGCCCTGGGCCAACCCAACAGATCTGCCGCGTGAGCTCGCTAAGGTCCGCAAGCCGCTGCGGCGCGCTCAGAGAGCTAGGTTTCGAGCCGCTGCTCACCTGTGCTCGGCAGAGCCTTAGCTGCTACCAAAGTTACGTTGACACAGTCGCTGATAGTATGGAGCGTGCTCAGGCTGGATAGCGCCTGGCCAGGGGAGATTGACTTTGCCCCCGCTGCGCTGGGCTGCGCAGGTGCGGCGGCAGCTGGGGCACATGCAGCGATTTGCGCGTGAGCTGTTCGTGCTCGTGGCTTGCATACAACACCAATACTTGTCGCAAACGGTTGTGAGGGCTTGGCGTCGTGGTAGGAGCGAAACAAACATGGCTTGTGTCGCAGCGCTGCCAAGTGCCCGCCTGGGGCCCACCAGCAGCAGCATCGCACGCAATGCAGTGCCTTCGGCTGTCGCAGCTCGCGCGGGCAGGCCCTTGCAGCCGGCAGGAGCGGCGTCCCGCCCGCGGCAACAGCAGCGGCAGCAGCAGCAGCAGCAGCGGCAGCGCGGCACGCTTCTGGTGCGTGCCCTGCGCAACATTGACTGGCCAGAGGCGCTGCTGTTCGACTGCGATGGCGTGCTGGTGGACACGGAGGCAGAGGGGCACCGGGTGGCATTTAATGCAGCCTTCAAGCGGAAAGGTGCGCTGGTCGGCGCTCGCTGCGCCCTTGCACGCCTGTGAGCTGCCCAGCTTGATGCATGCGGAGTGATGGCTGCAGTGCGCATGGTGAGCACATTGTACGCTAGTCTGTCTGCTGCTTCTGCACAAGGTGCGGTGCACTTATGCTACCGGCCAGGCTTGGCCAGCGCGCCGAGCATGTGAGCAGCCTGCTCGTGTTTGGCTAGCACCCTGCATCTGTCCGCCTGATACCCAATAGGCACCAAAGGCTGCATGCACCGCACTCCCCTTCCAACCGATCATACCCTGACAACGCTGCCCAGGCCTGGACCACGAGTGGAGCCTGGATCAGTACGGCGTGCTGCTCTCCCGATGGCTTTAGCACCCCATCCTCTGCCCCTACCAACCGGCCATGCCCTGCTGCTGCCGTCTCCCTCATCCCCAGGCCTGGACCACGAGTGGAGCCTGGACCAGTACGGCGTGCTGCTGGAGATTGGCGGCGGCAAGGAGCGCATGCACCACTACTTCTCGTCCTGCGCCGACCGGGAGCCATGGGCCAGCGTGACGGGTGAGTGAGTGAGTGGGTGAGCACTCACGCACCTGTCTGCCTTTGGCCTGGCATGGCCCACTGCTTTTTGCCCTGCGCCGACCGCTGACGGGTGAGTGAGTGGGTGAGGACGCACCTTTCCGACTTGGCTGCTGGCCATAGCTGCAGGTCAGCCCATGCAAGGATGAGCCGTCGGCGCCTGGCAAATGTGAAAGTTGGTTGTTGCGCAAGCAGGGTGCAAGGCTGTGCTCCACAGCTTTCCCTGTATTGTGGAGCTCCCGCACCAGCTCACGTGCCCCAACCCGCAGCTGCTGCCGCCAATTTCTACCTGCCGAGACCCCGCTGCCCGCAAGGCCCTCCTCAAGCAGCTGCCACATTCAAATGCCCCTGCCGCAACTTTGCGTGCCGCAGACCCGGCCGCCCGCAAGGCCTTCCTCAAGGAGCCGACACATTCACATGCCCCTGCCGCAACTCTGCCCTGCCGCATCTCTGCCCTGGCGCAGACCCCGCCGCCCGCAAGGCCTTCCTCAAGGAGCTGCACGAGCTGAAGACCGACATCTTCAACCAGCTGATCGAGACGGGGGCGCTGCCCGTGCGGCCCGGCGTGAAGCGCCTCATCAGTGAGCGCCCTGGCCTGCTGGTTTGTGGCTATGCTGCAGCTTGTGCTCCCTGCCCACCCAGCCGTTTCAAGTGTGGGCGTTGCTGCGCTGTTGTGCTGTCCTGCTGTCTACCCAAGGGGTGCAACTTCCCAACTTCCTGGCGTGTCACTTGGACTGCGCATGTAACTTTCCGCTGCAGACGAGGCGATTGACAACGGCGTGAAGGTGGCGGTGTGCTCCACCTCCAACGAGCGGGCGGTCAGCAACATCGTCAAGGTGGGCTGGCTGGCTTGAAGGCCGCCTCAGCAGGGTGTGGCTGGGTGAGCGCACCGGCAGCACTTGATGTGGCAAGCAGCATGCTGATGCAACTGCGCTGCTCCGCCGGGCCCTTGCCTCTACATCCTGTTTGGTCCTGATCTGCCTTGCTCTGCCATGCTCCGCCCTGGCCTGTCCTGCTCCGTCCTGGACCTGTGTTGTTTCACTGTCTGTGCCGCCAGGTCATGCTGGGCGACCGCATCGCGCAGCACATGCGCGTGTTTGCCGGCGACTGCGTGCCCAAGAAGAAGCCCGCCCCTGACATTTATAATTTGGCGGCCACGGTGAGTGGCGCTGTGCTGTGCTGTGCTGTGCTGCGCTGTGCCGCAATGCTGCACTTTGCCGTGGTGCAATGCTGCTGCCGGGGAACTCACTGCTGTTGTTGCTGGAGGTTTGAGAGTTGCAGAAGGGATGCTGCCGCATTCTGCTGCTGCACTTGCTGCAGGCAGCAGACTGGTTGCCCTCTGCCGCCCCTTGCAGGAGTTGGGTGTCAACCCTGCCCGCTGTGTGGTGATTGAGGACTCGCGCATCGGACTGGCAGCAGCCAAGGCGGCAGGCATGCGGTGCGCTTCGGGTGCTGCGCCGCCTGGCTCGCTGGATGCATGTGTGTGCTGCGCAGGCTTGTGCTGGGTTGGTTGGCACATGCGAGTGGGCGCAAAAGCCTCGCTCTCACGCCACCACATCACATTGCTGCTTCCCCGCCCTCCGTCCCAGGTGTGTTGTCACCGAGAGCCACTACACCAAGGGGGAGGACTTCAAGATTGCAGATGCCGTGTTTGACTGCATCGGCGAGGCGGGCGACGAGCGGTTCAGCCTCAACGACCTGACCACGCCAGGTCTGTTGGTGCGTACGTTGCTGCCCCTTTCCGGAGGTCCGGCTCGGCTTGCATTGGCTCATGTTGCCTGCGCATCACCTGTTTCTTGTGCTGCAGTGCAACATGCAGTGCAGTGCAGTGCATCAGCTCTGATTGGTGCTTGATGGACCAGAACGCTGTGCAACGCGTCTCACCGTGGCCGCTCACCCATTCCACCCCTGCCACAGGCTCTTTCTGGCTGAACCCGCCGCTGCCGATGGACGAGGACGGCAACTGGGTCAACCCGCCGGCACGGCCGGCCGAGTTCGTGGATGTGGACCCGCTGTGAAGATAATGCTGCAGCCACGCCAATTCATTTTCTGCACCTGTGTGTGCAGCCAATGACTGCCATCCGTCATTGGTTTCAGAGCACTTGCCTGGGATTTTGTTTNGCGTTGACCCACTCCCAAGCCAATTCATGACGCACCGCTCAGTCATCCAGCTTGCTGTGCATTTGTAAGCCACCTGCCACANGCCCGGTCGGCAGCTACACGCAGCCACCGCANGCCCTCCAAACCTGTGTTTCTCCTCAGCAGCAGCAGGCAATGTTTGAATTACAGAGTGAGGCACAACTGATCGATTTGCACAGTCGTGAACACGAGTGCGCCGGCACGGCAGACGGAGGGCAGCAGGGCGACGTGTCAAGAAAGACTGGGTTTGGTTACGGTATTATCAAAGAGCCGGAAAGGGCAAGGGCGGGGCCGCCGCCAATCAGCGGCGGCCGGGAGGCTGACGTCGGTTGCAAATAGCTGGGTGGCGCCACGGGCAGACGGTGGGCAGCATGGCAGGGAAGGGAAAGGCCTTAGCGGCGGGGCTGGTGGGCCTTGTGATTTAAGTANCCCCTAAGTGCACCTTGGAGTTTCTCAAAGGGAGCTGCTGCTACCGCTGCCCATGCAGGGGACATGGGCTCGCCACTAGCAGCTAGCTCGAAAGCGTGCTCTTGCACTGCAGATGCTAGCGCCACATGGCGGCGCTGGCCCTGCCCCCTGCTGTAGACTCTGACGCCCAGCTGCACGTCTGTTGCGAACAGAGCGTCTGCGTAAGCCCCAGGCCCGCTTGCGCCCGTCATCACCATAGAGCCCCTGTTTCTCAAGTGACCCAATGCTACTGCCTCGCCATGTGGGGTAGACGGCTGGTGGCCTGGGCAAGATTTAGGAGACGAGCCAACTGCAGGCGTTGGTCAAGCTCAAATGGCATCGAGCTGAAGCCTCAACGTGCCGGCTGCATCCCAGCATGCATGGCCTACGTGCTGGGGCTGCACACCTAACAATCAGCCTGCTTCAGGCCTACCAAAGTCTCAACGCCAGTCACCTGCATCAGCCGAGGCGGACTGCGGCCAGCGCCAGCGGCCGAAGTCGGGGTCACCAAAGCCGTAGGTCAGAGCACGGTTTGAAGTGTTCTGCCACCTCTGAGGGTGCGGCCGGCAGCACAGCCCCACAAGCTCCATGGCGCGGGCTTCTACTGGGGTCCGCGTACGCACTACCACCCTGCAGGGAAAGCGGAGACGTGCAACAAAGGCTGATTGGTGCTAGCAGGCCAGAGATTAGGCATGGGCAGCAAGGCTGTTTCACAGATTGCAGGGGCAGAGCTGCTCTAGTCCTGGTGCGCTCGGGCGCCTCCTGACCAGTGGTCCTCCCGGAAAGTGTTTCAAGCCTCACCGGGTGCGCCCCCGCGTGTCTGCAATGTATTCTGCCGCCTGCTGGTCCGGGGTGAGGTCGGACTTGGACTTGTAGTGGCTCCAGACCGGGCCCTGTGAGCCACAGGAGGGGCAATGCAGTATGGTCGGGCGACATGGTCCAGCGACCAGCAGCCAGGCTCAGCCAATGCCAGCAGAGGACCACCCACAACCACAGCTGCTCAAGATCAAGTGCAGCTTTTGCCGCAGAGAGCCCAGGAGCACGACACCAGCGGTGCAGGATTGCTGCCGGCCAATCCCCCCTGGGCACCCTGCTCACCTCAACCTGCATGCGCCGCTTGGGGGCTGTGTTGGACATGACCGCAGCACAGTGGGCCAGCACTCGGTGGTCGGCTTGCCATCGGGCTGGGTCCAGCTCATCCTGCGAGAGAAAAAATGGCAGGGCCGAGAACAGAAGGTCAGCCATGCACAAACCAGTCCGTTATAGCATATTGCATCAAATCGCGCCAGTAAAATCTGTTGTGTGGCACAACTGAAGGGGCAGGCTGCTGTGCAAACTCAGGTGCAGGCTATGCCAGGTGGGAGCCAGCTGCCGGCGCTGCTGGAGCAGTACTGGAAGAAGCAGGGGGCACCAGTGCCGTCCCCGGTGCAGCAAAGTGCAGCAAGAAGGCAGCAGGGATGAAGCCGGCGCAGCGAGGTGAGCAGCCAGCGGAACCCCATGCCGCTTGCGGTGCGGCGGCGATTGCTGGCACCAGCCAGCAATAGGAGCGCGGCGCGAGCTCTCCAGTACTAGTAGAGCCAGAAGCTAAACAGCAAAATGGGCTGCTGCTTACCTGCGGCTGCGCCTTCTCAGCGCTTGCTGAAGCAGCGCTGCCAAAGTAGGAGCCCCCCGCTTCCGCCTCCATCACGGCCACCTCGCCTACTAACTGGTCCACTGCCGCCACCAGCTCCTCGTCAGTGTTGTCCTGCAGGGCTGAAAGAGTCAGAGAGAAGCAATCGAAGACTAGACTTCGATTTAAATCAACAAACATAGCAAAAAATGCACGCATTGTCCACCTGCCTTTCTGCTTGCAGAAGTGCGCACAGCGCAACAGGCTCAGCAGGCAGCATGAGTACTGCCCATACTTATTTGACCGTCCATGTGACACATGGAAGTGAACAGGTGCTGGCTAGATGCATTTGATAGCTTTCCAAACCAGCAGCCAGCTCACTCGTTGGGATCGAAAAGGTCCACAAAGCGCTGGATCCCCGCAGGGTCGCGCTGCTGCAACTGCTTGTTGATCTGCTGCAAGTGCTGCCGCTCTGCTGGTGCCATGCGCCGGCGCAGCAGGCACGATGTCCACTCCTCCGCCACTCCAAACATGTCCCGGCCCCCCAAGTCTTCTGTGCATTTCGTTGTACAGTACTGCGTAGGGGGATTGAGCAGCAGGTGAGCTGTGCTTCTAGTACCATTGGCAATTTGGGCATGCCTTAGGCAACTGCGTATCGTTGCACCTGCGGCGGCAGGAATGCTTGGGGTCACGGTTAAAACCCAGCAGCAAGCTTGGAGCAACATGTGCTGGAATGGAGCCAACAGACAGCAGAGCACAGCGGAGTTTTGACGGCCAGCTGCTTGGTCAGCACCTCAAGTACTTCGGCATCACCTGCAGCTCAACCACTGCCTCGCAGGCACAGCAGCGCCAGCACATGCCAAGGCAGCCTGCGCAGCCCTGGACAACTACTGTGCACGGTGCGCAGGGCTGGCATTCGAGGCAGCCTGCTTCTCCCTCCGTCCCAGCCTAACTCCTGGGGGTCTGTCGTGCAAGCTCCGTTGCGTGGGGATATGCAGACTGTAAACCCAACAGGTGGAAAGGAAATTGCTCATATGCTATGCGCACCTGCAGGAATGTCAGCACCTTGCCGAGCTGCGCCTCCTCCTTGTGCACCGCCACAATCAGCAGCTGTCCCCAGTTGTACACACTCCCTGCAAGTGAAGGAGCGCAGAGCATCTCGCATCGAGTGGAGACGTGTGCATGGCAGGGTGCAGGCCTCTTGCAAGGAAGTGCACGGGCTGACGACGTTGGAAGTGTGCTCTTGCAGGCAGCAACGAGCTGCAGCGATGAACCGAGAATTCGCAGTACAGCTTTGCTCACCGCTGATGCCTGGTGGGCAGAGACTCTTCTTGCGCGGCGTCTCCGGCTCTGCCCGGCCCTGCTCGGCCCCCTNGCAGGTATAAATGCACACCGAGGGCCTCAATGACGACAAAGCGCTGCAAAACACAACCACCACAACGCTGCAGCGCGTTCTCCAACACTCCACTCCATATCCGCAGGCATGCGGTCAAGTGCTGCAGGCCCATTCAGCGGTGCTTGCCAGCCGGCCCTGTCCTGCAACTGAACCCACCAAGTAAGCAAGTGCCTCCTGATTGATGAACGCCCGCCAGGGCTTCAGGCTGCCTGGGGTGACCCCAAACCGCTGCTCCAGCATCTCACGAATCATCGCCCCTGCAGGACCACGGCAGTCTTTGGACCAGGATCAGTAGGCGTGCTTTGGCTGCGAAATGGAACTTGCAGTTCCCTCACCTGATGCCCTCAAAGCCAGACGCTAGCCGAACCCAATGCAACCCCCCTCTGCCAACTCTACCATTGCATTGCTCACGTGTGACTACATCAAGGTCCAGCTCGGGCAGCAGCTCCAGCAGGCACTCCTTCAGCTCGGCGCGGCTGGGCCCGTGTGCTGCGCTTGCTGCAGCCGCTGCTGCAGCCGGCCCCGCCTGACTGGCCTCTGGCGGGGMGGCGTACAYGSCCGCCACGCCAGCGATGACTTCTGCTTTCAGMGCTGTATTGGGCGCTGGCCGAGCTGTGCTGCTGCCCTCCATGCCGCTGCGGCTTCCACCGCTGGCCTCGCTGGTCTCCTGCAATAGGAGGCAGCCATTGTCCCTCAAATCAATGGGCTGCAGCAATGCACACCGCATGCAAGACCGGCTGTCGAGGCCAGGAGCAAGAAGGGCAATCTGTGCAACAGGACAAACCTGGCAACCTTGCGCTGCTTCCACCAAATACGCCCGCATCGCTGACACACAAGCCACCACAAGCAGCTCACCTCCGTCGCCACATCAGTGCTGCCGGCCCGCCGGAGCACCTTCTGACCTCTGGGGGAGGTGTCCCCGTCATCTTCCAGCTTGCGCGAACCAGTCCTGTCCAGCTGTAAACGGGCAGGGTTGCAAGGAAGGGATGAAAGGGCTTGGTTGGCGAGTCCATGCATCCTGGCAGTCTCTGCATAGCAGCGGCAGGCACGCACAGGGCACCGCGGACAAGCTGGTGCAGGCTGAAAGACGAGACTAAGCAGGTCTGCAGCAGGGCTGACCTGCTCTGCAGTGTCCTCACGCCGAACCGACATCCGCTGTGGCTGGCCACCCGTTGCCTCACGATGGAACCTGCTGGGTCCCTGCATGCAGAAACGAAGCATGGGGCATGTGGATGTTGCACCCTTCTCAAACCCAAACCAGCAGTGTACTCGAGATCAGCCCACATGGGGCGTGGTGCATTGTGGGGTGCTTGGCTCACCGGAGGTTGGAACCGAGGGCGCGCCCGAGATGAGGTGCCAGACGAGCCGGCCTGCTCAGCCTGCAGCACTGCTGTGCCAGGGGCAGCGGCAAATGGAGATGGGGGCGGGCCGCCGGCCTGGCTGCCGCCGCCGCCGCTGCTGGCGGCACTGCCGGCNTGCTCGGCCGGTGGCACTGCTGCGCCAGGGGCGGCGGCAAATGCAGATGGGGGCGGGCCGCCGGCCTGGCTGCCGCCACTGCTGCTCGCGCCACCTGGCACAGCCAAGCTGTCCTGCTGCATCTTGGAAGCTGCGCGCGGCGGGGCACTGCCGGAGCGGTGCAGTCCAGCCGCAAAAGTGAGGGCTGCCGAGCGGCCACCCGTGGGGCCTGCTGCCGCGTGGGCGCTCATGCTGGCTGCAGCCTGGGGACCAGCGTCGCTCTTCTGCTCCACTGGGCGTGCGTTCT
The DNA here is from genome assembly GCA_025026875.1 of Chlorella ohadii. Classification (NCBI taxonomy): domain Eukaryota; kingdom Viridiplantae; phylum Chlorophyta; class Trebouxiophyceae; order Chlorellales; family Chlorellaceae; genus Chlorella; species Chlorella ohadii. The sequence continues at coordinate 226,733 of JADXDR010000007.1, forward strand.
GCAACAGAGATGCATTTAGAGAAGAGGTCAGCAGCGCCTAGATAAACAGTACTGGGCATCATAAGTGCCTGGCAGCAAGTGTTGCGGCTGGCTTGCACAAGCGACCAGCTGGCGCAGCATATCAAATGGACACAAAGCTGACATGCGAATCCACATGCAACTTGCCCCACACGGCCACTTACCATGGCCGCCAGCTCATCCAGCCATCCTTGGACCAGGGGGTCCCACTGCTCCTCAACAGGTGCCAAGTTGGCGCGCTGCGCCTGCTGCCGTGCCTGCTGAGACTGGGCTGCCCGCTGCCCCACAGTCTTGGCGGCCAATTCCATCTGCTGCTCCTCCGCATGCATCTGGGCCTGCGCATCCTGCTCTGCTGCTGCTGCTGCCTGCTCTGTGCGCTGGCGCACCAGCGCATCCTCCTCCCGGCTGCGGCGCTCTGCGGCCTCCGCTGCCTGCTGCTCCTGTGCTAGCAGCATGTCGTGCTGCTGCACCATGCTGGCAATGAGCTGCCTGCGGACTGAGATGCGGGCGCTGGTCTGCTGTATGGCAGGCAATGAAGTGTTCAACTGCCGGTTTGCTGCCATCCATTCAGGTTGCAGGGCCGACCAATGCTCCCCCTGCTGGCGAAGCTCATCCAAAACGCCAAGGGTGCGGAAGGCGTAGTTGGCCTGCTGCTGTTCATGCGCCAGGACCGCAATCTCCACATCTAGTGCATTTTCATTCTCCCAGATCATGTATCCAAGCCGCTCTGAGCTGCCAACTGTCCCGGCATAGTCCAGATCAGACATGGCACTGCAATGGCAGGGAAGGCGGGGGTGCACAGAAGGGAAGCTCGGTGAGCAGCGGCAGCAGGCGGCGTCCAGCGCCACAAGCAGAGGGGGCAGCGTGAGCCGTGCGCTTCTGCTGATCAGCATCGCGCCCTGAGCTGCTTGGCAGGCGTCCAAGGCGCTCACCCTTGCCACCGCGGAGCTGGGAGCGCTCTCGGGCTTGTGGGCGGCACAGCAGCCGATCACCTCAAGCTCTGTGCATAGGAGCTGCCCTTGCTGCAGCTGCCCTGCTGCCGGTGCAGGAAGCAAAGCCGCAGGCTCGTGTCAACTGCAGCCCGCTGAACTGGCTGGTGGAAAGGTGGTTCAACACCCAGCCAGAGACACTGCCAAGATATATGCCAGGGTTGGTGCAGACGGCCCGCCGCAGCCAGCGCCGCCCGCTCAGCGCCAGCTTGCCACACTTGCGTCAGCCCTCCTTGGCCTGCCATAAGTGCATCTTTCCTTGCTAATGGGGTTACACTGCAGGGAAACAACAGGCCTGCAGAAATTTTTGGGTTAACTGAACAAGACCAAATAGTAGTTGCAAATCATCTGAGATGGTGCGTAGCGCATCAAGAATGGGGCATTCCAAGTCATTTTAAAATTGTTAATGGGCGCGGGGTGCGGAAGGGGACAGTGCTGTCTCAGGGAGAGGAGGGTAGGGAGAGGAATGGCTGAGCATTCATTCATTCATGGGATGTGGGGCTGAAGGTAAAAGTGGCCGCCGTCGCTGCGCCCCGTGGAGAGCATCTGAGAGCGAGGGGTGGGGCTGCTGCGGGCGGGCCATGTGCTGCTGCGGTTTATTTGGCTGCAGGCCTGCGCCGCCGCTGCTGTGGTCTAGTAGGCTGCCATGGCTGCGCTGCCGCTGCCGCTGCTGCTGCTGGATGCTGCTGGCGTTGGGCTGCTGGTGAGGCGGGTGAGGGAGGTAGGGCTGACTCGAGGGGGCTGGAGAGAAGGCTGGGCTGCGGGCGGTTGCCGTCGTGACGCTTCAGCAGTAGACGTAGTGCACCTTGGCGCCGCACACGTCAAAGCCGTTGAAGTTGACGGCACCTGCGAGCGGCACAGGTGGGGAGCAGAGGGGGGCAGTGAGGCACGTGCTGGTGGGAGGAGCAGCAGCACACAGCTGGACACATGCACTGCATCCACCGGAAATGCAGCCAGGCCCCGCAAACGCAGTTCACCCAGCGCGCACCAGCGATGGTGTAGGCTCCGAAGCGGGGGAAAAGCACCCAGTCGCCGTTGCGCAGGCGGGGCAGCGGCACGTCGCGCGCCACCGTGTCCAGGCCGTCGCAGGTGGGGCCAAACAGCGTGGTCTTGAACAGCGCGCCGTCCTCAGCGGTGGACGGCAGCAGCGGGGAGCGCAGGCCCACGGGCGCCAGTTCCGCGTGGTCGTACACCAGGCTGCAAGTGGGGAGGAGGGCAGGGCAGTGCAAGGACGTCAGCGTATCAGGATGCTGAAGCACTTGCAGCTCATTGAGGCTGCACCTCACAGCTGGGGCCTACCGCCTGCACCATCAAACCACAGGAGCAAACTGCCCAGCAGGACACACAACAAAGTGCCCCTCCACCTGCCACACCGAGCAGCCTCCAAAGCAGCCTCACCAGTTCATGGAGCCGTACAGGCCGTCAGTGAGGAAGTAGTCCATCAGCTGCTCGCCGCTGTCGTCGGCGGTGCGGGCGCGCCAGCCGTTGATGAAGCAGGCGTAGGTGGCAAAGGCCTCGGCAAAGTAGCGGCCGGGCTCGGCGATGATGCGCAGCTTGCCTGCGGCAGGGCAAGGGTGGAAGCAAGGCAAGGTGAGGTGCAGTGAGCAGGAAGCAGGCATAGCAGACAAGCGCCCAGCAAGTGATCGCGCCACAGCAGAGCTCTGCAAGTGCTCAATTCATGTTCACGGCTGCCACAGAGGGCTGCTCTCCAGACCAGCAATGCACTGCGCAGAAAACCCCAAGAAGGCACTCCCATAATGCACACGCACCCTCGGGGTCGGGGAAGTGCTCGTCCAGAGCGGCGTTGATGGCGGCAGGCACGCCGCCCAGGTCCACGGAGCCAGAGGCGTCAAAGGAGCCGCCGCAGAAGCCGCCGCCCAGGTCCAGGGTGTCCATCTCAAAGCCCAGGGACAGGCCCAGGTCGAAGACGCGGCGCGCCGACTCAATGGCAGCTGTGAAGGCGAGCGGGTTCTTGGCGCCGGAGCCCACGTGGAAGGACACGCCGCGCACAGCCAGGCCCAGGTCGCGCGCCGCCTCCAGCAGGCGGGGCACGCTGGACAGCTCGGCGCCGTACTGCAGGCGAGGAAGGGAGGGTGGGCCGCCGGACGTTCAGCAACTTGTTGAGAAGGCGTGTGCGGCGAGAGCCAGGGCAGCAGGGTGGGGAGCACAGTAAATGCTGGATTTAGGGGAGTTGGGCGCGCTGCTGAGGCAAGCATTGTGCAGCAATGCACGCGCAGCTGTACAGATGGAGCAGCCCCTGCATGGCAGCTTGAAGCCACACTCCCCACCTTGTTGCCCAGCTGGCAGCGGGCGGCCGGGTCGTCGGCGCGGATGCGCAGCAGCAGGCCGCTGGTGGGGTGGAACTGGGCCATCTGTAGTGCGGAAATGGGTGGGGTAGAGCAAGGATGTGAGCTGGCATGACCTGACCCCTGGCTGGAATTGCACCTGCAGCTCTGCCACCAAGCTGCCGCCCTCCTGCTCCAGCACACAGCCCCGCACCTTCTGCAGCTCGCTCTCGGTGTCAAAGGTGGTGAGGTTCACGCCGTGGGTGGCAGACCAGCGGATCTGCTTGGGCGGCTTGCAGGGGTGCGCGTACACAATGCGGTCGGGGGACACGCCCAGCGCCATCACCTGCGCAGGGATGTGGGAAGTGCAGGCAGGTGAGCAGGGATATTGAGGAGCTGGGGCACATGGGTACAGTACATGCGCAGATTACATCAAATTGCTGCACCATCCTCAGCTCTCAGCCCATTATCCAGCCCGCCCACTTGCAGCCCGCCCACTCGCAGCAGCAGCGCCCCGCACCTGCGAGATCTCGGCCTCGGAGGCGCAGTCGAAGCCGGCGCCCATGGCGGCCAGCACCGACAGCAGGCCCTCGTCGGGGTTGCACTTGACGGCGTAGCAGGGGTGCACGCGGGGCATGAGGCGGCCCCAGGCGCGGTACAGGCGCTCCACCATGGCCAGGTTGTAGCTGCAGGGCAGAATAGGGCAGAGAGGGTAGCGGCTGGGTGGGCAGAGGCCTGTACTGGACAGCTACTGGATGGCATGTGGCACGCCTGCACCTGCTTGCCTCAGCCGAGCAGCCAGGACAGCACTCATGCCAAAGCTTCCAAGCCAGCACAACTGCAGATTATTCACAAGCTGCCTGCAGCACAGCTTGCCGCAGAAAATCTCTCAACCAATGTAACTGCCCCCTTACTCACACATAGAAGTTGTCCTCGGTCTGCTCGGCGGCGATGGTCTTGCGCACGTAGTCCTCCACAGCGGAGGCGGAGGGCGGCAGGAAGGTGGTGCCGCGCGCCTCCAGGGCCACCAGCAGCTCGGGGCCCAGCGCCGACTGGGGTGATCGCAGCGGGGGCAGGGCGGGGCACGCGGGTCAGGCAGGGCCGGCAGTGAGGGGTCCTGGGCAGTGAGCAAGCGCCACGGCAGCCTGCGAGGGAGAAGGGAAACAAGGGCAGTACAGGAGCAGCAGCTGGCGGCGCGATGGAGGCAATGCGGCCCGGCTGCGGCAAGGATCCCGTACGTGCCCCATCAGCAGCAGCCGCTCACCCGCACGGCGGGAGGGGGCTCGGAGCAGATCAGCTTGCGGAACTTGGGCGCCGGCACATCGTCAGCGCCGTCGTCCACACTCTCGTTGTCGGACTCAGCAGCAGGGGCCTGCGCCGCCAGCGCCTCGGCGGCATCAGCACCCGTGTCGGCGGCCGGGGCGCCGCTGGTGCCCGCGCCGCCGCCGGGCAGGACCACCATGTCCACGCAGTCCAGGTTGGAGCCGCCCGAGATGGTGGGCATGCTCTCAGCCACGCAGGCATCAGCCGGGGGGCAGGCCAGGGGCGCGTCGGTGGCCCTGCGGGGCAGATTCACGCGCGATACGGGGAACGGTGGGCGGCTGCGCGGCGGGTGGGCGAGCGCTGGCGCGGTGCAGCCAGCTGCGTGGGCCGAGCGGCGCGCCGGGCGGCGGATCTCGGCCTCCAGGGCCCGGGCCGCGTGCCTGGCTGGCCAACGCGGCTGGCGGGCGCGTGGAAGGAGCCCATGCAAGTGCGTTTGTGCGGCCGGCGGCTGCTGGGCGGCCTGCCCCGCCCGCCCCCGATCCCAGCCGTGGCCACAAAGGCATGGGTGTGGGCGGGGGCGGCGGGCTGTGGGTGCGGGACGCGCCGCGGCAGGCGGCGTGCCAGCCCAGTGCAGTTGACTGGGCTCCATCGAGCGCTGCGGCGCCTCCCTGGGTGGGTCGCCCCCTCACCTGTCCTCCAGGGCCATGCCGGCGAAACTGGTGGTGTCCATAGGCAGTGGCGGCGGGGCTGCGGACTCGCTCGCGCGCGTGAGGCTGCCGCCTCGTGTGCCACGGGGGGCCAGTGAGTGGGGGAGGGATGAGGAGTTGCTTGTGATTGGTGGCGGGCGGGCAGGAGGCGGCCTGTGAGATGCCGGGTCCTGCTGAGCCTGGCGCCTGCCACGGTCGATTTCCTCGCGTGCCCAGTGAGCCGCCAGGCACGCCACCCACCTTGTCACCGCTTTCTTGGGGGTGCACTAGCCTGTGGCAGCGGTCTCAGGGGGCGCGGTCGCCCCCCGGGCAAACTTTCAAGCCATGCGCCCACACCCTTGCCTTGCCCACGCGGGTGCGCGCGGCGGGGGGCTGTGGGAGCCCAGGGCCAGGTCGAGGGGGCGGCGGCGCCCCGCGCAAGCGCCTGCAAGCCGCCGCACGACGGTGGGTGGGCGGCAGGCGGCKGGCTGGACGCGAGCGGCGGCAGCGGCAGGGACGATCAAACACACTCAACGGGGCCCGTTGTCTGGCTGGGGTATCATGGTGATCTGAACCAGAAAGTGGCACGACATAGCAGTTTTGCTTCAAAATGTGGGCAAATCCCTCCGCACGGGTCGCTGGTTCAATTCAGGCCGCTGGAGTCACACGGTGTGCCCCGCAGCTTGGCGGTGCTTGGGGGCTGTGGCTGGTCACTGCCGTGGCGCATGCGTCATTCCACAGCTGCCTGCTCCTGCGTTGTGCTCCTTGAGGGATGCTAGGAGCTCAGCGCGTGAGCATGGCCGTTGCTTTGTACTGTGCAACACTGGCGCCGCTGCCCAAGCTCGTGCCCCGCAACCGCAACATAACGATGGCCATCTCCAGCACTGTGCAGCTAGTCAGTCAGCTATGGTGCCTCAGGTGACACCAGAAGGGAGGGCAGTGTGGCATCGGAGCAGGTGCAATCCTGCAATTAGTGCTGAGGAATGTGTGCCCCTGCGCTCACGCAGCGAGCGGCGACGCCAGCGTGGCCCATGCTGTCCAACACGGGCAACACTGCCACTGAGCTGGCTGCGCAATTTGGCGTAATCCATCCAACAGCAACCCCATCCGAGCACAAAAGGCCGTCCTCCAAGCCCCGGTTCGCCGGCCGCTCGTCTTTGCCGCTTCCCTGCGCCCTCCCCGTCGAGCGGGCCTGGCTGCAGGTGCGCCAATTGGCTCCGATCGCCAGTTGCAGGCCCGATCGGCCGCCGCCACGCTTGCTCACTGCTGCTGGCCACCGCCGCCGGTTCCCCCGCCGCCGCCGACACTGGTGGTGCCCGCACCGACATTGCTCATCTTGTTGTTGACTGGCCCGCTTGCGCTCCAGCTTGCATCGCTTGATGGACTGTGATGTTGCTGAATCCACACACCCCGCCTTGCTCCTGCTCTCACGCCAGGCATGCCGACACTGGCGGATGCCGCCGCCGCCATTGTGCGGCAGCGCTATGCCAGGTGTGGTTGCACTGGTTGGGCTGGTACCTCCGCATGGCAGCCAGAGAGCTTTGAAAAATGCTAGAGAAGCCGCCCAAGGCACNACAGGSMARKCATTGCCCAATCCTCCCTGATCGCTTGCTCTCCCCCAACCCCCATGCAGCCTGCGGCCATTCTACAGCAACTTGCTGGACGACTTGGGTGCTACCGACACATTCATTGTGGATGGCGATGCGCTGCTGCTGGAGCTGCTGGGCAGCGAGCGGCTGGACTGGTCGCACGGCGGCCAATTTCTGCAGCTGCGTGCCCAGCTGGAGCAGTTTGTGGCGGGGGTGCAGGCCTCCAACAATGCCGGCCTGCGCTGGCGGTCGCCTGGTTCGACTGCAACCGCGGGCTGCTGGCGGGCGGCGCTGCGCACGCTGCGCGCGCGCTGGGCGCG
>JADXDR010000007.1:234002-251041 GCA_025026875.1 Chlorella ohadii
GCCGCAGCGGGGCGGGGCCGGCAGCCGTGCTGACGCAGCCGACGTTGCGCCGCAGTCCATAGATGCGACGGCAGCAGCCGCAGCACCAGCTGGCGCGGCAGCAGATGCGGCTGAGCAGCGCCACCTGCACCTGCAGGCCTATATTGTGGCCGCCCAGGCTGCCGGCCTGCAGTGCGCCTTCCTTAGCGAGCTGCGCTTCACAGCTGAGGGCCGCATGTATGCCTTCCGTACCGGCTGGCGCGCCCCCCCTGGCGCAGCGGGGCGCGCGCCGGGGGCAGATGCGGGGGCAGCCGAGGCACAGGCCGTGGGTGTGGAGTTTGCTGCCCGGACCCGGCCGCCCAAGCTCAGCCTGAACCTGGATGCTCTGCTGGAGCTGGCTGCCAGTGAGGAGGCACCACCAGGTGGGCCTTTGGCAATGCGGTCGACATGCCGTGCTCTGCTGTGCTCTGCTGCGCTGTGCTGGCCGTGAAATGCGACAAGGAGGCCTGCACTGCTGTCCTGCTGCGATGCATGCAATACCAAGCCCCACCCTCAACTCCTCCGGCAACATCCGCAGGCCACGGCCGAGCGGCGCTGGGCGCTGCCTGCTGCGGGGCGGCGGCGGCACTGGCTGCCTCCACATCGCCAGCTGCAGCGCGCCAGCTGTTTGTGGAGGCCTGGTGCCTGCATGAGCTGCTGCTGCGCCGCCTTAGCCTGGCCGAGCGGGCGAGGCAGCTGCCACCCAGCCCACCCGCCGCAGCTGTGGGCGCCGGCGGCTTGACCTGGCAGGAGGCAGAGCGAGGCCTGGCAGCCTGCCTGGAGTCCTTCCATAGCACAGCTGCGGCACTGCTCAGCGGCTCTGGGGGAAGCAGCGACAGCGGCAGCAGTTGCGCAGGCGGCAAAAGCGCTAGTGCAGCGGCAGAGCTGCCCGCCTGCCCCTCCATGGCAGACTGGCTGGACGGACGGCTGCTGCACATCATTGCGCTTGCGCTGTGGCAGGGCCAGCAGGTGGCAGCACTGCCTGCTGAGGAGCAAGCGCAGCGGCAGGCGCTGTGGCAGGCTGTGCAGCAGGCGGCGGCAGCCTGCGGCGGCAGCATCGCAGAGCCAGCCTGGACGAGCATGAGTGCGCCTGGACCCCAGCTCTCTGGAGTGCCCGCTGCACCGCGCTCAGCGCCCCTGCCTGCTCAACCGCCTGTCGTTGCAGCAGCGGATCCAGCGCCGCTGGATGAGCAGGCGCAGCCCCTGCACAGCAACTCGCTGGTGGCGGCAATCTGCAAGGGTGGCAGCGGGCCCAGCGCACTGCTGCCGCAGGCTGCGGGCGGCATCAGTGCGGGGTTGACCCCGTATGCAGCCGACTACCACTGGCACTCAGGTTGCTGCCTTATCGTTGCAAGTTTGCTGCTTGTTTTGGGCATGCGTACCAGTGTGCTGGCCAGGTGAGACTGGCTGGCCACATTCTGCTGCTTTCAAGCTTCCAAATGGCATGCTGTGATGTGTGCCTGCCATGTTGGAGCCTACGTGTTTTCAGGACTCCTGTGCCACTCCCCTGCAGGCAAGCCAATCGATGCCGCTCAGCTGGAGGCAGCGGAGCAGCCGTCGGATGTGGCGCCTGCTGACCTGGCACGGCTCAGCCTGGAGGAGATGGCTGCCTCAGAGTCGCTGCCGCTGTTCGTAAGGCAAGCTCCTTGCTGCCTTGCCTGGGTTGTGGCTTGGAGTGTGGAAGGGATGCTGGCGAGGGTCCGCAAGCTGCACCCGTACGGGTGTGAGGCGCATGCTGGGATGCAGATGATGCCAGCCTGCTCTGCCTCTGCTGGTCTGGTGTGCGGAGCAAGGCAGCTACAAGGCACTTTGCGACGCCCCTCCTCGAACTGCAAGCACTGTGATCAACAGTGGCACTGGCTCCCCGCCCGCCTTCCAACACAGGCGCAAGGCCGCCGAAGCCTTGCGGCAGATCGAGGTGCTCAGCAAGGCGGGCTTGCACGGCAACGCACGAGACCAGGAGCGAGGCGCCAAGGAGTACATTCTGAAGAAGGCTAAGGACACCGGTCGGGCGTGGCAGATGTTCTACCGCCACCAGGAGCAGTGAGTGATTTGGGGAATGGCTGGTGGGGGAGGAAGCAGGCTGAAGCAGCAGTGCCTGTCCTGTCGAGCACACAGCTCAACAGGCCATTTTGGCTTGTTGTCTCGCTGCGACACCCCCGCAGGTATGCCAAGAGCCTGGATGCAACCAAGTTCAGCCGACCACCGGCGCGCACCGGCGGCGGGCAGGGAACCCAGCATGGTGGTAGCCGGGCAGCTGGCCGTGGCCGCGGTGGCGGCAGCGGGAGCGGCGGCGGCGGCCGTGGCAAGGCTCAGGCTGGGCTCAGCAAGGCAGAGCAGATTCGGCTGGAAAACAGTGAGCGGCGGGCAGCCAAGAGCGGCGGCAGCGCCAGCGAGCAGTGGGCTGTGGTCCGCAAGCGGCTTGAGGCAGCAATAACCAAGGCGGGGTGGGGCAGGGAGGTGGCGGTCGAGGCTGCTGCTGTGCTGTCCAGCCTTGCAGCCAAGTCAGCAGCGGTGTATCTGGAAGCTGCCACCTGGCGGGTGGCCCAGCTGAGCCAGGCTTGGGAGGGCGCAACCCGACCGCCGCGTGGCACCGGCAGCCTGCTGAGCAATGGGGTCAGCGACAGCAGCACAGGTGCAGTGCCTGCGCTGCAGGAGGGCAGCCACCCAGCCACAGCACTCGCCGTAGACCTCTGGGCAGCAGTTGCAGACATCCTGCAGCGTGGCCTGCTGCAGCCGGGCAGCGGGGCGCCAGAGGAAGCTCGGCTGGAGGCGGCAGCTGCCTGCCGCAGGGCGCTGAAGCTGCTGGGCCTTGCAGCCAGCGCTGAGCATGTGGCTGCCGTGGCATCAGCCGCTGCGGGCAGCAAGGACGCCGGCGGCAAGAGCAAGCGCAGCAGCAGCAGCAAGGGCAGCAGCAAGGCTGGCAGTGGTAGCAGCAAGATGGACAGTCGCAGCGCAGCAGCTGCGGTGGGGCTGGGCCTCAGCGATGCCCGGTCCCAGCTGCGCCACTGCGGGCCGCTGCTGCCGCACGAGGCACCACCAGAGCGCGACTCACGCGTGCAGTCCTTCAACCCTGACCCCTGGCAGCGCCAGGTGGGCAGGGCGTGTGGGCGGGGGTGGGAGGGCAGCGGTGATGTGCCGTGAGCAGCAGCTGCTGCTGCTGTCCAGGCGCTGCGAAACAGCGGCGGCATCTGATTCAGCTTCGCTCGTCTGCCCGGCCGCCCTGCCATGGTTGGCGACCGTCCCACCTGCCACCTTGCTTCACCCACTGTGCTGCCTTCAACCTATGCAGGTGCTGGACGCTGTAGACGCTGGGGCTTTGCGCTGGTCGTGGCGCCCACATCCTCTGGCAAGACGTTCATTAGCAAGTGAGGGCCCTGCTGGTTGTGTGGCGTGAGGGCGGCTTGTTGGCAGGTTGACAGAAACCTAACCTGCACGGCAGGCTCAGCTGCCATGGCCTGAGGAATCACACGCTGTGTATGCTCTGTTGCATGTCGCCCGCCATCACCCATTGCTGCTGCTGCTGCCCTTANCCAATTGCTCTGCAGCTACACCATTTCAAGTGTGGTGCAGCGGGCAGAGGACCAGGATGGAGTGGTGGTGTTTGTGGCGGTAAGTAGAGACGTGTCCACACCACCCTGCGCCCCGTGGCAGTGCCTGCTCGCCAGGCTGTGGCAGCCTTCTCTCACTTGCCAACCACCACCAGTGCAGCTGCCTGCCTCACTCCGCAGCCAACCAAGGCGCTGGTGAACCAAGTGCTGGCCCAGGTCTATAAGAATTTCGAGGACGCAGGCGTGAGCGCAGGCGTGTTCACCAGCGATTACCGGTGCGCAGGCCGGGCGCAGCGCTATGCTGCCAAGTTGAACAGTGGCTGCTGCTGCCGCCTCCCTGCAGCCCGCCAAACGCGCGTTGTTGTTGCACATGTGGGCGGCCCAACTGCCATTTGCCGCCTCAAACACCGCTCCAACCCACGCACCGCAACCCAGGCACAACACCGAGAACTGCCGCATCCTGGTGACGGTGCCGGCATGCCTGGAGATCCTGCTGTTCAGCCCCACCGCCCAGGCCTGGGTGCGGCGCATCCGCTATGCGATACTGGACGAGGTGAGGGACAAATGACAAAGTACCTTTGATGGGGCCTCCAGTATCTGTTCAGTACATGTCCGCTGGCGGCTGGTGAAGTGAGGTGCAACTGCGCAGGCTCCAGCGTCCAACCGCCGTGTTCGGCTTACCCCGCTGCTCATCAGCAACAGCGGTGCTTGCAAACCACAGCCGTACGACTTGTATCGCTGAGTAGCCCTCGCCCTGGTGCCTGTGCAGGTCCACTGCCTGAACGAGGTGCACCTTGGGGAGGGCGGCGCCTGGGACGGCGCAGGTGAGCCCTGCACCTGTGGCTCTGCACGCACATGCATGCCACGTGGGTTGATGCATTGGCTGTAGCTGCTGTTGAGATGCACGCTGTGACACTGAAAGTCCCTTGCGCAGTCAAGCTCTTGGTCGGCTTGGTCCAATGCTGTCTATTTTGTCCCTTCTTCTGTGCAGGCTCCACTTGGGAGCACATCCTCCTGCTGCTGCGCTGCCCCTTCCTGGCGCTGTCGGCAACCATCGGTGCGAGGGGCGGGGTTGGGAGGCAAGCAACAGTGGTCGGCGGCGTGCAGATGAGCTGCCTTGCCCCCTCTTGCTGGCTGTACTTCAAGCCACCCTACACTCCCCTCCCACCCTGCTCCCCTTTGCCCACTGCGCGCTGTGCAGGCAACCCTGAGGAGTTCCGCGGCTGGCTGGCCGGCGTGAAGCGCCTGCAAGCGGAGCAGGACGCTGCCGCTGGGCGGGCGCCTGAGTGGGGCGGGCCAGGACACTATGAAGTGCGCCTGATCCAGCACTACACTCGCCACTCCGACCTGCGCCTGCACACCTACCAGCCTCGCTGCCTGGATGACGAGGGCGGCGGCAGCTGGCGCCTGCTACCCACGCTTCGCATCGCCAGCACGGAAGGCCGGGAGGGCCGGCCGCAGCGCCGCACCGGGGCCGGCGGCCCGAGCAGCAGCGCAGGCAACGGAGGCAGCGGTGGCGGCAGTGGTGCGCCACTGGCTCTGGACGATGGCAGTAGCCCCCACGGCGAGGTTCGGCGCCTGAACCCCTTGACAGTTCTGAAGGTGGAAGATCTGATGCAGGTGGGCGGCTTCCAAGCAGGTTGGAAATTTTTGATGTGGGCTGCTCTTGCCTGACGTGCAAGCTTCTACATTGCGCAACCAGTGAAATCACCTGATGGACATGGTACGGAACAATCGCCCCCTGCCTGCCAAGCGCAGGGCGCCTTCCCACCTGAGCTGGCACTGGAGCCTGCCGACGTGGAGCAGCTGTACGATGGGCTGGTGGCAGCTGCCTCTGCTGCCCAGGGCTCAGCGTGGCATGCGTAGGTGGATGCACATTGGCGGCAGCTGTGCCTGCTCTCAGTTTGAGTTCACCGCCCTGCCCCGAATGTCTGGTTAGCATCCCCCGCACCCGACCAGTAAGCTTGCCATCCCCTGTGCTGCACAGGCCACCCAGCGGCTGGCGCCGCTGGCACCCGAGTGCTTCTTTGGGGCTGCCGGTGGCAACGGCAGCAGCGATCCATTCATCTCCCGCCAGCAGGTGGGCAGGAACAGTGCAGGGCAAGTGGGGGCGGCCAGCAGGATGTGTGGATGGGGCTATTGCTCTGCTTTGCAACCGCCTAAGCGCGACATGTCGACCCTGTGAAGCGTGGTGCGTAGCGCCAACTCAGTTCTTGCCTGGCCACACTGGCTCGACCAGGTGCGGCGCTACGAAGCCGACCTGAAGTCGCTCCTGCTGGCCTGGGCGACCGGCCACGAGGCGGAGGGCCGGGCGGCGGCGGCTGCCACGCTGGCGGCCATTCAAGCCGCGCAGTACCAGCCGCCTCCGGAGCACGATTCCACTTTGAGGGTGGGCGGCGCTGCACAGCGTGGTACTGTGGGGAGGCTGGAGGGCCTGCGAGTGTGCTTGGAGGGCATGTCGGGCACATGGGGTAATTGTCATCTGGCAACCACTCCCCTGCCTTGCACATCATGCCGCACGTGTTCCCACCTTCTACAATATCCCCCTACATGACCCAACACTGTGCAGAACGGCCGCGCCATGGTGGGCCTGGTGCTGGACCTGCTGCGCCGCGGCCTGCTGCCCGCGATCGCCTTCTCCTTTGAGCGCCGCGTGTGCCACCGCCTGGCGCAGGCGATGGTGGAATATCTGGAGGTGGGTGAGCGGCGGTTGGATGGGTTGGTGTGTTTAATTCGTAGCAAAACGAGACATAAAGTGCGCTTACGTGGGCTCGCATGTGCGGCAGCTTCGCAACTCGCACGGCTTCTCCTGATTGTGTGAGACACCCTCCAATCCTGCAATGCCTGCCCAGGTGTGCGAGGAGGAGGACAGGCAGGTGAACGCCGAGGCCTATGCGGCCGCCCAGCGGGCGGCAGAGGAGGCAGCCAAACGGGCCAAGGCTGCCCGCGACCGCAAGCCAGACCGGCGGCGGGGCGGCGGCGATGAGCCGGGAGAGGAGGAGCCACTGGCAGCCGGGGGCTGGGATGCAGAGGGCGTGCTGCCCGAGTTCAGCCTGGCAGGTGGGTTCTGTTAAGCGTCTGGACAGGGCTGATGTGTTGCAGTTGATGTGTAGAGGCCGAGGGTGGCTTGCGCATCGGGCTGCCCTGCCGTCTTTCTTTCCTGCCGTTGCTGCCGTTCTGGTTGGGGAAGCTTGCTTGTTGTGCTTTAAGCTAAGATTCACACGGCCCTCCCGTTCACAGGCAAGCCCAAGGTGCTGGCCAGCGATGAGGTGCACCGCCTGATCACAGATGCTGCCGCAGCAGGTTCGTGCTGCTGATCGCTTGCCTTGGCACCAGGTGGCTGCTCAACCAGGTATTGTTGCCGAAGCGGCTGACGCGAGGGTGCATAGCGTGCCTCCCTGCACGAGGCAAGCTGACGGGAAGCTATAGGCCGACAGCGGTGCTCACGTCTCTGCTGCCACACCTGCCGCAGGCGGGCTGGACATTCAGGACGACCCACTGGTGCGCGGCCTGCGGCGAGGCATTGGCATCCACCACGGAGGTGAGCCCGCGGTCTGCTGTATCATACATGATGTACGCAGCGCGCCCGCAATGTTTGAAGGGGGGCTGCCAGCTGGTGCATAGCAAGTGGCCAGCGGGGGCCAACTGACTCGTGTGGCAGCAGGTCGTTATGCTTTGAGACTGCCCCATGCAAACCATCTGCCCCTGCAGGCCTGCCCAAGGTGTACCGTCAAGTGGTGGAGATCCTGTTCCGCGCGGGGCACCTGCGGGTGGGCACCATGCACCGCATGCATCCTCCTGACTCAGTGTGGCAGCTTGTGGCAGTCACGGCAGGGGCACGTGCCGCCGCAGCGGCCCACGCCCTGCTGCACAGTTTACGGCGCACCGAGCATCGCCCCAAGCGTTGCTCAATTTACATGCATCACGCATGGGCAGCAGTCCGTCCTGCTGATCCTGCCTGGCTTTCTCTTGCAGGTCGTCTTTGCCACCGGCACGCTGGCCTTCGGCATCCACATGTGGGTAGCAGCAGATTAGCAGCGAGAACTAGCAAGGCTGCGGAGCGCGCATTTGCACGCTAGGGACTTGCCGCCTGCCGGCCTGCTGCCTCACCGCCCCTCCTGCTGCCCCATGCCCACTACTAGTTAGTAACCCGCCCCTCCACCTCATGCCAATGCAGGCCGTGCCGCACCGTGGTGTTTGCTGGGGACCACCTGTTCCTCAATGCCCTGCAGTTCCGCCAGGCAAGACGGGTCCTGATTGGTAGCAGGCTAGCCTACTGCTTTTGGTGTGACGGCCTGCATGCTTGCTGTCAATGTCCGACCCAGCTGCCCAGCGCTGCTCAGCTGTTGGCATCCTGTTGCACTCATTTGCAGATGATGGGTCGTGCGGGGCGGCGCGGCTTCGATCCCCTGGGAAACGTGGTGTTCTTTGGCGTGGGGCCCCGCAAGATCCGCAACCTCATGGTGGGTGCTGCGGTTTACTCGAGCTGGAAAGCGAGGGGAGAGTCGCTCCGCATATAACGTGTGCAGCCGGCTGTCTGGACTGCCACAGATCTGACGCATGCCGTGTGCGGACCAGCTTGCAGAATTGCCAGCATCGCCTTGCACCCACCCGCCTGTGTCCCCATGCCCTGTAGATCTCGCCCGTGCCCCGCCTGCGCGGCCACTTCCCGCTCAACATCACCATCTGCCTGCGTGCCCTGGCCCTGCACCACATTGTCGCCTCCCCGGGCGGCAAAGCCGCCGCCAGCAGCCTGGTGGGCCGGCAGCGCGCTCGAGGCAGCGCTGCAGGCAGCTCAAAAGAGGCAGCAGAGCTGGTGTGTGACACGCTGGCAGCGCTCTTCCAACGGCCCTTCTACGCAGAGGGCCGCCAGGGCCTGCTGCAGCAGGTGCAGCACCTGTTTGGATTCGCGGCCGAGTTCCTGGCGCGGGCGGGCGCCATTGGGCAGCAGGGCGAGCCCATCGGTGCGCCGCTCTGACCTGGGCTGGCTGCTCGTGCCGGCATGGCTTGCACCTGCCGCTGCTTTAGGTGCATCTCAACCTACGCCTGCTAAGTGTCAGAAGGGCATATGCTCACAGATGTGTGCTTCAACCAGCCGCATGCCGCTCCTCCTGCCCCATTATGGCCATTGCAGGGCTGGCGGGCATGCTGTGCCACCTGCACTGGACCGACCCCGCAAACCTGGCGCTGGCCAGCCTGCTCAACAGCGGCGTGCTGGACGACGTCTGCAAGTGAGCTATAATCTCCCTCGTGCAGGCTCGTGACGCTTGCATCGATACCGCTGGGCTAACGGGAAGGGTGCAGCCACTGCAATGCATATGCAACGCGTCTCTTGTGAATAGGCAGCTGCAGCCTCCAAGCTTAGCTCTTGAGAACACGGTCTTTACAACCTCCCCACCACCACCCGCAGGGGCGCGCATGAGGACATGTCCGCAGACGCCTTTGAGCCGATTGCCGAGCAGCTGCTGGTGCTGTTCTCCCACCTCTTCATGTGCCTGCCGCTGCACCGCGCCGTGCTGGCCCAGCCGGAGCGCTTCGCTGACTCGCCCTCCAAGGTGCGAACTTCGGGCAGCAAGGTGTATTGGGAGGCGGCTGCAGTCATTCGTTGGCACAGAGTCTGCAGCGCTGGGCTGTGTCTGTTGCTAATGGCATGCACACGAGTTTTGGGTGCGCAGCAGTGCGGCTAGCAACTGCAGCTCTAATGCTCGTTCAAGCTCAGCTGCCGATTACTGTTGCCCGCCTCTGCCCGCCGGTGGTGCTGGAGCGGCTGAGCCCCGNAGCGCAGGCAGCCCTGGACCGGCACAACAGCGGGGCGCTCAGCCAGCTGGTGGCCTATGTCGAGCGATACGTGGCAGGGCCCTGATGGTGGTGCAGCAGCTCGGGCTGCAGAGGCGCTACCGCTTTCGGGCCTACAGTTGCCAGCCTGGGCGGGTGGTGCAGAGGGCGCAGGTGAGGACTGCGATGCAGGATTCTGCCTTGGGTGTGCTCTGCTTTAGTGGGTAGGTTGCTTGGCAGCAGCGCCTTCGCAGGGCGGCAGGTGGCTCGGCCACATGTGAGGCTTGCTGCCTGCGCAAGCTGAGCACAGCATCTATGCACCCTGCCCACCTGGCACTGTCCATACAACCCGCAGGCGCATCTGCCACCGCCTCGCCCGCCCTGCTGGCCCTGCTGGCATCTGCCCCCCGTGTGGATGCCACCGTGTGCTCGCCCTACGCTGCGCTGTCGGGCTGTGGGGACGACTTCTCTTCCATGGATGATCTGGTGCGAGGGCTGCGCCTCACTGATGTGTCAAGGAAACTGAAATGCCTTGGCCGGCAGGGGTCAGCAAGTGATTGGTTGCGTGAGCCGGGCTGCAGGGGTCGACAGGTTGAATCGTTTAGCTCGCAATTTTCATTGCTAACCTCATCGTCTTGTGCTTCGCAAGTGCNAGGTGCGCAGCGTGCGGGCCGGCGTGCTGCTGGACATTGCCAGTGNCCCCCACCATTGGCATGGCCGACAGGCATGGCCAGGTGAGCAGGAATGGCTGGCTGGGCTGCATTATGGCGTGCAAGGGGCATGTCCTGAAGAGCCGCTGGAGTCCGCACAGTGCATTCCCGCTGCCATGCGCTGGCGTCAACTTCATCAGTTCGCTGCCCTTCTGTCATTTCGCTCGCCTATTCTGATGAACACCAGGATGTGCCGCTGAACCGCTTTGCGCTGGACTACTACAAGCACGGCCAGAAGGCCGCGCTGGTGGCTGCCAACGGCCTGCGCGAGGGGGATGCCTGGCAGGTGGGCAGGCTTAACGACCCCCGCTGTGCGCTGTATGGGCGTGGCACCTGTGTGCATGAGACCCAGCGCACGCGTTGCCACACCCCTCCTGCACCTTGCATTGACCTGAACAGCGCTTTGCCGGGCACTTGTCAGCGCTGTACTCGCTGTGCACGGCGTGTGCTGCCAACTCCTGCGCCTCTGCCCGTGCATCCCTCATCGCAGATGCTGCGCTCCTTTTCGGACATCCTGCGCGTGGTGGCGGTGTCCCTGGGCCGCCTGCTGCCGCCCACCGCGGCGGGCACAGATGGCAAGGGCGCTTCAGAAGAAGAAGCGTTCAACCCGGTGGCCTACAGCATCGACCGTCTGGCACGGGAGTTCGCAGCCAAGTTCCGCCACTTCAATGATGCGCCAGGCCCGCGTGGCGGCTACTGAACCCTGGGGGCTGCTCTCCCCAGGATGCATGGAGGCTGTGTGTGGTGCAGTGTGGCATCGGTTTTCTTGTGGTGCCTTGCTAGCTGATCGACACATGCCCTGCTGTCAGTATAGCGCTTGCCAGCTGTCCTGCATGTGAAACTGTGTCACAGTGCATGGCCATGACTCCAAGGTGGTTGGGCGGCAGCGCCCATGGCAGAGGTTGGGTCATGGGCTGCGGCTATGCACACAGCAGCAGATGGCAGCAGACCTGGTAGCAATGGCACACATCTTCGTGCACTGCAGGCTGCCGCGTGCATGGGTCCATGCTTGGGTCTCCGGTCGAATTTGTATGGCCCTGCCGCCACCCGAGGCGGGCCGCCATGCCGCCTTGGCCGCCGCCGCCCCAGCACGCCCTTCATGCCCCTCAGCACAGCCTGCCCGTGCATGTGCGACTTCCAATAAATCATCGGCAAGCGCGACGTGCAATTCTCTGCTCCACCGCCAAAGCCTAGACTCGGTGGCGCACTCGGTAGCACGCAGCGCGCTGCAGCAGCCTTACTACGTGCCGGCAGACCTCCGATGGCGTGATCGCAGCACCATCGCGCCAGTCAGTGCCCTCTGCAGCGCACGGAACGATGGCGGGGCCGCTGCGGAACGCAGACGTGGACCGGCTCGTCCTGCAGTACCTGCGCAAGCGCAAGTGAGCGAGTTGGGACGCCCCGATCGGGCGGGCGGCCCAGTCCTGCCGCCGCCGCCGCCTGCCGCTGCTGCCGCCGCCTGCCTCTGCAAAGCTCACTCCTCAGGCCTTGCCTGGTTGCTCCCTTGCAGTTTCAAGGAGGCAGAAAAGGTGCTGGAGCTGGAGATGAAGGAGTCGGCGCCCACGGGGGAAGTGATTGCACAGCAGTGGCTGGGCGGCCGCGGCGGCGAAGGCGTGGAGGAGGGCCTGCTCTTTGCCACGGCCGGGGAGGGGGACCCTGCGGAGCTAGTGCAGGTGAGGTGTGGCGGGCTTGTTTTTAATGTGCGCTCTTGTTGTGCTACAATAAACGCTGCAGCATGCTCCCATGACCAGCATGGATGCTCTGCGTCTGCACCGTGCTACTGCACCGCAAGCCCACTTCTCCGGCCGATGCGTTTGCTACCCTGCAGGCATTCGACCGCTTTGCGGCATGGGTAGACAACTCGCTCGACCTGTACAAGGTCAGCCTTGGTTCTGCTTTGCCTGCCACTGCAGCAGCTGCTGCTGCTGCTGCTGCTGCGAGCAGTCTTGCTGCTGCTGCGCCCTGCCGGCCACTGGTCCAGCTGTGGCCGCTGCCCAGTTTGCAGGCACATTGACCGTTCCTGTGGCAGCGCAGGCATGGCTGCAAGCCCTTGCGTTGCTAGATTTCGCCCCCCCGCCCTGACAGTCTATCTGCACCCTGCCTTGCTGTGGCCTGCAGCCGGAGCTGGCGCGAGTGCTGTTCCCCACATTTGCCCACGCCTACCTCAACCTGGTGTCGATGGGGGCGCAGGCGGAAGCGCAGGTGCGACACAAGGGGTGGCCTGACTTGCTGCTGCTCCTTGCGCCACTTGTCTGCTGCCTGGGATGTGCAGACACAGCATGGCCGGCAGCGCAGAGCAAGATGTGGAGATGTGGCAGAATGCCCTTGCTGGCCCGCAGGCTGCTGGACAGAGCAGCAGGCCCAGCAGGTGCGCAGTACACCCCACATAATGATTTCATCATGTCTAATTTGCTATGCTCGCTTGTCAATGAGCTGCAGACGCTCATGGCGGAGCACCGACAGCGCTTCCTGGATGTGGCGGCAGGCGGCTCAACCAGCAGGGTGCAGGTGAGGCTGGGCATGGCAAGGGGCCATGCAGCTTGCTGGTGATGCACCCTCTGCTTATGCCTGCTAAGCAGGTTGTGCTGCTGGCGTTTGTGAATGACAGCTCAGCCTGTTCTTTGCGTCGTAAAGGGTGAGCAGGCATCGTCTCCTAGGAGCAGACTGCCCATTTACGCACAAAAATGATCGATATGCACCCTTATTGTTTTTCTTCGCAGGCGCTGACCGACCTAGCAGGCATTAGCTCCCAGGAAGCGATTGCAGCAAGCCGCACAGCGGCCGCGCTGCGCGGCCGGCGATTCGCCATCCGGCTGTGCCGCGCTAGCTATGAGCTGCTGGCGCAGCACTTGCAGGTGTGTACAGTTGTTTGTGTGGTGGGTTGGTTTCCATGGATTGCGCCATGCTGTGCGGCAGAGGGAGCTGGTGGAACAGCACCTGCAGGTTTGTTGCACTTAGGTTCCGTTGGTTGGGCTGTAGCATTGCGCCATGCCTGTGCAGCAGGCCTGCTACCTCACTGCTCGCTTCTGCCTGCCCTCAACCAAGCCTGCCTTCAACCCACTGTGCAGCTTCCCAAGCAGCTGGTCATGCTGGGCGTTGTGAACGAGCACATCAAGTTTGAGGTGAGGCATGTTGCTGCGACCGGCATTGCTGTTAGTGGTTGGTTTGGCCAATACAGATTGTTCATTTGGCCAATACAAATTGGCTGCGGCTGATGTGGCTGGTTGCTTGAGCCCGCTGTGATGCTTATGCCTCCACGTGCTGCACCGCACAAATGCTCAGTCGGTCGGCCGGTCGGCAGATCACCAGGGTACAGCAACCTGCACTGCACTGTGGTCCCCGCAGGTGCACGATGGCGCGCCCGCGACCCTTGCTGAGCTGGCGGAAGTTGAGGAGGACTTGACTGCGGGCGCCATGCAGGTGCAGCGGTGCAGCCAGCTAGCCTGTCCCTGTGACTTGTGCTTTCGGGGCTGGACGGAGGTGCTGTTCAAGCCATCAAACATGAAGATCATTTGCTCTGTGGCCTTGCACATTTTTGNTTCGCTAGCTCACGCTTGCCTGCATGTTGGCTGTGCAGCGGCGGCCATTGAAAAGCAGCTCTGTCCTTCTGCCTGCAGGCGGACGTGGTGACCATCAACCAGCGGCCGCTGGAGCTTCAGCTGCTGCAGGCACGCATTTCCCCTGCACGGCGTGCCTGGCAGCAAGCCGCGCTCTACTCGGCTGTAGGGAGGGCATGGGCAGGGGAACGGCTGGCACTGGGTGGATTGCTGGGCAGGGCCAATCCAGGACTCTGCATGCTCACCTGTGCTTTCTGTATCACGCTATTATGCCTGCTTCTTGCATGTGCGCTGTGCAGGGCAGCGTGGAGGACCGCTACGCGCAGCAGAAGGCCGAGGAAGCGGAGGATGAGGCCAACAAGAAGGCGCAGGTGGGTGTGCAGCTGGGCAGCCCTGATTTGCTTGCGTGCAGGTCGTATGGCGGCATGGCTAGCGCATGCACAGCAGCATCCTCCTAACCCTGGCTCAGCAAATTGGAAACGACTGTTCATGTTTGTGGTTTGTGCCGCAGGCGGAGGCTCTGACGAAGAAGCAGCGCATCGCTCTGCAGGTGACAGGCCAGGCTGTAGGTCGAATGCCAGGAGAGGGAGAGTTGCCTGGCTGGAGATGTAGCGAGCGTATAGACGGGCTGTGTGGGTGGGCCTTCTGATCATGCTGCATGCCTTCGTTTCCATCCTTGTTGCCCCCGCAGAAAGCGGCGGCGGAGGCGAAGAGCAAGCGGGAGRACATTGGTCTGACTGCACTGCCTCAACTGAACCAGACACATGCCTCATCTCCATGCGCCCTCACAGAAAGCGGCGGCGGAGGCAAAGAGCAAGCGGGAGAACATTGGGCTGGANCGCATGGCCCCCAAGTACGTGCTGCCGCCGCCTTCAGAGGGCATGGAGCAGTACCTCATGGACGAGCTGCCCAAGCGCGTGCAGCTGTCGGGTGCGTGTAGTTGGGTGGGATCTTACGGTTTGTTCTTGCTGTTGGCACGTGGGCATGGGGCAGTACCTCATGGACGAGCTGCCCAAGCGCGTGCAGCTGTCGGGTGCGCAACNACTGCATGGGACGGGAGGTGCGTCGGTTGCATGGCGCAGTATATGATGGACGAGCTGCCCAACCGCGTGCAGTTGTCGGGTGCATGTGGTTGGGTGGACGGCTTAGGTGCATGACTGAACAGGGGCAGGGGAAAAGTACCTGGGCAGCCCAGCTGCCCAAGCCCCTGCAGCTTCCAGCTGCATATGGTTCGGTTTTGGTGGCCTGCGGTGCCTTGCGACCTCTGTTTGCTGGTTGTGCATGGGACATGCTTGATCCCATCCGCCTTGCCGCACCCCTGCCCCCCCGCAGCCGAGGCGCTGCCCTCCTGCGCCTTCTTCACATTCTTCAACACCGCCCAGAGCCTGAACTGCGTGGCCTTCACCAGCGATGCCTCCATCGTGGCGGGTGCGTGGCGCCTGTGCAGGGCAGCGGCAGGGATGCAGTTACATGCGATGTCGGGCTGCCCCGGTGTGCTGCTTATGCATCACCATGGTGCCATGGACATCCAGCAGGCGTGCCCAGGAGGCTGCACTTGTGGCGCCCGCAGCGGCTGCTGCCCCACCCAGCTGCTGAATTACACATCCTGCTGCTGCCCACCTTCTGTGCGCAGGCGGCTTTGCCGACTCCTCTGTTCGCCTCTACGACCTCCAGGTGAGCTGTGTTGGCCTTCTGCACCCGTCCTTGGTTGGGCAGCAGGCTGTGTGAGCTGCTGCTACTAATCAGTGGCATTTATCTCTCTCTGTGCTGGCTGTCAACTGACTGAGCTGCCACCACGCAGCAGAGCGACGTGCAGATGCGCCCAAATCTGGCCGCCACACCTCACCACCACCTCCGCTGCCACACCTCGGACCGCAGGCGCGCGCAGCAGCTGGCGGCGCGGGCGACTGGGTGACCTACTTTAGCGGGCACTCGGGGCCGGTCTACGGCCTTGACTTCAGGTGAGGCTACTGCTCTGCTACCACTTTGACCATGCAATCAAGCAGTGGTGCCGCATGCCCCTGCCAAGCCTGCTCATGGCCGCTGCTGTGGCGCTCGCGGCGAGTCTGTATACGCGTGAGCTGCTGCCCTTCCCTTCCACATTGCTGCCTGCAGTCCCGACAATGAGCTGCTGTTCAGCGCGTCAGAGGACGGCACTGTGCGGTGAGGCTGCAGGCCAGCCTTGGTTGCATGGCATGGCATAGACAACCTGCCGCCTGCTGCTGTGATGCGCTGTGCTCTGCACAATTGCCACCCCTCCGCCTGTACCCCCACTGCCTGTGCCCTGCCTCACCGCAGGCTGTGGAGCCGCGAAGTGCAGGCCAACCTGTCGGTGTACCGCGGCCACATGCTGCCAGGTGGGCCGCAGCACACACCAGAGTCAAGCGTGATAAGTCACTCCACAGCCCAGCTTGTGGGGAGCATCACAGCGGCCCCCGCTGCACCGTGCCCGCATTCCTGCCATCCGCAGCAGCCTGCCTCCACCCAAGAACTCAACACTCTCCGTCCGCGCCTGCTTCCCCGCCTGCAGTGTGGGACGTGTCCGCCTGCCCCTACTTTTTGCCCTACTACTTTGCCTCGTGCGGCGCGGACCGCACCGCGCGCATGTGGAGCACCGACCGCTCGCAGCCGCTGCGCCTGTTTGTCGGTGGGTGGCCGGCTTGTGCAGAATTCTCGTTTGGCACGGGCCGTGGCGACGCCCGCTGCACACTTTCATGCTTGTTCATCTGTGGATGGACGCTGGCTTCCTGGTGCACTGAGTACCCTTGAACCTGCCCTTGCGCAGGCCACACCTCGGACGTGGACGTGGTGCGGTGGCACCCCAACTGCCACTACATCGCCAGCGGGTCCAGCGACCGAACCGTGCGGCTGTGGGACGTGCGCACCGGCGAGTGCGCCCGCCTGCTGGTGGGCCACAAGGAGCGGGTGAGCCCTCCCTGCTGCCTTGATTTCTGCTGCTTGGTTATCTGCTGCTTGGCGGGCTTGCGGTGTGCGGGCAGTGGGCTCAGGGCGACAGAGGGCTCAGGGCGACACGTCGCCGGCAAGCTGCAAGGCGTGGCAGCGTATGCGGTTGGGTTGGAAGGCGCCCGGTGTTGCCCCTGCAGCAGGCTGTCGGCCTGACCAGCTCCCCTTGCACCTGCCAACCTTCCGTGGCTGCACCCTGCGCCTCGTCTCTGCCCTGCAGATCAGCAGCCTGGCGTTCTCCCCAGATGGCACCACGCTGACGACTGCGGATGCCAGCGGCACGCTGATTGCTTGGGACCTGGCCAGCTCGCGCCGGCTGGCCACTGCTTCGCAGCACCGCGGCCCGATCTGGAGCCTGGCATACAGCCAAGGGGAGGGCAGCCTGCTGGCTTCGGGCGGAGCAGACCACACGGTGCGCATTTGGAACGCCAAGCCAGCAGCAGCAGCGGGCGCAGCAGGCGGGG